>CATQJL010000001.1:20467717-20673242 GCA_958299035.1 Cylicocyclus nassatus
CTGCATTTCGGCAACGTCATTTTCAACTGAACTCATCTTATATATAAAGCTGAATGTCTGTTTGTCTGTCTGTATGTATGTCTGTATGTATGTACGTATGTTCCGAATAGAAATTTTTATTTCTGAACCGATCCGGACCAAACTTGGCATACATACACTTCGGGCCCCGGCGGGTGTCACAGTCCACTTTTCGTTATCGATCGATATCGATTTTATCGATTTTTATCGATTTTTTTGCAAAGTTTGAGCTACGGGGCTGGGAGTTTGCACAGGGGGTAATCGAGCATGGGGATTCCGAATACAATATTGGTTTTCGGGATTATCGATTACTTTTATCGATTTTATCGATTTTTTGCAAAGTTTGAGCTAAGGGGCTGGGAGTTGGCACAGGGGGGTAATCGAACATGCTGATCATCCCAAAGGGGGGTGATCAGCATGCTCGATTACACCCCTGTGCCAACTCCCAGCCCCTTAGCTCAAACTTTGCAAAAAATCGATAAAATCGATAAAAGTAATCGATAATCCCGAAAACCAATATTGTATTCGGAATCCCCATGCTCGATTACCCCCTGTGCAAACTCCCAGCCCCGCAGGTCAAACTTTACAAAAAATCGATAAAATCAATAAAAGTAATCGATAATTCTGAAAACTAATATTGTATTCGGAATCCCCATGCTCACTTCCCCCCTGTGCCAACTCCTAGCCCTGTAGGTGAACTCTGCAAAAAAATCGATAAAAATCGGTAAAATCGACATCGATCGATAACGAAAAGTGGACTGTGACACCCGCCGGGGCCCGAAGTGTATGTGTGCCAAGTTTGGTCCGGATACGGCGGAGCCGGGTAAGCCATCTAGTACTCCATAAAAAGAAAGATTTACATGAAAAATTTCTGCTAGCATTCTGTTAGGGTACAGCGGAGCATTATCCAGAAATCAGAAAGGAACAAGATAGACATTGACATTTTTCGTGCTTCCCTTGACTAGTTATAGCAGATAAACACGCACCTTTCGAAGCTTCTCAGATGCCAATTTGATCCGTGATTGCACGATTTCTATAATTCAAATTTATATCAAAATTGATCTTACCCAAAAAGTTTTACCATGCGCAACAAGGTACTGTAAAAAGCAAATTTTCGGCTGCACAAAACATACTTTTGCATTATTGTAGCAAAAATTAGAGATTTACTTGCCTGATTTGCCAAAGGTTCGTAAAAACTCTACTCAGGGAGAGCATGGAATGTTATGGTCTCCTGAGCAGTGGTGCCAAGCTTGGTTTCTACAGCTGCTTTTCAAGAGAAGTTGTCTCGACGGTGAAAAACTGATTATTTAACTGTTCAATTTTCCTTCGCTGAAATGTAAGCAAGATTATAGTTTTTCTGTGCAAAAATAATGAAACAGAACCATCGTTTGACTAGATATATCCCTGCTGTACATTGCAAAAATTTTGCTGACAACCACCCGAGTTTGCGTCAAATTTCTCTGCTCAGGAATTTTTTGAGGATTTTGGAAGAAAGCGTTTCGTAGCACGAAACTTTTTAATTGTCGGCATATTCTCTTGATGTTAATCTAGCTATTCTTCACACAGCAAAATGAACAGCAAGTTCAGAGGATTAGCCTCTTTTATTAGAAGGCATTAACCTTCGGAAAGAATAGAGGATTACGAAAGCGAAAGCATAAATAAGAGACTAGTAGAAACACTCTTTCAGATATAGGACATTTTGGTGCCGACTCCTAAAAGTTGGAATTTTTCGTCAAATTTTTTCGAAGAGCATGCTCTAAAAAACAAGCTGAAATCGGACATAAAGTGCACCGATAGTATGCACACGTGTGTTTTTGATATTTTTGACGATTTGAACGTCTACGGTGTCAAAAACTCAGCGATTTGAACTGCCCCAAAATTGACGCAAATACCTGCAAAATTTTACATTTTCGGCTGCAGAGGTTCTTGGACAGCAAGTCACAGTCTTTATTGTGTTTCGCACGTAGTCAAAGATTATATGTAATCATAACCAAGTATCTCGTTTGTGCTTCAATCACAGCTTGAAAACAAAGCCCAAAAATCCAAATTAGTGATTTTCTATAGTTTGTATAGAGTGTCCTGAAAAAATGCCTACTGTTTGATTGTTGAGAACTCTCTTGTCATATATCTTTAGAAAAACTTTAGGCATTTTGTAGAATAGAAGGAATTAAGGATCTCTTTTTATTGTAGGGCTACGCCCACTTTACCCTAACGCTTTTCTCGTACGTTGTGCCAAATTTACTGATTTCTGATATTGGCCACAAACTTTATTACACCGTTCAAGAGGTCTGCGAATGCACAAAGAGTTGTTTAGTATCATCATGCTAAACCTTGTTACACAGTTTTCCAGATTTTTTTTTCGGAAATTTTGTTTGAATAGTCTATTCTTGCAGTGGCGCCATATGCTGCAAGCTCCTACCATAATCCTAAATTAACGAAGAGGGATCGGTAATCCACTTCATACTGTAAAGTAAAGGCAGCGTCCAAGTAAATCTGGACATTGTGGCTCTCAGTGGATAGCAATTTTGGGAGCTTTACTCAGCCATTTGCCCAAGCGGCAGCCCAGGTGGTGCTCTAACGTCTGCGATATTCGCCTCGAAACTGGACCCCGGGATCGTATTTTGCATGAGTTCATGGCAACCCGTGGTCCTCGCGCGAAACTGATGTGTTGGGCCATGAATCCATGCGAAATGCGATCCTAGGGTCTAGTTTCGAGGCGAATATCTCAGCCGTTAGTACACTACCTGAGCTGCCGGGTGGGCAATGGTTTAGTTGGGCCAAAAATTACTATCCTCGTGAAAGCCCCGTAGTCCGGATTTGCCTGGACGCTGCCTTTGAGTTAACACGTTTCGGACCGGTGCTGCACATGGTGCAGCACGCTGCTTTGAGGGATCTTTCTGGCGTTTGCAGGAGGTTTCCTTTTAGTCTAAAGTTGTTAAGTTAAAGGTCTAATCTCCCACTTTTCAGATGACTCTGTAGAGTTGTGCCGCCGATATTTGTTTAGGAGATATGAGCACAAATCGAACAACAGTTGCAACGAAGTGCGGCGACGCAAACGACGCGTGCGACGTCGCAACTTTCCTTTGCTTCGATATCAAAGAGAAAAACCGTAGTTTTTGTGCCGCGGTACAACATAGATACTTTTGAATACTATTAACATCCGAGTTCTTGTTCCTATCTTTCAAGAAAGCACAAAAGTCCCTCTCAAGCGACAAAATTCAAACACTTCGAATTCACTCAGAACTTTGGATATGGAGCTTATCTGACATGCTGATTACAAATGTGGCCCACAGGCTGCGAAATAAGGTCCCTTTGTAGGCTAACGGCTGAAAGTACACTTTTTTTCGCCGCGCGCGATTTTGCGATCCGAAACGTGTTGAAGCCAGCTTTGTAAAATGATACCTAAAACTTTCTAAAGCGCTTTATGGCAAGGGAAACATCAACGATCAAACAACATGCACATTTTTTTGAGACAACTGTGTAAGGTCATAAATACTTTCTATCATGATCGAAAATGTTAGCGAATGAATATTTGATAGCAAAAGTTCAAAACTACTTCCGTACAAAAATATTAGCTATTAGACATACTGGATTGTGATAATGTACCAACTTTGCATGTCAAATAAAATTATGTCATTAGCCAAACAAACAGCTTTTTTTTGAGTAATTTCGCCTGTGCAGCAAAGTTTGTGCAAAGCAAAGTTGAAAGTAGGAAATGCGTAGTGGTAAACAATGGGTTACCAAGTCGCTAAACAATCACTAATATGTATCGCCTTTTGCGCTAGACATATGCAGTTTAGGTTCAGTACCACAAAATGCGAGTTGATTTCAAGCATTTCAAAGAACTTCATTTGATGAAAACATTTTCAGCGCGGAACGGTAATGTGCTCTTTCCAAGTGATCGATCCTTGTGATAAATCTAAGAATCACACCTACCACGCATATACGACAGAAAATACCGTAAGTAACCGAGTTACTGAATATTCCGCATAAAAAAGCCAGAGGTTTTCAGTTTAGTAAAAGATGCTACTTTTAAGACAAGAATAAGATGATTGTGTGCTCATGCAGCACTAACCTCTGCAACAGAGATGTGAACATCATAAAAGTACGATGCTATTTGATGTTTACTTGCGTGTTACTTTGTAATCTGCTGAACGTTATGAGATTTAACGAAGTCAGTATTTCACGATTTCGTATGATTAAAGGCACAGCTTTAGTTAGCATACAACATCTTTGTAATGCCCAGTAACTAACCTCACTGATTGAAGTTGCGTCGTTGATTTATTCATGAAAATGTAATCGCAGAATTACAGAACCGCTTGCACAAGACAACTGATCTTGACCCAGAAATCCGAGAATGCGTTAAGGACCGTTTGGATAGTAAGTTAAATTTTAGAGTTTAAATGCATGCCGATTATATGCTTGATCTCTGTTTGACTAAACAATTTTTTATAATCTTGTGAATTGTGTAAATTGATTTCCCACTCAACCAACCCGAATTTTATTCAGAGCTTGAAAGAAAATTGAAAGGATGGGACACAACTACTATCGGAGCGGTATGCATTCAGTACTTTTGCTTCTCTGAAATAGGATGTTTCAGCCAAATCAAGAAAACCAAGCCAGTGACGCATACATGAGCGATCGTGGTAAGATCATTGTAGTTGGAAAGTAACAGAACAATGAAGATTCTCAGGACAAGGAGGACATTAGAATTGAAAGACAACTTAACCATCACAAACTATGATATGGTACACTCCATCTTACGAAAATAGCAGTTACCACTAAATCGCGATGAGCTACTGAGCTCAGAGCATGTTAGTGTTCCTGTTGACTCAACTAGTCAACAGCTTTCGTGAAGTTCGGAAAGGTTAAGTCTGAACTAAAAAGCGGGTCAGCAGCGTTATTTTTGCAAAGGACAACCATTTTTCGTTTTTTTGGCAGTTTGGAAGCCTGCATGCCCTGATTATGTGCGCACCTAAACTTTTCGTTAAATAACGCGGCATTTGAGATACACTGGTATGCAACAAAGAAATATTCAGATCTGCATAGAATAAATTCTAAAATATCCTTCCTTTCCCCTTTTGGAATCAAACTGTGCATATACTTGATCGAAGCAAAAAAGATGCTTAAGTGACGGGTAAATCGAAAAAAAAAACGTAAATGGTAGTCTGATATACTTACTTTATGTCTAATTTATGCTCGAAGAAATGATCCTTTGATGAAAACAAATAGATATGCATTATTTTGTGCAACTCATTGTTAGAAAATATAATAGCCAGATGAGCACTTCACAGTTTGCTGCCATAATATAACGACTAAGCGCTAACTTCCGCAAAGATACGAATGCATTTCCATCTTTTTGCATATTTTGGGCCTTTCCGACCCGTAGACCCAAATTTGAGTTTGAAACGAATAAAAAGACTTTTTCCCGGGCGCTCACGAAGAGTCCCACTGCCTGTAATTTTCGCTTTGGATAGCATCCACAATGCGGGAGAGCGGTCGTGGGGTCCCATACCGCACGGTAAGCCAAGGGGCGCGCGCCGATTGGGGTTTGCAAGTCTGGTTCAAGGGATATTTTCTCGACCCAGGGGAAACATCAACCAGCCGCGCCTGGACATCAGTGGGATCACCAGGAATCTCACCATAGCATTATCCCCCTGGGCGCGAGTCTGCCGGGAGACTGTCTTTAATATCCAAGGTCATCAATACTTTAGCAAAAATCATCGGCGAGCTTTAGAGCATAGAACGAAAAAAATAAAATGACCCGAATGTCTTGAAAACTTGCACATTGACCATAGACGTTGTCTCTCCTGCTGATTACGAAAATCACATGCTTAGCATTAGCAGGAGAGCTTCTATCTAAACGACATGATTCCACAGTTCACCAGGTCTTTTGTCTCCTTTGAAAAAAGCCTACGCTGCTTTCTAGTGCACGATAATCTATCTACGGGAAAACCACTAGCGAGTAGCACTATCGTTACATGCTCTATATCAATAGTTTTGCTTTAGAGAGCTATGCACAATGACTTTTCTCCGATTTAGATTTATAGACACTGAAGGAGGTTATGGCGCTGCATACTTTGCGCGATTCGCGTAATTCCGTGCGATTCCAGAAATTCTCCGCGACTCTTACGGAATTTTTGCACCTGTGATCTACTCTATGTGTGCAAAACAAGCTGTTTATAGACTTGCTTTCATGGACCTCTTCTAGAATTATTGCTAGTTTTTCTTCATTTTTCACTTCTCATTAATAGAGCAAATCAATCTACTTGTTACTGTCGCAGCAATAGGTATTACATCGCCAATGCGCCAACGCCGATGCTGAGCGCATTCCTCTCTTATGAAGGAAGTTTTCTTTAGCTCAGAATGTGAGACTAAAAAATATTAACGGATAGCAAACATAATCTCGCTTTTCAAACTAAATCGTTTTTTTCTCTTTTCATATAAAATATTACGAATTTTGGTTTTGAATCTTGAAATAGTCAGCATCAACAAACATGGAAAAGTGCTTAGCATCTTTGCAAGTCAAGACTACAAAATCTTTTCAAAATTGTTTGCCGCTTTTTCGAAGGTACTCAAGTTGTGAGTGGCACCAATATTGACAACTAAAGCACTTTTATTGAAAAATTTTTTCATGTTTATCCAAAATTGTGAAGGCCTAGAAAGGTGAAAAAAATTTTCTACGTAGTATAGCTAATGATAACCATCACTGCTTACAAAAATTCTCACATAGCTTCCAGCAAAGTAACTGGGTTCGTATGAAATTCGTTACGATCTTTGCGTTGTGCTTGGGTTCGCTGAGCCAGTGCTCCAACCTACAAAATCTAAAGGAGGTATTTGACTGAAACCAGCAAAATGTATACCATAATGACCGCCTTGAAGTATTGGTTACCATTATGCTTTCGCTAGCTGCTCACGACTTACTGAACAAATTACAGGCATTTGCTTGAGCTCAAATGGTATCAAATTTAGTTGACTATTGCGCAATGAAGCTAGCAAATAGCTTCAAAACTATTCCTTTCGGTTTTTTATGAGCAAGAAATACATCTTAAACATTCAAGCATACTTAGGAGAAATTTCGCTTTTACTATGAACTTACAGGAAAGCTTGTTTAGTCGAATAGGTCTTTCCACATGTTACCTATATCACTTTGTAGAGCATTAAACACGACTCTGTCCGTCTTCCTTATCTGCCAAGTGCTCTGGAAGCTGAGTTATGAGCTTTTACGGCAAAAAATCAAAAGCTCAACTGAGACAAGATGGTCCAGAACTGCTCAAATGCTTAGGTATTATTATCAAAGCAACTCATCAATGCATACCTTCTATTCATACCCTTACACTCACACTGCTCTAGTTGAGAGCAGAAAATATTGTAAGCATTGTTTCTGCATAGATTCTGCGTTCAATTTCTGCTCTGAAAACATTCATAACTCGGCGTCTAGAAGCGCTTGGCAGATTATAAAAGCATTTTTGGAATCAGCGTTTAATGCTCTTCACAGGGGTTTGAGACCTTAACTGGATAGGCCATTTCGACTAAATACGCTTCCTTGTTAGGCCATTCATACACTACCTACCTTGTAGTTTGGATGCGGAACATGCCTCTTGTTCAGTAAACCGATAAGCATATGTGAAAGACTGTCTTGAAATCAGTGCTCAAAGATCTTTTGCTGCCGTTCATGTTGATGCGAAAGTCCATTTCAAGTCATTACCTTCCCTTGTAAGTATTTTGTTTCTTGAGTACCGGTACGCTCGGTTAAGGATTCCTTCATACTACGCCGCAGGACGCAGCAGCCTGCCGCGCGCAGCACGCCGCGTCCTGCGGCATGCGCCGCTGCAATTGCAGTAAAAATATAAACTCGCTCGCTGTGAAGGAACACTTTCGGAGAACACGAACGCGCAGCGAATATAGGTATAGTATTTTGTATTTCCACTGCGACTGCAGCGGCGCATGCCGCAGGACGCGGCGTGCTGCTGCGTGCTGCGGCATGCGTGCGCCGCAGCACGCCGCTCCTGCGGCGCAGTATGAAGGAACCCAAGCGGCTTTCTGTAGGTTTCCGAACCCAATGGGTAGGCTTGTCCCTCTGGGTCTGGACCGTGTTAGCTTTATGATGCTGGTCTCCTGTGTTAAGCCTACCCAATAGATTCTGGAACCCACTTGGTGCGTTGATAAATACGGTTTCAGAAGTTTTTGAGCTGCCAGCACGCTCGCCAAGTCTTAGTATGGACTGAAAGCGGTTTCTGTGAATTTACCATTTTTGCGCTTATCAGTTCTAAGAGAACAGTTTTGATAGTAATTCAAAGTCAGCTGTCACTCTAATTTCACGCGTATAAGGCGCGGGGGATTTTTTTCCAAAATCAACCAGCCCAGACAAGCCAAAGGATTTTGCAACCAAAGGACCCTATAACGTGCTGTAAATTGCTTGAGAAAATCTTGCGATGCAAGGATTTCTTTTCGGACATGAAGCGGCTGAGCGGCTCGCTCGAAAATTCGAAAAAGTGCGCCTTATACGCGTGAAATTAGGGTACTCTCTCGCTGGTCTAAGCTTATTTTGTGCGAACAAACGCGGGCTATTAGATAGCTGACCATGGCCCGGCACGAGAGTGGCAAATGTCAGGCTGAAAATTTAACTACATGAAAAAGCAAACAATGTCACGTCGCTATACACAAACGTGTCAAACGATGTTGCACTTCAAGCTTCTTTCGCAGCATCAGGGCGCTCTTGACTTACACGGTCTCAATGTGTGCAGTATCATGACCCTTCTGCACGAATGCTTACGCTGTACGGTGTTCCGATGGTCGGGCCAGTATTACAAACAGGTCAGAGGCCTAGCAATGGGACAGCGACTCGCACCTATTTTCACAGGTGCGATAAGGTGAGAATGACTCTTCCAGGTTGAAGGGGGTCACAGTGGTCGCAGTCCTTCCAAGGTGAAGGGTGTTTTGATCGAGAAATCATGAAATGCCGACCGGGGGGGGGGGAGGGGGGGGGGGAGGGGAGAAGGCGATGGTGTTTCCTTATTTTCCAAATCAAAGTTTATCATTTTAAATTCTCTGTAATCACTGGTTGTCTTTTTACCTAAATGTAAAGACTGATAGGATTGGAAAAACCCTATATGTTTTTGAAAATACCATAGAAGATGTGTATGCGAGAACATTTGTTTCGGGAAAGAGGTAGACATTTTTTAAGCATTTACGAATTTTCAAAAGAAGAAATTCGTAACTTCTGTAGATAAACAGCAACGCCAGCAATGAAAAGGTTTATAAAACCATTTTGTCCTCCGCTTTTAGAAAATTTATAGAACGTCTGATACCATTCAAGAAAGTGCAGTGAACGGTTTGCCTAGTGATTTTTGGAAATTTTTGATTTTTTTAACATAAAAAAACTCATAACTTCTGCTGATGAACATTTTGTACGCCGTAATGGTCAGCATTGGAACCGTCTCATCCTACGCTTTCGGAAAATATATACTATGCCTAGGGTCCGTTGAAAAAAGTGCTTGGGTGAAGGGTGTCCCAGTAATTGCTAAAGATTTTCAAGTTTCTAACATAAAAGAGTTCATAACTTCTATAGATGAAAATCTTGTATGCCAAGATGGTCACCATTAGAAGCGCCTCGTCCACCGCTTTCAGAAGATGTATACTTTGCCTGGGGTTTGTTAGAAAAAGTGCGGGGTGAAGGGTGGGTGAGACTTTTATAATGGGAGTGCTCAAGTAGACGTCTTTTTACAATGGTAAAAAAGCCTGTACTTGAGCACTCCCATTATGAAAGTATCACCCACCCTTCACCCGGCACTTTTTCTAATGAACCCTAGGCAGAGTACATATGTTCTGAAAGCGGTGGACGAGGCGCTTCTAATGGTGACCATCTCGGCGTACAAGATGTTCATCAATAGAAGTTATGAATTTTTCTATGTTAAAAACTCGAAAATCTCCAAAAATCACTAGGACACCCTTCACCCAGGCACTTTTTTCAACGGACCTTAAACATAGTATATATTTTCTGAAAGCGGAGGACGAGGCGGTTCCCATGGCGATCATAACGGCGTACAATATGTTCATCAGCAGAAGTTATGAATTTTTTATGTTAACAAATCAAAAATCCCCAAAAATCACTAGGCAAACCGTTCACTGCACTTTCTTGAATGGATATCAGACGTTCTAGATATTTTCTGAAAGCGGAGGACGAGACGGTTCCAATGGTGGCCATCAAGGTGTACAAGATGTTCAAGTACAGAAGTTATGAATTTTTTTATCTTAAAAACTCGAAAATCTCCAAAAATCATTACTCACACCCGTCACCGAGCCCTTTTTTCAGCATACTCCTCCTTTCCATAAACAATTCACGTACAAATATCTTCCACTCTTGATTATTCTCATAGTATATATCTCATATTAGTTTCTCATAGCTTTTGGTGAAGGGGGTCACCTTGGTCCCGGCTCACGGGTGAAGGGAGGGTGAGAAAATTCCCACACTATCGCACCTGTGCCTATTTTAGCTATCATTTTTATGTCAAAACAGAAGCGTCGGTATTGAGCGTAAATCTCTTTTGTATGGTCGCTATATAGACGACTGTTGCGTCATGTGTCCCAACCAAGCGGAGTAGACACTTGCTCTAGCATATTAATGCAACAGTCGCCCAACTCGTATTTACGAGAGTAACCCTCCGAGATATAGTTAGCTTTTCTAAACGTGCAAATTCAGTTTGCAGGCGAGACAAAACCAAATGATATCGCAAGCTCAGTAACAAAAACATCCTTATACATTCCTTGTCGGCGCACCCGATAGAATGGAGAGAGCTATTGTAGGTAACAACAAAACAGCTGTTCAAGTAACCTCCGGCAGCATAAAACGCTCATGGTGCATCGACATCGTTCACAAAAATTGCGGCATCTAACGGTTATACCGCTCGAGAGCACACCCTAAGGGCACATTGGTGCTCTCGGGGCCTCGTGATTCGAGCAGTACATCCGGAATCCCGTTCTGCCTGCCATTCATCTCTGATGAGTTGACCAGTGCAATGCGGCGATGCGTACATCAGACGAATGTGCAGTGCGACGATGCCAAGGCGTTGTCGCGGTGATCGATATTTCCCCCGCAAATCTTCAACGGCAATTGGTTCGAAACCGCGCTTACGATCGCTTCTGTCCAACACCTAATTGCGTGTTGTGACCATTTGGTGGAGTCATTACATGTTATCCGGTATTGTATATCTTAGAACATGTTTAGCATGCGGAGACACATACAATGAAACGAGCCGAAAAGGCCGCCCTCTCTTCTGCCGCGTTAAGGAATATTTAGATGGCGTAAATAAGTTAAAAGCAGCCACTCGATTGCCCACCTAGTGCCTGTCTGAGAAGAGCAGAGCCACTAATTTACATGAGTTTTTCAAACTTCTTACATAAATCTGCTCCACACCTAACGTTCACTATATATTTAGTAACATTTAGGTTTCAAAAATCCTCCTGTTCTCTTTGCTAGAGTCCGAAATCGCAAACGATTTGCGGCTCTAAAGAAAAAATGCGCGTTTCAGTTAATCAGCCTGCGCAAATGAAACGGTCAAGTGGCAAATCGTAATATCAATGTAGCGAAGACGTATTCATTTCACAGTGGTCCATTTGCCACTTTGCCGGGACCTGCGATAAATTCTTTTCAAAACTTGCCTAATCAAGCAGTTTTGTTAAAGGCATCACACTAGAAATGATCGCATGCATTTTCAAGAAAGTGTGGAAGAGTTTAGTTGCATATACAGTGTGTCCCAAAAGTAAGTACACACTTTTCAATCGTTAATATCTCTTTTCTCACTGGGTCTTCTTCCGCCAATCAAACACTGTTCTGTAGAGGAGGCTTCAACTTAGATTTACAATATGGAGCGAACCATCGACCTCTCTCCAATACTGTAGGATTATGGTTAGAACTTCCAGCATGTGGGGCCATTGTGAAATATGTCATCTGACAAAATTTTTTTTCAAAAAACTGAAAAATCGTGCACTAGAGTTTTTGCGCACTCTAATTCCACTATACAACTTTTTATGAGTGTTTTCGGCTTTTTTGACTGTGGAATCACATTTTTGACAATTACTAGGAATTCGGTTATTACGATCTACCTGGGATAACTTTGTAAAGAAGCATCACAGTAAAGTAGAAATTTCATATTCGAAATCAGCGGCTTCCATTACCATATTATAAGAGTTTTTGGCTTGTTTGGGTTTATTCCAAAGCAGAATGTGGCCTCCAAAAGCCTAAAATCCTTGTCGAAGTTCCTACAGTAATCCTATTCTATTCTATTCTTTATTTCAGCCATATATCACTTAATCACCTGGACACACTTTTTTTGACGAAATAGACTGAGTTTTAAAAAGAAAGAGAACCAACGACACATAAAAACACAACAAACATGAATCGGAAATCAAACACAAAAAGAATCTGGCGATGAAGCCATCTCACTTTGTACTAAGATATCATTAGATTACGCGATCTCAAGTATTCCATAAGCTGAGGTTAGAAGCTAGTTGATGATGAGTACCTGAACAGTAGAGGATCTAGAGAATTCCAGAGCATCTGCACGCGGCAGATGAAGCATTGCTTAAATGACGCAAGACTGGGTTTTTCAATGCGAATCTTAAAACTGTGACCTCTCGTGTAGTTCGCACGATACGGATGTTCGAAGATATCGTATAAGTCGAGATCCAGTTCATTTGTTGTAAGTTTGTACATAAATGTTAAGTCGGCAAGAAGTCTTCTATCCTCCAAAGTATTTGCTTGGAGTTTCTTCAGCCTGGCGAGATATCCTACAGTAATAAAGAGCGATCGGTGAATCGCTCCATATTCTAAATCTAAGTTTAAGCCTCCTCTACTGAACGGTATTTGAATGGGAGAAAGAGGGCCAACGGGAAAAGAGATATTAACGATTGAAAAGTGTGTACTTACTTTTGGGACACCCTGTATACCACTGAGTTCGCTCGTAGCGTGCGGTCCGTTTTTAGCGTGCTCTTATCTTTCTCTTCTAGTAAACTAGATTTCTTTCAATTTCATCGCCTTTTTCTGTTTTGTCATCTGCCTCAATTGTTGTGTTCACTGCACGTCGATTCTTTTTTTGAAGTGGTTTTCCTTTTTTTGTCTCATTGATTCTTGCCATTCTCTCCAGTTTGGGTAGATCAAAACGATGCCGGCAAATCAGTACCTAGCAAAAGAACTGCCGGGTCGCCCCGTCAATTCTTCATTAGATACCCAAAGTGGAATTCACAGCTCTACCGCTGACGACACCAATTACAGTCAAATGACCACATTTGATTTTCTTCATTCTATCATAGAAAAGAACACAGACCCTGTCATTGGCGGGATGTTGAGTGCACTTTCTGATAAACTGCATGAAGAAATTTGTAATGGAATAGGAGAAAAGCTCCAAGGTCTGTTGTCGTCAGCGGTATAGCTGAACTAACAGAAGGTCTTCGTACATCTGAACGTGCGTTGGACTCGAAAAAGAAAGGTGGAGGATGCATTTGATTCACTTACTATAGACTGTAGCCAGTGAATTTTATCGCATTGGTAAACCTGGTAATCGTCCCCGCCTTGTTAAGGTAGTACTCCCGTCGTGGTTCTACGAAGGTCCTCCCTTATGCTCATCTCCTCCGTTCTTCCGGTTTTTCTAAAATCTTCATACGTCGTAGTATGACCGAGGAAAAAGGATGAGGGAATTTGAGCTCCACCAGCAGGCAAATGAGCGGAATAGGGGGAAGCCAGAACGTGAATGGGTTGAAGCAGGGGCAATTCTTACACGTTTCTGAGCTTCCCCGTAGTATCTCGGGGGAAACCAGATTTCGCACGGTGTTGGAACTGATGCCAAAGATACTTTGAAGTGTTTTTGTTCAATTTCAGAAGTATAGTGAACAAGATAGACCACCTCCACACCTTTTTGTGCCGACAAGAACCTGATCTGTGTTTTATTACTGAAATTTGGTTATCACCAATACTTGATTCGGAAATTTTGTTGCCATATACGATACATCGTACCGACAGGAGGAAGAGGGGAGGAGGTGTGTGCATGTGTGCAGCTTGATTAGGTGAAATTTGCATAAAAAGATTGAACCATTTTACAGTTAAAGATAAACGTAATATTGATTGAACTTTCCGTTCCTCCGGCTTCAATCTACTCAAGTTTATCAATATATATCGTCCACCTAATTCCACGCAGTGTGATGACGAACAGCTTTTTGAACTTTTAGTCAATATGACATTTTCTCATTCCAGTGTTGTCATTATTCTTGGTGATGTGAGTCTGCACATTGACTGGGAAAATCTCATCTCGCTTGACCACAGTTCCAGTTACCTTCTCAAATTTTTTGTAGACTGTGATTTCCAGCAGTTTATGCGTAAGCCAACATATGGTAACCTACTTGACCTGATTTTTTCTACCACAGAATGTAAGTAATGTTGAGATATAACCACCTTAGCTTCTGCCGACCACAGTCATAGGATTTCACGTTGAAGAGACTTGTTCAGCCCAACCTATGCTTCCTATTCCTGACTTTTTCAACTTTGATTACATAAGCCTCAACGAATTCTTCTATTTGTTAATTACCTGGGCGCTCATTTTCGAAAATTATTCCTCTATGGAGGAACTTTATCGGAGTTTTTGCGCCAAAGTCTATGAAGGTCTGGGAAGATTTGTACGCTTGAAAAATCGTAGCTTCCTTGGTTTCAGATACCCAAAACATATTTGTGCGCTAATTAACCAAAAAAAGTAACCTGTTTGACAGTTTCCAAGTTCCGTCTGTTTTGAACCTGGGCATTCTTCGTATGTATTGTGTGTCTTCTTGTGCCGTACAGGTTGGTAGGTGGTCCTTTATTATTTAGGCCCGTATGCACGTACATCCCCGCTGGGGAGGGGAGGGGAGCTGGATCCCCAGGGGAACGATCCCCTTCATTGAACCCCGCTATGCAAGAGGGGAGGGGAGCGATCCCTCCCCTGCACTTACAGCGGGGATGGTGAAATTGCGTAATCGGATCTACCTCACGGCTACCAAAAGAACTCGACGAAAAAAGGAGTTTTTGATTAATTCTTGTGTGGCAATATGGTTTTTGGAATGTAATGGACACAAATAGTGACTTTTGAGTGCCTTATTTCCCTTTCTAACTCTTCTCCTTTCACTCCTTACATTGTATCTCTCTCTCCTTCGCTCTCTTCTTCGTTTTCCCTATTACTTGTTTTGTGCCTTCGTTATACTCTTGCTGTCAATAATATTGATTGTTGAAATAGTATAACTCTATTCAGCAATTCATGTTATGGTCGTCTCACAAATATGTTATGACAATGTATTTCTCCCATAAAGGAACTCGTGAAAGTGCTGCATTTTGTAGATTCCGTGATTTTTCAACTTACCGCTCATTCTTTGCATTACTCTTTCGATTACTCAAATTCAATATCTGGTTTCAGAGTTTTGGATGCTGAAAGTTGCCTGCCTTTGTAGCACTGTTCCGACACAATGGATGATAAAAAGGTAGCGGTTTATGCGAATTTTTATATTCCCAATAGATCTTCATTCAGATGCGAATAACCGCCATGACGTCCCCGGAAATGTGTATTGTTTCGCAATGGTACGTTCAAAATTATGATGTGTATCACGGAATCTCTACATCATCCTCGAAAGACGGACTATCATTCACGCAGGTAAGATTATGCATTTATCTCCATATCGATCGAACGAACCCCAGGGGATCCCTTCCCCTCCCCCTCTCGAACCCCGTATGCACGGATGTGACTCAATAACACGGGGGAGGGGATCGACATCCCCTGCGACGGAGTAGGGGTTCGGTGGTTCAGTTGATACCAGAGAAGCGGATATTCTATTTTCAATCGGTCACTACAAAACATTTCGTTCAAATTGATGAAAGGTATTCGCCAAAAGTCGGGTTCCTTTCTCAGCGACCTGTAGCTTGCAGTTTTGTCTCTTTCTTCTATATTCGCTTCTCGCAAAGAAATCCGTGCATATATCTATCAATTTCGAGTTTTTGTAGAGGTTTCTGATCATTTATGAGATTCGCGCATTTTTCATACGACATGATAGTTTTATTCCTACAGGCTAACTAAACACATTGAAACTATCATAATGTTTGATATGTAGTCTTTATCTTGTTATTTCAACATAAGTTCCTTCAAAAATAACTGAAAATTAACGGATTTGACAATTTCTGTACAGAGATCCCCAGGGGAGTGATCCCCTCCCCAGCGTTCCCCTCGTGCATAACGGGGATGGCCGCGGGGGATCGTTCCCTCGGGGAAATGGACGATATGTCGCAAAAGCTACAGTTGTTTACGGAGAGCTGACGCGATTTGCAGCTTCAGTTAGGTGTAGAAATGCTGGCCTGAGCGTCTGCGCGACCCTCCCCCTTTTTTTCGGCAACACAACGCCTTCTACCCCCATTCCCCAGTAAATACATCTTGATTTCTATTGCTGATTAAAATCATTCCACTTTAGCGTAAACAGAAGTTGTTGGAGGATATCTGTGAAGACCTAGTACGTAACGGCTTTTCAAGGCGGACTCCTGAGCAGATCAATCAGAGGATAAAAGATACACTAAAGACGGCGAAAAAGATAAGCGCGTTAGAGGTTCGTCACCTTTTCTGAGAAACAGCACGTATCAACGTTTTTTGCAGCGACATGAAGATACAAAGACAGGCGGTGGTCCTCCGACAGCCATTGCAGCTGCTCCTCATGTGAAAATAGTAATTGAAGGCTGCGACAACAGACCGCGCCTTTTGGGTCTAAAGAAACCTTTGGAGATCAATGCAAACGCTACAGTGAGTTGTAGACTAACGTAACGCAACGTCTATCCTATAATTTTCCCTTACAGAATGTCCCAAGCATACAGAGTGCTTCAAACACACAAAATGTTTCGAACACGCAGATTATTTCAAACATAGAGAATGTTCCAACCACAGAGAATCTTTCAAACACGAACACCATGGATGTGGACGTCATTTATGAGGAGTGTGTAACCCCAATCGCAGAAGAGGTATTTTGATGTTGGGTGAGAACATGTTCCTAATAATCTTTTTGAGGTGGACGTATTTCCTTCCGCTACGAACGACACCCCTGCGGTTACTCCGCTGTCCTCGGGATTGACTGAAAATCCTCCACGCAAAAGAAGACGCTCCACCCCGGCCTTGACGTGAGTATCAACTTTTATAACACACATCTAAACAATTTTCAAAACAAATTATTTTCAGAGACGAAAAAGAACAAGTTTTGCAACTCGAGGCAGAGCGAATTCAAAAACAAATTCAAAACGAGATTCTGCGCACTGAAGTACTACAGCAATCAATGGAAAACAAGAGACAAAAAAATGTCCTGCTCTGCCTGCAATGTGAAGAGGTAAAGGCAAGAATTGACTACACGCGACTACAAATGGACCTGGCAAGGAACGATGAGTAGGTAGGTTAAAAAAATTCTTCGATTATCCTCCTTATGAGAGCACGGCCGGAAGTAGTGTGGACTTCCTGATTTTCTTCCCCCATGTCACTTTCAACCACTTCCAGGTCGTCGTCGTCCTCGAAAAGTGGCTCATTCCTCTGATTCGCAAGATTGCGCAGCACCATGCACGCTATTGTAATTCTGGCTGCGGTGTCCGGATCGTATCTACAACGATAATTTTGGTTTTGCATCTCTTCGTTATTGATCTTGTCTCAAACTATTTGGTTTTCTATGCTACTGAATGAAGAACTGATTTGATTTGTTTTTTTTTGTGTTTTCCTTCGAAGTTTACAAAATAAAAATGTGTGATGTAGTCGTTTTACCTGCATTCTGAATGTAGTATGTGCCATTGGCGCTTTAGCATCCCAAAAGCCTGCTCAATTTTCACTCGCGCTGAGCAGATTGCACGATTGTACCGTTGTTCTAAAAAAAAAAGAACAACAACAGTAAAATTTGGTTTAAAAAGCAAAAAACTACCTCTTACTGTGTTGGCCTGGCTCACAACTTTGATTAAAAATGATTCTGCGGTGTAAGCTGAATCACCTATGATGCATCCCCTTTTTCTCCTTGCCCTTAGATCTTTGTAGAGTTCCGAAGATTTGAAGACCCTGCTGTCGTGGGCGGAACCGGGCCATGAAGCGCTCACCCATCGGAATAAAAAATTGTCGTCGCATATGGCTCCCACATTTATTGAGTGGTACCTCTTCCTATTTATGTAATCCACCGCATTCTCTCTGGGTGCCACAATTCTAACGTGCGTGCCATCAATCATCCCAACAATGTTGGGGAGTCCATACTTTCGATAAATTCTTCGCGCAATTTCTTCTTGTTCTGCAGCTGAAGGCCAATTGATGTATCTTGGCGCCAACTTCACAACAGCATCCAGAAACACACGTAGGGTCCTCGAAACCGTGCTTTGGTTACATCCAGCAAGACGCGCTGAATCGGCTTGCATGGCATTTCTTCCCAAAAGGTGAACACACGCAGCTACTTGTTGGGCAACCGTCAGAGACGTTCCCCTAACCGTTGTATGCGCCAGATCTTCTCTAAGCATCTCGCAAAGTTCGTAGAACACCGGACGAGTAAAACGAAAATCCTTTCGAAACTCGACGTCCGATAGCGTTTCGAAAGGGCAAGCGCGATCTCTATATAAACGGAGCCGTTCCGGCTCATCCTCTTCGCTAGCGCTGTCTTCGAGCAAAAATTCGTTCAAGTTCAACATCTAAAAACAGCGCCCATGATTTCAGTTCGAGAGCATATTACTTGAACTAAATGAGCAAAACGCATGGATACCTTTTCGGCGATGACTTGAGGATAGATAATTAGCTTTGCGGCGATGCGCCTGAATTAGTCAATTTGTTTCTCAGTCAACCTTGGAGAGGCTTTATACCTACCACACGCAAGATCCTTTTGCAGTTTAGCTAGGAGCTCGAAGGGCAAATGCCTCTCTGCAAGAAGCAAATTAGATGAACTGCATTCATCTGGGTCTACAACTCTAATTTGTTGTAAGTTTTCGAACTATTTCCTTGCCTCGCAACGGGCAAGAAGCTCTCAGATATAGAAAGCCACGCAAAAGCAGTGGCTTTTATTCAAAAATACGTACGAGACATTTTTTTTGCCAAAATTTGATATCTAAGCGGTAGAGTAACAAGAACAAGATGAAAAGAATAGAAGACAATCCTCTAGTGTGCAAGAGAAATGATATAAAGTTACGAAAGTCTGACCTTTGTTACGAAATATATGTGTAAGGTCAAGGCTTGAGACACGATAGGAAAATCACGAAGAAACAATCAGAAATAGTAAAAGTAACATATAAAAACAACATAGATCGAAAGAAATGTTTGCAGATAAGCAAAAAAAACGAAGAAAACGCTCCCGTTTCGTTCCTACCCTTGGACGGGAAAAAAAATGAGATATAAAGCCCTCCCCGGAACTCATCAGCAAGGGAGGAGGGCTATTTGATGAAAAGGACAAAAGAAAACATTGTAGAAACATTGAACAAACACAAAAGAAACACAGAAAGAAGAACTATAACTTACTAAACTGTTCCACATCGCGTCCAGATAGCATTAGGTAAGTTCAGGAATAAATGAAAACCATAGACAACAACAAAGCTGAATGCAGTTCGACTTCTAACCCATTTCAGCGAGTAAAAAGTAACCCTATACGCAAAATATTCACAAATATCGTAAAAATACGTGAAAGATTCATTCAGAACGAAAGATCCTCCCCCACAAACTATGTAGGACACATTTCCATGAGAATGTGACACTACACAGAAGCAAGGCGGGAAACAATCAGAAAAATCAATAATCGTAAAATCTCATTTTGCTCAAAAAAGCACCTGCAGAGCCTGTGAACAAAAAAGAAGAAAGAAAACAAAGAAAATTTCACATGGCCCGATATATACAAGCTAATGAAACAAAAAACAGGACATAAGAGGGTAAAATAACTCACCTCCACGCTAAAGTGAACAGCACGTGCGAATATGAGCAGCATCCGTGATGATAGCAGCAATAGGCCATATTAGGCGTAAAAAATATTATTTTGGGTGCGGTCAGCGCAGTCACGGCAGACACACGCACTGCAACGCCTAAACTATCTGTGAACAAAAAAGGAAGAAAAGGAAGGAAGAAAATGAAGAAGAGTCTACAAGGCCCTATACGTAAAAACTAATGAAACAGAAAACAAAACATGATAAGATAAAATAACTCACCTCCACGCTAATATGAGCAAAAGGGCCAATGTGAGCAGCATCCGTGATCGTAGCAGGAATACTTCATATTAGGCGTA
The DNA here is from genome assembly GCA_958299035.1 of Cylicocyclus nassatus. Classification (NCBI taxonomy): domain Eukaryota; kingdom Metazoa; phylum Nematoda; class Chromadorea; order Rhabditida; family Strongylidae; genus Cylicocyclus; species Cylicocyclus nassatus. Next base: position 20,488,001 of record CATQJL010000001.1, read on the forward strand.
GAAAATATTATTTTGGGTGCGACAAGCGCAATCACGGCAGACATGCGCTCCGCCACGCCTAAATTCCTGCCGCTGAGTAGATGAACGTGAGCAGCACTCGAAAGATAACAATGGGGGAAATTCTTTCGCAGAAATTCGGAAGCAGAGCTGTTCCCCCGTTTGATCCCCTCTTGTGCATAAGGGGGTTCACTTCCCCTCCCCACAGGGGATCCCTTGCCCGATATTGTCTTTGTGCATACGGGGGTTCGCGCGGGGAGGGGAGGGGATCCCCAGCGGGGATCATTACAATGGTTAAGCGCACATCCCCTCCCCGCGGGGATGTACGTGCATACGGGCCTTAGTATCAACGGCCTTACGTTTCAACGCTTTCGTCTTCGTCAGAGGCCTAGAATGGTTCTGAGCTTCATCAGTGAGTCCAGCCCACCAAATGTCTCCCCTAGTTCTGCCAGATTTCGGCCTTCAACCCAATCTAGTTGCCACAAAAATTGCGAAAGCAAAGAACCTGTGCGGCACAAGAAGAACACATAATACATACGAAGAATGCCCAGGTTCAAAACAGACGGACTTGGAAACTGTTGAACAATGTACCGCCACACTTGTTTCGTTTAACACGAGAAGCACTATCGCTTCGGCAAAAAGCGGTAGCTGCCCGACAGTCCTTAATATTCCTCCAACGGTGCAAGAGAACGAGCATCATACCGGATTTTATCAAAGTAAAGAAGATTGGATACACTTGTGGCCTCAACGAGAATGATAAGAAGATCACTAACGTATACCTCTCCATTTCAAACATTATCATTTGTGAAAAACAGAGGTTATTGTATTCCACTTTGTTAAAATGTGATGCTGAAGAAAAGGCTTGTGAGCGTCTCTTGCCTAGTCGGAGTTGGAGGAAAACTAAGGATGGTTCTAAGTCAATTTGTGATTAGATCCGATCTAATGTCAAGTCTAAGCTTCTCGCAAAGTACGACCGACTCTCGATCGAATTCCAATTCAAATTGCTCATCTGACAAAGCCGGCCACTGCTCCGAACGTCTATCATCATGCGATCACAAAACGACGAGAGTGACGGTTGTTGGTGACATTCAAGTCTCTTAAAATGTAATAGAGCTTCTTAGCTTAGGTCCCTCCTTCTCTCCTGCGCAGAATATCAACGCCAGTACTTACCGAAAGGTAGTTGGAGGTCTGCACAAGCTCAGAGATATTCTCAGAATAAAAGCCAGTCACGCGAGCACTCAAGATAACGCTGCCGCCAGTCATGGCCTAATGCCGACGATTCCTTTTTCACAATCCTTCTATAGACAGCCTGAACCAAATTTGAACGTGGATATGAAGTTCCGTACCTTATGCTCTGGTGTTTTAGAAGTTTTCACTAAGTCCAAGCAGGAGCACCACTGCAACCTTTCTCGAACACAATGGAAAGGTTTTAAAGAGATACGTAGACTCATAACAAATGGTTCTGTGCGTCTATCAGTAAGTGATAAGGGTGGTGAATTTGTGGTTATTCCACAAGAATTGGATCGTCGGATAACAGCTGCTTATCTCGCAAATGCTACAACGTATAGAGTAGTCTCTGAGAAAGAATATCAAGCCCAAAGTAAAAGACTTAACGATTTTTGGAGTGCAATAGGGAGATCTGCTGGGTATCCTGACAGATTCGTTAGCAGATTGAAAGTAACAAGTCCATGTTGTCCAGTCTTTTACAGCCTTTTCAAAACGCACAAGCTTTCCTTGCGCGAACTACATTCAGTGTCACCGGAGACTTATAAGATTAGGCCGATTGTTGGTTGCGTGGACGGTCCCGCTGATCGAATATCGTGGTATCTGAACAAAATTGTGAGCCAACTGTTAACGAAAGTACCAGCGCATTTATCCAACTCCCGTACGTTTATTGAACAGCTCCGCAATGCTAAGTTTGATTCGAGCGCAGTGATAGAGTCGTTCGACGTAACGTCTCTCTACACTAATGTGCAGAACGACTAAGCTTTGCAAGCGCTATCGGAGATGTTGGATGAGTATGCTGGCACGATAAATATGTATGGACTCAGCAAGGCAAACGCGATGGCCCTAGTAAGCGAGTGTCTGAACTGTAACATCTTCAGATGGCCTGGGACTTATTATTCTCAGATACGTGGATTAGCTATGGGCCAAAGACTAGCACCAGTTCTTGCCATATGCTTTATGAGTAAGATCGAAGAGCCGGTGTTAGCGCGAATGCCACTGCTGTATTGTCGTTACATCGATGATTGCTGTGTTGTGACATCCACACAGTCTGAGATGGACAAGTGTTACGAGATTTTGAATCAGCAATCACGATACATCAGGTTCACGCGTGAGACACCACACGACGGATGGCTGCCTTATCTAAACGCGCAGATAAAGTTGACCGATGGCATTGTAAGCACCAAGTGGTACCGCAAGGAAAGCCTTAAAAACATCCTCATTAACGTCAAGTCCGCACACCCTGCATCTGTCAAACGTGCTGTCCTTAGGAATATGCTCAGAACGGCAATGCAGACGTGCAGCGGAGAGGATGAACGGCGCGAATCGCGAAAGCTGGCTACCCAAATTGCTTGCAGCAATGGCTACCATCCCTCACCACATATTCGACATCTAAAAAGTGGTGAGCACCGAGCTGAAAACAGACTTCCACTTTGCCTGCCATTCATCTCCGATAAGATCAGCGCGGCCATTCAAAAATGCATAATTCGTGCACAGCTGCAAGATGATGTTATGTTAGTCAACATCCCAAACGACAACATCAAAAAAAAGCTGGTGCGAAATCGGCTCTACGATCGTTACTGTATATCTGAGCAATGCGTTGTTTGTCCGCACGGGAGACTGGGAGACTGCGCAAAGATGGGAGTTGTGTATTTACTCGAGTGTTTGAGCTGCAACGCACGTTACATTGGGGAAACAGGAAGAATGCTTAGCATTCGCGTAAAAGAACATCTTGCAGATAAAAGGCGAAAGAACATGGCTTCAACGCTTGGCAGACAGAGGCGCGAGGCGCATGATGATGAAGATTTTGACATTAAAGTCACGATTCTAACATTTGAAGAGGAGATCTCAGCTAGGAAAGCTATGGAAGCTTTCTAGATTTCTGCGAAAAATCCAGAAATGAACAACAAAAACGAATGTCTATCAATAACCGCTGACTTTCTCCCGTTTATATCATTATGCGAGTTATGACTGTAGATCATTTACCATACAATGCAGTATAACTCATTCGTCCGTCGCGACCGTCTCCTTCCGGTACGGACATCTGATGACGATGTGGTGGTTCCCTGGTATGTCTTTGCTTTCGCAATTTTTGTGGCAACTAGATTGGGTAAAGGCCGAAAACTGGCAGAACTAGGGGAGACATTTGGTGGGCTGGACTCACTGATGAAGCTCAGAACCATTCTAGGCCTCTGACGAAGACGAAAGCGTTGAAACGTAAGGCCGTTGATACTGACTAATAAAGGACCACCTACCAACCTGTACGGCACAAAAAGAACACACAATAACCTGTTTGAGACATCAAGAATCCTCTATCCGATTGTCTTTACAAAAGGTTTGCTCTGACTCAAATTTTTATCTAAAGAAATTTCTGGCAAATTATGAACGTCGATTGTCTAGCAAAACTCCAAGAAATTTGTTGGGATATATAGGCCGTTAATTGCAAACAAAGACTAATCTCCCCATTCTTTGTGATTCAAATGGTAATATTTGTGAATGATGCAGAGAAAGCGGAAGCTTTAGGTGAACATTTCGCCAATGTACTTTTGAAGAAAGAAGATGAGAGCTATCTTGAAATCTCTTAAAACGTCATGCACGAACCTTATAATGGCATTTCTCCCATAGTATACCGAAATTGTGCGGACACTCTCTCGCAAACTCTTTCTGATCTATTCGGTTTATCCATTGCTTTTGGTGACATCTAGTTTGTGAAAGGAGGCCATGGTGACTGCAATCCCAAAAACTACTTCTGCTGCAACTGTCTGTAATTTTCGATCCGTAAGTCTAACACCTACCATCAAAGTTTATCAGAAGGAAATTGCTCCGTGGGTTGCAAAAATTCTGTGCAATTCCTCATGAGCTACATGGTTTTGTTTCCAAGGTCTACTACAACCAACTTAGTGAAAAGTGTTTTTGACCGAAGAAAAGCCCTTAAAGGCAGTGGACAGGCAAAATGGACCCCTGTCAGATTTTGGTAGTTTCGGGTAGTGGACCCCCCAATTACACCGTAGCCCCAACCCCAACTTCCAGATTATGCGCTAAGTCCTGAAAAAAGCGCTTCAAACTTCCACCAATAACGCCCACTCAATGGAAGTGGGCGGGGCTGGTGGAGTTTTGAAGCGCTTTTTTCAGGAATTAGCGCATGAATTGGAATGTGGGGTTGGGGCTACGGTGTACTTGGGGGGTCCACTACCCGAAACTACCAAAATCTGACAGGGGTCCATTTTGCCTGTCCGCTGCCTTTAATGCCGGTATGTCTGTGGATATTATCTATGCCGATCTATCTTGAGCGTTTGATAAGATTCCTCATTGTACGCTTTGTCAAAACTTAAAATTATGGTATTACAGGAAATCTTTTGAAATGGTTTGAATCTTATCTTGAGAACAGATATATGACAATTAGAGTAGGGCAGTCATCTCCAGAAGATACAAATGCACTATTAGGGTCTCCCAAGGTGGGGTACTTTTCCCATTACTTTTTCTGATGTTCACTATTAAATTACCTGTCCTATTGAATGGAATGGTGTGAGTGGTTAGATTTATGCGGATGACATTAAGCTGCGTGTATGCAGTAATGAGGAAAGTCATCATGTCATGCATACAGTATTTCAATCTTCAATCGATAGATTGGCTAAATGAGCGTCGTGCAATAATCTTTTTCTAAGTGCGAGCAAGCGTTCTTTTCTACACCCTGGTAATTATCAGACTAAGTATGCAGTGATGGTACGTACCTTGTTGGCAGTTTCATCATCGGTCAGAGTGGGTGTATTGATCGTATTGTATACTGCATTAGGTTGGCCCGAAAGTTTTGTGCATCATTTTCAAAAATTCATAACTTCTGATATTTTCAACCGATTTGACTGCTTTTATTTTTGTATGAAAGAGTAGTTCATTCTCTTTATAATGACATCTAAGCTGCTTACTAACGGTCATCTATAGCATAGGTAGGAGCGGTAGAAGAAAATTAGTCAAAATTCGAATTTTCTGTGTAGGGTCATAAAAAATCGGAAACTTGCAACAAAAATTGGAGCAGTGGGTTCTTTCAACAGCCCTTTCTAACAGTGCAAAATTTGCGCTGATTGAGCGTCTCTATGAACAGTTTTGATTATCGAACAAGCAATACAGAAGGGCGAATTTGATTTATTTTGCATTTTTCAGGGAAATCATAAATTTTAGTAGTAAGCAGCTAAAATGTCGTTACAAAGAGCATGACTTACTCTTTCACATAAAAATAAAAGCAGCCAAATCGGTTGAAAAAATCAGAAGTTATGAATTCAAATGGTGCGACAGAACTTTCGGGCCAACCTAATATAATCAATGATAATAATAATAATCGATAATGTAATATTATATAATAATATTTGATTGATCGTCGTATCGTATATTATATTGTATTGTATATTCTAAATTGAAGTTCACTGAGCATATTGATTATGTAGTGCAAAGAGCTTATGCCTCATTACTTGCATTTTTTCGGAATATTCATTCACCTAACCAGCTTTTACTCACTAAATTAAATAAGGCATATGTTACCTCACACCTGGAATATTGCTCTCAGGTGTGGAACCCATTTTATAGAAAGTAAATACTGGAGGTCAAAAAAGTCCAACGTACCTTCACGCGTATGGCTCCTTTTCGCAAACTCCAAACTGTCTCAAGAAAAGATATTCCTGCATACCCTAGATGTTTTAAAATGATGGGTTCAAAGCAGGGTCAAGCTTGCGATGCGACTGTCGCAACGGGGGGTCGTAAGAGGGTATCTAAGGTGGGGGGGGGGGGGAGGGGTTCGTAAGAGGAGATAGTTAGGCCAAAATAGCCTAGGCTTCAAAAAAAATCAAAAAACAGGCAATTAGTGTTCTTTACAATAAATCTATAAAAAAGTGGAAATCAGAATAAAAAAGATAAAAAATCTGTAGAAATTCTCAAAAAAAAACATTTACAAGAGCTCGAAACATATTTGAAGGATGTATTATTTGACAAAAATCCTAAATGTACCGATTGCCCTAGAAATCTTGCTTCTGAAGCCTTCCTGAAGTCTCACACACTCGACAAAAGCGAATGTCTTTACCAGCTGTGACCATCATAAAATTCTAAATCTTTTTGTAATGTTTTTCACGGGCTCATATGATTTATCTGTACTTTTGAGGTGCTCCGCTATATCAATGCAAAATTCTGTGTTATTTTGTCAACTGTGGATTTTCTTATGATTTTATGTATGGTAGCAAAAAGTCAGAAAAGGGGGTCGTGCCTGGGTCGCATCTAAATTTCTTCGGAGCTATTGAAGCTTGTTGGCTGCAATTCTGCTGTAATATAAGGCCATCCTCCTACTTTCCCTCTTAAAAATTGCAGGCTGTTTTATAACTTTTCTGGTAAGTCACAAAATTTTGAGCTCAAAAATCCCAGTTTTTGCTTTTTAGGATCGCATCTAAATTTGCGAGAGTCGCATCTAAATTTTTTCGAGCTTACTGCTCCTCAAGAGCTGAAACTTTTTCTTTGGATAGTCTGGGCATCATAGTACAGAACCTACACCAGCATCTCAGTCTCTTTTCCTGGCCTTAATTACGAATTTCCAAACTACCGTGCTCATGCACGTTTTTGACGTCGTTCTGGACGGCGCTCAAGCGGTTTTTTTTCGCGGGAAAAACTGTGGAAGAGGTAGGAAGTAAGCTTCTTAGTCGAAAACATCTTTTGTAGTTCAAGATGTCATTTTTTTCTCCGTGCAAAAATTTGTGTCGTCTACGGGAATCGAATTTGCTGGCCTGAAGTATGCCTGAAAATTCAAAAAAGAACTTGCAGAATCTCAAACATTATTAAAGGTGTGTATGTCTGCTACAGATGATGGATGCACCCATTGGCTTAAAAATTCTGCTTCCGAAACCTCACTGAAGTTGTCAGGCAGGTGTTTTTTGAGATTGGCATTCGTTTATGCAGGTTACCGCGAGGAATGTGATCAGGGGAGGTAAGGGGGATAAATGGGTGAGGCTGGGGAGGGGGGGGAAGGGAAGGGAAGGGAAGGGGGGGGGGGTCGTACGCGGGTACTTTCAAGGGGGGGCGTAAATGAAGGCCCCGGATCGCATCAGCACGCTTGACCCTGGTTCAAAGCCTCTTTTGAACAGAAGAATCGTATCTGATCTGATTTGTTTTCGGATATTAAGGAAGGAGACTGATCTGAGAGCTGCTGTAGGCTAGGAGAATTCAATTTCACTATCCCAGATTGAACAAGAAATTCTACTCCGGTCTTTTAAATTAGTTGTTTTATTGATACGCCTATTGGTTAAATCGATTACCTACTGAACTTTTGTCATCAAAAAATGGGTGGGTATTCAAAAGGGGAAGCAAAAAATGGAAATTTCGGAGGTTTTGAACTGTGACTCTTATCTTTGTTTAACGCTCAGTTGATTTGGGTCATGAAGGTGAACAAGTAATCTCAATGTTAGGATACTCGCAAGTTGCCTTGTCTTAATCTTTCTTCATTTTTGTATTGGTGTTCTGTTTATCTCGATATTGTTTTTTTTCAGGTCGTCGTGCTAGTTCTGGCCGTGATTCGAGCTTTGCGTTACCAGAAATTTTTTTCATATTGCTTTTTTTGAACTGATTTTACGGACTCTGAAGCTTATCTTTCCTTCCCATATCCTCAGTTTTCCATCTCTTACCAGAATGAATGTACGTATATCGTGTTATGCATTTCTGTAGTAGTGTTCCTAACCATGGTTATATTTGCTAACCGCAAATTAACCGGTCTTATCAACAAGGGTTTTCTGATGGCGTTTCATCACAGCTATCTAGCCCCAGCCTCTACCACTTCTTCTTGAAAAAGTTCATCTAGTTTGTTCAGGAGTTCTTCCTCCCCTCTAAAATAGATTATTGAGGACAAGCCAGCTAGCTTACCCGCAGGCTCGCTGACACTCAAACGACAGGGTGGGCCACAATAATTTTAGAGTGAGCGAGATTCGGAATCTATACAGTCTTTTAAGATTGTTCGCAGCTTGACTTTTTTCTAGATAATCGAACGTCTTGGTAGGTCTGGGAAATGGGTTTTTTCATCCTGTTTCTTCTATTCCCCTATTTTGTTTAGCTCCTGCTGTTGCGGCTCGGTGGTCTCTGCGCCCCTTCGCCTAGTGCCCGACTGCCTTGCCCCTCAGCTTCCGTCCGCAAGAGACTTCCGCGGTTGCGGGCGGGCCCTCGCCCACAACGGCGCGTTACGCCTACTCTACACACGAAACATGAACATATATAAATTTACTAAATTTGAATACACAAAAAAATATACGACATGAAATAAATATAAAACATACTTACCACGGGGAGAGTTAAGCTATGCCCCGGGCTACCGATGGGGACTCTAACTTACTCACATTCTCACAGTAGCACACTCTCACTCTCTCCCACTTCCAAACTTCCAAGGGAGCTACCCACAGGCCGCGAAGGCACCAGCGACGGCACGGCAACACCTACCCCATGGTGTTAACCAGCGACATCGGACCAAGCTCCCAATGAGTCCTGCGCGTCCACGCGCTTTATGATGTTCCTCGCCCTAGAATTCTATCCTCGCGCGTCCATCCAAACAATCCGTTAACGATCCATACATTCACGCGAGGCACGGGAACGTAGACACGACGGCGATATCGTGGAAACCCAACCAACTGATAATATTAGGTTGTAACATAAGTCTTGAGACACTAGGTGGAAATTTTTCAATCGTTTTTTTCTCTGTTTATTTTTAACCTTAATCAATAGTGTATGAGCCATTATTATCAACAACTTTTCTCCAACGAATAGGAAGATCTTCGATGCCTTTCCTATAGAAGCTGACCGTCTTCTGGTCGAAGAAATTTTGAAGGCCACTTTTGAGGTCCCATCGTTCACGAATGTCTTTCCATCGAGAAAGTGTTGAAGAGATCTAAATAAATGGTAGCCCGCGGAGCCATGTCTGGCGAATATGGCGGGTGAGGAAAATTGTCTAGCCAAGATTTGGAGCTTCTGGCGAGTGAGTGTTGCAAAGTGGGGTCGCGCATTGTCGTGGAGAAAGAAAACTCGATCCATTTTTCCACGAATTTTTTTCCGCCACAGTTTCAAGCTGCTTGCAGTAGACATCTGCTGTGACTGTGGTGTTAGACGGCAGAAGCTTCCACTAAATTATCCCTGTCCCAGACCACCAAACACAGAGAGAACCTTTTTTGGGTGCAATCCACTTTGCGGCGTCGGAACTCCGGGACTTCCCGGTTTGAGCCACTGGCGACCATGGTGGTGATTGACATAGAGCACCCATTTCTCATCGCCGGTTATCACGTTCCTGAGCCAGGCCGTCGTCCTTTTCAAAGAGAACAGGGAAGCTGCCATGTCGGCCCGCATGCGGAGCTGCGTTGCTGAGAGTTCGTGCGGTATCCAGATGAACATTTTCCAAACCAAGCCGAGATCGCGCAGATGCCGAACTACCGTCTTATGAGAGAGCCCGAACTTCTCTGCTAGACACCTGCTCGTTTGCCGGTGGTCTGATTCAATCTCAGCTTTTAAGCAGATCGGATTGAATGAGAGTGGGCGTCCTGAACGAGGTTCATACTCCATCGTGCTGTTTCCTTCACTGAACCGCTTGTACCACCTGGATGCCGTGGCATGAGAGACACTGTCCGGACCCATCGTATGGTTGATTTGGTGCGCAGCTGTACGTGCTGAGGATCCCAGGCGATGCTCGTGAAGAAGGAGCACGTGGAGATGCTCCCTAGAAACTGCCGTAAAAAGTCTTATTTTGTGAAGCCATTGAGTTGAGAAGATGTGGATAAAATGACATTTGCACCTTCTTTATATGTGCCAAAAATGGAATAGCTAATATGTCCACAGATTACTAACAAGAAGAGAAAAAGTGGGTACTTTTCCGTTATCCGGACCCATTTTTTCAAAGAAGGATAATGCTTCATTCCTTGTACTATATCTGGTCTTGACTCCATAGTAAGAAGTGTCAACCTTTTGCCACGTGTCAAAAAAATTGACATGCCATCTACATGTTTAACAAGTTTTACCAGGAGTTTGTGTTACCCTATCCAGCGACGTAAGTTCAACTTGTTTTCCAGTCAATAATGACCCCATTTTCAATTGAACACTATCAAAAATGAACAATTTTATAATAATGAGGTCATACTGTCACTGATGTACAGGTTAGACTTGCCCAGAATAGAGAAGTGCGCTAAGGTTCCATCATCTAAGCGGCGGAACAAGAAGCAGTGAGGTACTTTAAGCCATCATTTATAGTCTTTCTTGGCTAAACTCGCATGGCTGAAAGTTTGAAGAGAAAGACAATCTTGAATCATTGCTAGAAGTGACCAAGATGTTCTAATAATGGTTCTAGATTGTTTTGCTCTAATAGAAAAGAGTTGCACAGCTTTTAGGTGATCACAAATGCTCTTTTACCTCACCGGAAATGATCTCGAAAAAACATGTCGAAATGGACTGAAACGTGTCAATTTTTCGCTGACACGTGGCGGGGGGACAGTCCTCTTAAAATTTATGAAAAATTATTTTTAGACTAAAAAACACGTTCTATAAGAGCCTTTTGTTAAAACGGGTCCGGATAACGGAAAAGTACCAAAAAGTGTCTCAAGACTTATGTTACAACCGAGTAGAAGCGGCACGACAATAGTAGTAAGATGAGAAAGACGAGAGAGCCGCAATGGCGCGCGTGCGCGCTATTTATAGCGGTGGCTGGGGGCCGGGTAGAGGACTATATGTCGCCGAAAAAGGGCGGTCCCCGCGGTCATTTGCGACAAATACGCATCCTTGTACATGCGCGGACATGCGTTCCTGCAGGGAATCCGCGCGGGACTCTTCCAAATTCGGCGACATGTAGTCCTCCACCCCTGGGGGCCGCCTACGTGGTGGTCCGGAAGCGAACAAGGTAGCCGCCGTGAACCGCGGCGACCGTGCTCACGACCGAACTGCGCGGCAACACGGTGCTCCCGGCCACATGCTGCCAGGAGCAGTCGATCGCGAGCTGCAACACCTGCGATTGAATCTGGCTGGTTTCTCGTTTGTTCATAGTTGCTTTGTTTATTTTTCTCATTTAGCCGCACCATAAGTGCATTGAAAATAAAATAAAATAAATATCAAAGCCGAAAGCAAACATCTGGATCGTGATACATAACAAATCACGTAGAAATTTTCCCTTACAAATATTTGTAATATTTGTTGCGAAGCTACAATTGAATCCTTATCATAATTTTCTTGTGGACTACTTTGTATACGAACGCAAGTTCATACGCATACGTACACCGCATGCACCTATAGCGAACGAATATAGCCATTATGGGATTTCGGAATTTATCTATAACTTCTCCTAGATATTACAGGTTGTTACAAAAAATGTATCAGACGCACAATCGCTAACAATTCTTCTAAAACTACCTTTGTAATCCTCTAAAAAGCATGTTGTAAGGCTGCCTTTTTTGAATCTACAATGCAAAGTAATTCATCAAGAACCATTCATTGGTGTATAATTATGCTAGTAAGTTCTAACAATGTGTTGTCATCGCAAAACTGCAGTCATTGAAAATTCGAAACCTTTGGAAACTTTTACGACGAAATTTATTGACCCGCTAATTTTGGTGAATAGCATCGTAAATGTTTGTGAAGCCCAGTCTTACATTGAAGTTCTTACGAATGAACAAAGATCCTCAAAGCAAGAGAGTTGTTCGCGAATAAGCGCATTTTTGAGGACATCTTTCATCATGAATTCAGCAAGCGGAGGATTGGCTTGATCGTGCGAATCTTATGGTTTACAGCATTACTGCGATACTTGTTTATTTTCCATATTGTTGTGATAGGGTTACTTCATGCATCGCAACTAAGTGGTTTATTAAGGACTTTTGAGTGGAATCGCTTCTATAAGATAAGCTGTGAACTATCATTTGAAGGAGTAAGTAGTGATTGAGAAATTGTTTATTCATTCGTGAAGAAAATGCACACAAGTGCACGGGAAGATTAAAAATTAAATCAATTCAAAGGGTCTTTGAACTTTGAGTTTTTTGTTCATGATAACATTTGATTCGTGTTAAAAGTCGTGAGTACTGCTCGTTTGCCTTACATTCCATTACGGTGATGATTAGAAGCTAAACGTTGGAAAATGCGCATTGAGACATTATTGAGAGCACAAAAATGCTGGCATAATTTCTACAGAAGAACTGAAATTGACAAGCGAAGTTATGCAAAAGACAGGTAAATTTTTGTTTCGCTACCATATATTGCTGTAATAACACGAAAAGGGAACAAACATTTGATAAGGATTCTTGAAGTGTCACAAGGGGATGTGGTAGGTATACATTTGAACGCTAACCATTTGTTTCTTCATTCCATCCCTTGCAGTAAATTATATTTTGTGAAAAGAAAACATGATCTCTGCAATCAGAGTGTCACACACGGAATTTTCTCAGAGTGTGCGAGTCAAATTTTGAAAATAATTCTGAAAACGTGATTTAAGCTCGTAATTTGACGAGTCTTGTAAATGTTGAAGGCGCCGTCCAAGACTGCTTTCGGCTTTGATTTGAACTGTAAAATTCAAATAAAACGACAGTCCCAGAATACAGGCTTGGAAAGTCTTCTGGCAAACGAGGACGAGAGCAGAGAAGAAGACGCCGTCGACTGCAAGGAGGGCGAGTTTTGACATGGCAAGCTATTCGCTAGATAATGTGCAGTAGATCGAGCTTTCAGAACTGTTGAAGGGAATTTGCAGGTGACGAAATGACCGCGATGGTAAAGCGGCCCTCCGGATCCGCTTTTAAGTTTGCCTAGTCTAAAGCCACTATTATGGCGTCAAAATCTCATTTTCCTCATATCGAGGAACAGTGGTTTTGAGCAGGTCAAACAGCAGTGTTCCTCGACACTCAAAGCAGTAAAAACAAAACGATCATTCACAGAATTAAGCGAAAAGAATAAGCGAATCTACAAACCTGTGTATTACACTCTCTCTCGCTATATGTACTGCTAAAACAATTTGTAGTGCAAAACGACTTCCGCAAAGAAGCGAATACGAAAGCGCGAAGTTCCCTGCCAATTTAACTGCATCACTATATATCAGAAACGTGCAGAGCGTACAAAACGAGAAAATCCATGAAGGCAAATTCTGGTAATAAAGCATACTGATTCTTGCAATCAAGCCAAACTGCCTTGTATGACAATGTTGTATTCAATGTTGATTCTTGCAATTAAGCCAAACTGCCTTGTATGACAATGTTGTGGTAATTGAGTCAGCATTGTAACAGCGTTACTCGCAAAAAGATGACATTCATACTGTTGTGTCAGTGGTTGATCTGCGTTCTTCATATGATCTGACTCTCTGAGCCTATTGCAGCTGTGTGCGCGGTAAAAGAGCGCGATAAGGGGCACTCACTATCAGCTATTGCGAGTTCAATTGTTCACACATTTGCCTCTGCTCTTGGTTGTTTCGTTTATTCTTGATAAATTTTCCTCTTCTTTTACCTTCCAAGGATCGAAGTGTGTTCAAGGCGAAGACAAACACATTTCAACGAAATCAATTATGGCCGTTGATAAATCCCGTGTTCGAATTCAGTGTATGTCAACTTTTGTATCTTGAAAAGTTACCATGCGGTTTTTTTGTCAGTGTTTTCTATACGCATCCTCATCCGGCCTCACAAGAACAAGATCTCTTTTCCTACTGCCTCGCAAGAGAGCGCCTTGTAAACTTCCGTAAATGTCATACTAAAGCACGAATGTGCTTCTTATGTTTTCCGCTGTTTTTTTTTGAACTTTTGCACATTCTCGCTGATTTAATCATACACTTGCATCCCGGGTGGCAAAATTCAGGCCTCAAGCTAGGCTGTAGATCTTCTTCCTTTTTAACTCCTTAGAGAATTACTGACCTATTTGAAAACTAGTCCATTTACCTTTAATCACTGGAGGCTCTTTCTTGTGCATTTTTTTGCGAGTTTCTTCCTGCCTCTCTAATTTCGATCGCCAGTTTTTTGTGGAACGCGTTCAGCAGTAGAACGTTCATCCAAAAACATAATTATGCACTCCATACATGCTGACGTACAACGCATTTGAAACAACACAATCATAAACACAACAAAAAGAGTTGCCACCGAAGGGATTACAGGTGTTATCGACCCATTGATTGAGCTAGTTTCAATACAATAGGCGGCTCCTCAACACTCCACCTGCGCAGAGCGCAACAAAACGCAATGCTTGAATTTCCAATGTCAATAATTCTGACAAGTACCATGAAATCTGTAGAAAAAACATGTAGACTGAACGAATGGATAGGTTTGGAGAGATAGGACACGTCACAGATGGTCGAATTTGTTGAACATGCATAGGTGAAAGGATAAACAACAGTGAGCAGGACTGAGCTAACAAAGAAGAGTCAATCATACTTTACCAAGTCTAAGGCCTAAGGCATACCTCATGCGATTCGGCCGAATCGCCACTTTCTCGCGACTTGGCGATTTGCCAGATTTCTAAATTGTAGAAATCAAATTTCAAATTTGATTTCTACAATTTCGGATGCATATTTGGGTAGCTTGTATAAGTTGTTGCAAATGGAGCAAGTTCTTACAAAAGACAGCGCATTAACGACGAATTACGAAGAGTCGCTGTTGTGCCAAATCGCGCAGCGACCGGAATCGCACGAGGTAAGCCTTAGGCCTAAAGGGCTGGGCATACATCACGCGATTTCATCGCCGCGATTTCTGGTCGTCGCGATTTGCTGCAGGTAGCGACGATATCGTGGCGACTAAATCGCTAGTTGCTTGTTCATGGACATACTTCTGCGGCGATTCATGCACTTTCTCCCACTTGAGCATATACTATACCTTCTCAAACTACTTATAAGTATTTCTATTACATTCGGCTTGACTTTTTCATTTGTATTTTCATTTTGTAGTCCAGAATCAATTCCAACCGCAGGATCACACATTGAAACTCGACCTTGTTCCGGTATCTGAGCCTCACTGTTTCAATGTCGCGAATTTTGCTCAAACTCAGTCCAAAGGGGTTATTCGACCCAATGATGCCAAATATCATAATTGTCGTGCTTGGTAAAACGGCATTTTCTGGGGCGACGGTAGGAACGTAAGGGGAAAAAACCATAGATTTGGCTGGAATTCCGTCAAGGGAAGTCATTCAACATGCTAAGCACAAAAACATACTCGCATCGCGTTTTGAGGCATACATGCTGAGTTGCGGTGAGTACATGGTAGATGTCAAAGTTACGGACTTGCCTGACTTTTTGCGCCGTGAAATAATTTAATGTTCCGATCACGAGTACTGTGTTCACTTCGATGATGAAGTCTTGACCAGACTTTTTGATTTAAAGTGACCCACGAAAAATTGCTAATTGTTGTTGTGGTTGGCACAGATTGCAAGAAAATGGTGTTTTTCTAAGTAATCATCATGATAATCATGTTCGGTGCGCCAAAAAACCGCCTCCCCCACAATAAATTTAGAGCGAATCCGCGATTTTGACCATCTACAATAAACTCACGGTAGGCTCAGAAAATGGCGCTACCGTACAAAATAACCATGATATCGGCATCAGCGGGTCGAATAACCCCTCTAGACCGAGACTAAACGAAATTCAAGACTTTGAAAACTTGAGTCAAGGATGGCACCAAAAAATGGATGCAAGGGAATCGATTTACGGGGAAGCAATGCACTCTGACAAAATAGAACTGTTTTTGAAATAGTAGACAAGAAAACGGCCCAAAAAGCTAAGAAACGATCATAAAAAACTTTCGGAGAAGAAGTTTAATCTTAGCGATTAGGTCGCGTCGCTCGTTTGAACTCAGCGTAGCGACATCGCTGAGATTCGGGCGATTAGTCGCGCCGAATAACTATCACAACCAAATGGCAAAATGATTAGCATGCAATGGACACGTAACAGCTGTCTTGCCGAGAGAGTCGCAACGCGATGAAATCGCGTGATGTATGCCCGGTCCTTGAAGGCAGTAGATCGGCAGAATGAGACCCGTGACAAAACAAGGTCACAGGATAGGAGCCCCCATATGGAACCTATCGGCCAAAGTCCGATCTTTCTCTGCCACTTCTAACCCCCGAAATTTCAAAACGAAAGCAGCGCTCATCTCCTGTCCTCTCCGAACCCGCCCACCCCATGGACGAGTGACTTCCACGGTCAGAGCGCCAGCCGCAATACTATAAGCATGAGGTCCCGCAACGACTCTGCGTCTTCGCCATGACGGGCTTCGCGTTCACTCGTCCATGGGGTGGGCGGGTTCGGAGAGGACAGGAGATGAGCGCTGCTTTCGCTTTGAAATTTCGGGGGTTAGAAGTGCAGAGCTCGAACTTTGGCCCATAGGTTCCATTATGGGGGCTCCTACCCTGTGACCTTGTTTTGCCACGGGTCTCATTCTGCCGACCTACTGCCTTTAAGGGGTCGATTGAGAGCGATATATACTCAAAAGTGAGATCTATTGCCAGATTGAGAGCTTGAGTGGTTAATCTCAAATGTGCGTTTATCAAATCCAAGTTCGTCTATCAATCTCGACATTGTGAATCTTCTTGCAACTGTTTTCTTTCCAAAGTCAAGACTGGTATACGATTGTACAGAACAAATTGACGTTTCTTCAAGGACTGAAAAGTCAAAGACACATAAGTAACCTATCCGATCAAACACTCTGTCGACCATAGAGAATAGCCCAACACCTTAGAAAAACAACAGTATGAAGCAGAACGTTAGGCTCACCTCGGAGATGTTAGATTGTGGGTTGCAAACTTGCAAACCAGTTGCGACACGTATGTAACCATCTAGTAGCTCGTTCTAATCTGAACTCGTTAGGCCCCGGACAGATTCACGCGATTTGATCGTCGCGACTCAATCGCCGACATAACCATACATTTTCATATTACATTCAAAAATTTCGGGCTGGAAAAGTATCACAACCGAAATGCAAGTTGATCGGCATGGAATGATGTTGTAACAGTTGTCTCGTCGCGATTCAGTCGCGACGATCAAATTGCGTGAAGTCTGTCCGGGGCCTTGGGCCTCGTTTTCAACGCAAATTGATCGTCGCGTTGATCGCGACAAGACAACTGTAACAAAACAACAGTATGAAGCAGAACGTTAGGCCCACCTCGATTACGGTAGATTGTGGATTGCAAACCACTTGCATGCCGATCTTCTTGCATTTCGGTTGTGATCTATATATATATAAAACTCAAATTTGTGAGTTTGGAGGCTATGTGCGCTATAGAAACGCGCGCGGCTCAACCGATTCAGCTGAAAATTTGTACACTTAGGTTTTCGACCCCGGCGCAGATGATAGGCTAGTTTTTGCGGCGATTCCTTGGGTCCCTCTATCGATTTATTGATTCCTAGCACTTTGCAATGAAAATGATCCTTATCATCTGCTATCAAGGCAGAGGTATGTAAACAAGACGGGCATGTTTCACTGTGGACTTCTGTTAGCGAAATGCAGTGAGAAGTGCTCTTGATGTGAGTTTCAATCGTTCAATCAAGTGAATACACTCTATATTTTATGCTGCGGTCTAACTTAGCTTGCAATTGACCAAGAGTGCTTTGTAGTGAGTGTGCTGTGAAAAGGCGTATTCAAGATTATACTCAACGCTTTCTTCGTCATTTATGCTGCGATCAACCTTAATGTGCAAGTGACTAAGAGTGCTTTATAGCGAGTGTGCTGTACAAAGGCATGCTCAAGGTTCTACGTCACACTTCACTCTGAGCAATGAAAAGGTCAAGATTTTTCATAAGATCGCGCTTAAATTATTTGACATATCAAAAATTTTCGAGAAAATTTGAATGTCTAACATAATGTAAAATACTACTTACTTAGTCATAGTCAAGCTTGCCAAAAAAAAAGATGTTAAACATCCGAAAACAGCTTCAGATAGTGTGGTGAGCAAAGCGAGTGACCGATCTGCAGCAAAGCAACACAAAAAATGAAGCTCATCATTGTGAAAGTCATTATGCTACTCATCTCTCCTTTGCATGTCAAACCGCAATGCTTAGTCTGTAAAGTCTCTGGAGTTGTTTTTTCGGTTTCGAAGCGGATGTCTCATTGTAAGTTATCTATGACATATAAGAAGGGGAAGGGCTCGCAGTGCAGGTGAACATTGGCCCGGGCTGGACCGGAAAAACCCCACTAGTAGTTTTATAACACGACTAATCGTGACTATCTGTCACAACCGAAATACAAGAAGATTGTTATGTTGAACTCGTAACACTTGTCTTGTAGCGATTGCATTGCGACGATCAAATCTCAGTGCGAGCATTTAAAGGGAGCGCATGCTATATGAAAAGTGGTCATGTTGGGTAATGGTGAGTTTCCCTGACACACGTGGCCTTTTGAATTTTAACTCCTGTCGGTGTGAATTTTTGCTTGCTTTCTAATTTCAGTTTTTTACTTTTTCATGTACTTTTGAGGCAAAAATGGTAAAGTGGCACTTACAGCTTTCAAGCTACGAAGATTGATCTTCCGGTGAATGGTTTTTTTGGTTGCGCGAATTACAAATAAATAATTTGTTCTAGGCAGCTTGACTTCATAAATCCTCTAACAAGGGAAGGATACTCGATCGCAGTGACGATCGGGTAAGCGTACAGCGTACAGTGTATACCGCGGATATGGTCCCCAGACGTAATCTCCAAACCGCACTCCATATCTGCTATGACGTCATTCTGGAAGAACTATGAAGGATTTTGCAAAAACGCAAAGCCGGCGGCATTTGAGGGGAATCGAACCCAAAAAATCCATCTCAGCAGTCCAAGCCACTATCCACTGCACCATTAAACCACGGCAGTGCTGAGGCAAGTCTGGTACTTGAATGGGCCAGGATCAAAATCCTTTATAGCTCTTCCAGAATGACGTCATAGGAGGTATAGATTGCGTTTTAGAGATCATCGCCTAGGGACGGTATAGGCGGTATACACGGCTTAATCGTCACTGCGATCGAATAAACATAATTTATATGCACTACTACTGCAAGAAGCCGATTCTCTTTCCTGAGCAGCAAACATTTTATAGAAAGAGGTAAAGCAAGGTGGTCGAGAACGAAGACTGGCTAGAATAGTTTAAACGAATCAGCTAAATTTAACAAAATAACAATATTCAACTGATTGTTTTTGAAAAAGCCTTCTGGCAAAGCATTTATTGTGAGAAGTATATCATGACTTATAATAAGCAGCTTAATCTGAGGCTGTGTGGAGTTTGTCCGTTACGAAAATACAGTAAGAAATGATTTACATTGCTCTGAAGTATGTGGGTCTAGCACGACAGGGGACGTTCATTTTCATTTGGGATTGCTACTGGACTAAAGAATGATGCACCTCCACGTAAATTTTCATCTTTCCAAAACGAATTCCAAATTTTCTTTTATATATATAGCAGTGCGTTACCTCTGCGAAGCAGAGGTAACGCACTGCTATATATATAAAAGCAGTGCTTCACCTCTGCGTCGCAGTGGTGAAGCACTGATTCTACTGTCCGTGTGCCTTCATCGTGATTGCATAATAATGACTTTGAAACTCAACGTGCCGATCATCACGAATGAATTGTAAACAGCCGTTCATTTTGAGAGCTTCCCCATGTAAGATCGGTACTTTTGGGAGAAAAAATTTTTTCCGCAAAAGAACAAATTCGATTTTGAATGGGTTACTGGAATTATTTTGGCTTTGTAGTCGCCATAGGAATAACAATCAACTTGGGCTACATCTCTACACAAATCCTTTTGATTTTCAATGTAAAAACTTGGCGAACTGACAGTTTGCGTGGTTGCACTCCTTTGGCGCCAATTTTGCGTATCAGTGTCTTTCGGATTTACTCGTTGAACAAATCTACGACTTTGGGAAAAGTCCAATTACCGCCCCATTTTGGTGGGCGAAAGTCGCGTAGCGTCTAACGCAAAATTTTCAATGGTTCCACTTACTGGATCGGCTTGTACTTCGGCATGTTTACCTATACGCTGGTAGAGTGCTATGACAAAAATTCTAACTCAAGACATTGGTTGAGTCTCGCTAAAATTTCCAGACAAGCAGACATACAGACAGCGGATCGTCCAGCCATCACGACTAATAACAAAGCTCTTCATTAATAGTCATCATGGCTGGGTGATTTCGCAAATTTCGAACCCATTATCCATGCATGTCGCATATGGCGCTGACTCACAAGTAACTCCGCTTCTTGCGGTGGCAATGCACGACAGCTTTGCAGAGACTTGGACTCTACAGTTATATGTCTTCAAAGGCAGTGACCAGGCAAATCTAAACGGTTCGGTCTGGATGGTTCTTTGTTTGAAAACTGATGAAGGGGTCCTAGCTAAAGCATTACACAAAGGCAGTACAGCTCTGATTCTTTCATGCTATAAAATCCACCCTCAAACAATTCGCCTTGCGCCTGACCGTAACTAGCGAGTGGCTTATTAAAGTTCCCAGTGGGAACGTAGTGTTGAAGTGAGCAAAAACATTTCTGGGTTACGGCGCAGGCGCGAAGGATTCTGGGACGGATTTCTCAGCCGTGGATGAATCATTAGCGCTGCAGCTTGGGCAGTGCCTTAGTTAGAGTGCCCTCATCAGTTTCCAGCCAAAAAACCGATACGCTTAGATTTGCCTGGAGAGCTTTATTTATATGATGATAAACTGCTACAAATGCGCCGGTAATGCTTACCATAAACTTTGATGTAAACAAGTAGATAACTCACTTTGAAAGCCTACGGCCGTGCATACATTACGCAATTTCATTACCTCGCGATTTAAAAACTAACGATCTCCGAACAATGCGCACGCGAGTAACATTGGTGAGTGACGGCTCAAATAACAGCGATCGGCAATCCTAGTAAAGGGACTGGCGATCGTTTCGCCAACTGTATGTTGGATACGAATCGTAACACATGGTAAATTATTAGTGATCGATAGAGAGAGGAAGTCTTGAGTTAAGACTTCAAGTCACATGAAGCTACTACTTCGCATGATGTTTCAATTGGTACCTCATTTTGCGAATCAATCTGAACCCACATGACATGGGTCCTCGAAAACACACGTGATCAGCTTGACTGAACAGTGACTGCAAGTTGTACCTACGCGCTGGTGCCTTGCAAAATTTGATCAGAACCTGACTGCATCTCGTTTACACGGCGTGCATCAAGCTGCATTTCGGCAGCGTCATTTTCAGACTAGACTCATACTTCACGAAAGGAAAAAAATTTACACGAAAAATTTCTACTAACATTCTATCATAGTATAGCGGAGCATTGAATGGTTTAATCAGAAAGGAAAAGATAAAAAGGGCATTTTTCTTGCTTTTCTTGATTAGTGACAGCACAGAAACACGCGCCTTTCGACCGCCTCCAGATATTGAGTTGATTTATGATCGTACGATCTCTATACTTGAAACTTCCATCAAAATGAACCTTACCCAACAAGTCTTTCCGTGCGCAACAAAAACTACTGTAAGCAGCAAATCTTTGGCTGCACACATACTTCTATGTGAGTGTAGCCATCAAACCAAAGATTTTCTTGCCTGAAGATTGCCAGAGATTTCTGGAAATTTACTCAAGGAGAACATGGGATGTAATAGGATTGAGCACACTTCATTGTATAGCAAATGGTCTGAGCAGGAGTGGTGCCAAGCTTGGTTTTTGTTGAGAAACAACATTGTAGAAAGTCAATAGTCCCATTTATTTTTTTCTGGTGTCTCAATGTCTCAACGATGGAAAAATTGTTTTTTGTTGAAATTGTTAAATTTTCCTCCGGAAACTCAAGCAAGCGCATTTTTTCTGTGCAATGTTTTTTGACCGAACACAGAAAAACGGCGGTGCTTCCTCGGTTTCCAAAATAACCCGATAAACCACAGTCAAACTTGGCATACCCCTACTGTACACTGCAAAAGTTCTGCTGACAACCAATCAAGTTTGCGATAGAATTTGTCTGCTCAGGATTTTCTTTTGAGGGTTCTGCCAGAAAGCCTTTTGTAGCAGAACTTCTTGTTGTCAGCATATTATTGGCATATTTTATTAACCAATGCGTCACCTCCGCTCAGCGGAGAAAGGCATTTGGATAGCACCATCTCTGCTGTCCAAATGCCTTTCTCGTGCTCGCATGATGATGACTTTGAAACCCACCACGTGATGCTGAACATTACAGATGAACTGTAAACTGTTTATTCTTGAAGCATCCGTGTAAAATTGGTAATTTTGAAAAAGAAAACTTATTTACAAGGAAACAATTTGAATGGACTACTGAACCTTATTTTGGCTTGATAATCGTCATAAGGATAATAATCATTTTGGGCTACATTTACTTGCAGAAATCTACCTTGCCAAATCAATTATCTACGCAATCACCACTTTTTGGCGCTATTTTCGCAGAAAAGCAAACTTCTTGGGCACCTCTTGGGCTAGGGTTCATGAGGCGCAGATTTACTTGTCAGACAAGTCATGACTTTGCGAAAAGTCGAATTAGCGATAGCCTTGCGTGCCAAAAGCCGCGTGGACTCGTTTGACGCGCAAATCTTGAAGGGTCCGCGTAGCGCACCAGCTCGTCCTTGTGCATGGTGGGCCTACATGCTGTGGCCGTATTCATCATTGATACCTTGAGGTAAATTCTACCTCCAGATAGTTTTATCACTCATTATCAGCAAGTACATGTATCACAAAAGTACCTTGAGGTAAATTCTCAATGTAATTTTGATGATAATGAGTGAAAAACTACCTGGGGGTAGAGTTTACCTCAAGGTATCAATGATGAATACGGCCACTGGAATGGTATGTTATACAAAATTGTTGCTCGAAAGCTTGGCTGTAGTTCCCTTCATGATTTTCGTGACAAACAGACATACACACAAGCACGCACAAAAAGAGCGCTGTAAGTGATGATATTAACTCGGCTATTCTTCATGCAGGGCAAAGTAAATCGAAGCGTTTAGAGATTCAGTCTCTTTTATCAAAAGGCTGAATCCATCTGCTTCCTCATTGTCCATGTTTCTGAAGCGTATGTCAAAAGCAGAAAGAACCGTCGAGTTGAAAAGTTGGGCGCGGAACCGAATGTCAGTTATCTTATATGATGAACATATATGGACGAATACCCGGTTAGCTTCATCGAACGTCCTGTTGAGAGTCATGCAAAGAGTGAACCGACTCACGCATGTGAGGCAAGGAATACGAAGTTCTACCCTACGTTAACGATCTTACGCCAAGCAGAACAAGATAAGATGGGCAGGTCACGCAATGTGTTTCGACGACAACCGGTGGACAGGAGCTGTAACAGATTGAATACCACGGACGTTACGCGAACGAGGAAGACCGCCTACGCGATGGTCAGATGAGTTCACGAAGTTTCCTGATGAAGTCCTTTAGTGCGCTTAACTTGTTCCTGGTGCGATACGTAAACACTGGTCAACAATAGCCCGAGGCAGGGACGAACGGAGGCATCACTGGCACCCACTCGTGCAACGCGATGATCGACGGGGATACAGGCGGTACAGGTGATTAAAAGACATTAAACTTTGAAAAGAACAGAGGTCTACGCAAGCTAGTAAATAGTAAAGCAAAGGAAAGCTTAGTTTTTGAGAGAATCGGAAGGCAGTGCTTGAAAGAAGAAAAAAGGGAACCGTGATTAACTATAAATCAACCTATGATACTCATCGCACACAGACAGTCTTACTGCGTAGTAAGCAACCTGTCTAATGAATACGTCAACATGGAGATCTGCTTTGAGTCCAGTTTATAGTTCGCAAGCGCGTTTAAGAGTCCAGTCACTGTTGCTCCCAACTACAGCCCTGTGCGCAATCAGGTGATGAAGAATATGGTGTTAGCTCATCGTTGATTCTTATATTTTCCTTTGTCAACTGCCAACCGAGCAGAGCCTCGATAATCAGGCAATATGTGTCGTCTTGCTGAAATAAGTACCAAAACTTGCGCCAAAATTGCACCATAGTCATTTCAAAAATGTATATTTCATGTATAAAATCATTTTCTACTCATTCATTTGAAGGAAAAATTAGACGTCATTTCTTACGTATTAGTGCACAATCTTTTCTTGTAATATCGAAAAAGGGACCTTTGCTTCGAGAGAATTTTACTGCATTTTTTCTGTATTCGATAAGATTCGACTCCTAATAAGGGAGATCCGATAAGTTGAAGTGCCCTTTCCAGATGAGTCATAAACCACTTTAAAGTGCATCGAACGATTTCAAAGCTGGTTTCATTATCTGCCAAGCGCCTCTGTATGCCAGGTTATGAATATTTATTGGTGCGAAAAATGAACGCATAATCTAAGTAAAATCGAATTTTAGGGTTATTTCAGCGCTCAGATAAAGCAATGTAAAGTATGAGTGTTTTGGACAGAAACTGTTGTTCGAATGGAGCGCTCTGATAATCAACATTGGACTATCTGAGCAATTCTGACGAATTTTGTGCTAATTACTCATTCAATTTATTAACTCAAAAAACACTCAGAACTCGACGTCCAGAGACGCTCGGCAGATAACGAAGACAGATTTGATATCAGCGTTCGATGTTCTTTACACGTTCAATTCCATGTGAAAAGCCACTTCGACCAAACGAAACTCCCCAAGGGACGGATGATCGGTTGAAGTGGTTTTTTGGAATGAGATCTATAAAAGGCCCCTCTTGGTAAGGCAATCTCAAAACTACTTTCATTGGCTGCCAAACGATTTTGTGGGAAGAGCTATAAGGCCATTTTTTCTAGCACAGCCGTATTAATGAGTACTAATGAGTGAGGGCATAAAACCGAACGATCAGTGACGCAGTGGCAAGGATGCGTTTGAAGCAGATGGTCGAAAATCGAATCCTGTTGATGACATTTTGTTTTGCAGTTTGGCAAAAAAATATATTGGGTGATAGTGAACGGAAAATGCTCATTGCTATGCAGTTAGAACAAGCTATTTACTGCAAAAGGCCACTATTTCTACATCAGCTAAAATCTCTACAATAGGTCTCATTGTTTTCCACGTTGGGTCTGCTTCGTAATTTCCATGAAATTTCTTCCTCGCAATCAATTGCCAGATGATTGTACGACACTTCCCGCACAATGCGAGAAAAGTTAGTCAATAATTCTTTGCCATATCCGTGTCGGTTTTGGAGAAACGTCACACCGTCCGAATTCTTCCGAAAGGTACGATACATCGTAAGAATTTGCAGCAGAGCTTTTTGCTATATGCGCATACCTGGCACTTGCTTTACCTGCGTGGTCCTGCTTTGATAGGTAAAGCTGCTGATTGCGATCGATTGCATTTTTGCAAGTGCGCGTGCTGCGAGAAGCTCTTTTGTCTTGAACATTTTGTGGTAGTATTTCATACGTATTGATATATCATTGAGATCCATTATTGTAAAATCATAATCCCCACGAATTTACATGTTGTAGAAAATTTTAGCTAATTGTAGAAATGGTGATTTTTGCAGTAAATAGCTTGTTTCAACTGCGTAGCGACGAATGTTTCTCGTTTACTGTCACCCAACAGACTTTTACAAAACAAAACAAAACGCCATCAACAGGATTCGAGCCTTTGACAACTTCCTTAGAGCCCGCTGCCTTGCCACTGCGCCACTGCCACACTTACTGCAAACATCCTCGCCCTTTAGTAGGTGCACCGGCTGCGCCGGAGAAAAAAGACCTCATAACCCCTTATAACTCCCCCCCCCCCCCACAAAACCATTCGGCAACTAGCGAAAGTAGTTTTGAGATTGCCTTACCAAGAAGGGTTCCCTAGTATACAGTGTGTCCCAAAAGTATGCATACACTGGCCCGTAGTAAACCTAATTCAGTTCAGGTGAACTGAACTGAAGCCCTCATCCAAGCTTCGGTAAGGTAGACTGCCTATCACCAGCTCTCCACGTTGTAAGAATGCTAAATGAAATTTCAGCTGACCGTCCGTCTACCTGACGAGGTAGTCTACCTTACTTCAGTCAGTTCACATTCAGTTAGACTACCAATTGGTGAAAATAGTGTGCCAATGATGATACGCAGAGAAACTTCTCGTAAGTTGCTCCTGAGTAACTTACAAAACATCATAATTTGCCTAACAATGCAGAAAAACTCAACGGAAAACTGCACACATTTTTCCTCGCTGTGCTTGTGCGGATTCGACGTTTTCGGCTTTTTTTCCCGCTTCCTTTCACTTTTTCCTTTTGTTGTCAATGCAACTATCATCTGAACTAGCATAATTTTTGACGAGTTAATCAAAATTCTCTTTTTTGACATGACATCCGTATCTTATTCCGGCTTTCGTGATTTGGTTTTATCGCAGTTCCGGGCAGTCAACGCTCAAGTGTGCCATCTTCTGATATAGGTTAATGTCTGGTCTTGATGGAAATTAGATACTTTTTAAAAATTTGAAGCGGATCTCGGAAGTGTTACAGCTATCTGGTAAGTTTTTGAACCCGAGCTGCTATTATCTCCTCTAGTTTATAATTAGTTTTGTTCTCCAATTTGCAGGAGATTCTATTTCCTGTACTTTTCTTCCAATTTTCGTGTAATTGTATATGTCGTGATCGTGTAATCAGCTGTTGTTTCAATGCATTCTTTTATTGTTCACTTATAAGCATCTCGAAACGATTCTAAAATCCTTATTGGCTCGCTTATCATTTTTCATTACAGTTTTAATTCTTAGTAGGATTTTTAAATCTACCACGTCTATTTTTCAGTGATGTTTAGAATGAGGTGAAAATTTTCAGTGGAAGCCATCTGTCACAACAGATCGGTCAGGTTATGATGATGCCCATGAGCAAATTTATTGAGGCTTTTTTCTCAAGACAAGAGTTTCCATGCTTTCGACATTGTTTCTTGCTTACTGGAAGCTAACTGCACGTGCTAATATTTGCTTACTAACGACATTGTAAACTTAGCGTTGCAAAGTGACGAGTTCTTTCACTCCCACTTTGCCCTATAATAGAAAAACCCCTGGAATTGCTTTTTCAAATTATATGAAAGTAGCATTGCCAATCTCAAAGCGAGTCTCTTATTCTTATAGGCAACTTATGCTTACGCCTAATATTGACTTGTAATGTGATAAGAGGCAGAAATAGCAAATACGGTTGGCTGATGCTTTCCGTTTCTCAACGTGCTACACATTCACAGCTTTTGCTGAGAACAGCGAAACATCCAGAATTGCCATTAATTGCATTTATATGCATTCTCACCATTACGTTCATTATCTTTGTACAGTACAACTGCGTAATTATTTGCTAACACAGCTGGAAACTGCATTTGCTGCAACCTTTCTGTTTTGAGAAAGCAGCGTGCTTTTTCGATGCTTGTATCTCATTTATAAACCGAAGTTGTTATAGGTACATAACGGGTGGATATTGTGGCCCAATTTAGAAAGCGATGAGAGTTGAGAAGAAAGAGCGAAGCAGTGAGTATCCGGGACCGGCCACATTCACAGGTGTAATGGGTGACGTCAGGAAATTTCTAAGAAGGAGGAGGGGTTAGCATTTCTTTTTATAATCATTCTGCTTTTTCGTTTTATCTCTTTTTGCTTCTCATTCAACGAAATGTTAACGATCATGTGCCTGCGCTTGGAAACTCAAGGACTGCGGTAATACCTGAGTTTTTAACCTTGCAAAATAAACTCGATAGGGAAATAGAGTGAGTTGTTCATTCTTTGGTTCGGATTAGGTTTGGGCGATGGCCGTTCTGCACTGCTAGCCTAGCCTTGACAGCCTGATTACTGCGCATCCCGCTTGTTCCTTGACTAACTAAAGGCTGTACCAACCAGCATCGGTCACGCACTTGTACGCCGTACGAGAACGTCAGAATAAGATAGTAAGAAAAGAGCGCCCAATTAAAACGCCGATAGCGTCCGCAACAACGTTTGTCCTTGCGTGCGCACTCGTACCTATAGTTACAAATGGCTGCGAAGAGCGCGCCCCATGATCCAATGCAAATTTGACCGGCGCGCAGGGCGTTTGTTGTTAAAGCGTGCAATTTAGACACAGATGTTTATTATTTGAGCCACATAGGCTAACCAGTGAAGATCCTGATTGTTGACAGCTTATCAATGTCATGTGGAACGAGCTGGTACCGAGAATTTCATTGAGCCAGCGGCACAAGTTGACGATGAAAGGATAAAGGTACATGGTCGATCTTTTCTGTAAACTTTTTTTCTCGTACGACCTTTTTTAGTAGCAATTCTGTGCAGCATGACTCCATTCCTTGATGCTAAAGGATGAAAAGCTTGTATAGGCCTCTTCCCTTAGTTTTTACCTTTGCTTGTGTTTTGAATACAAATCTGGCTACTATGTTGCGTACTCACGATGAGCAATTTTGAATCCACATCTCCTCTCTTATACTGAATGGAAAGTATCTGTATGCTATGAGGTGAACTAAAACAACCATGAAAGGTGGCTCTTCGTTTAACAACGCAGGCTTTCTTTTCATCTGTCACAAAAATGAAGGTCAAAGAGGCCGCGTTTACACCATCAAAATTCGCGAAGAAAGTCCCTTCAATTCATTGTGCTGCATGCACAGAAGGAGTTTTTGGGTATGACTTTATGAAAAGCAGTTTTATCTTCAGTACGTCGCAATAGCTACCTAAGGAATGCGTTCAGATGAGGAGTTGGCAAAGACACAAGAAGTGTCTGAACCACACAGATACTTCATATTGACCATACGACTGTACCTATGCTTTTGCACACATCCCATCTGTGAGGTTGTGAATGAAGATCACGTACCTTTCGTTCAACTGGCTTGGCGCATGGAAGGTAGGGCCATGCCAGTTGAATCAAAGGGTAATCAAAATCGACAAACAGGTAGTATGCTGGATAGCGTGATAGCGCCCTACCTAGCTGGAGGTATACATAAGCCTATCAATAAGCTGCCGAAGCTAACGCAGTGAATTTCACGAACAGTTAAGCTATCAAAATCCAATACTTATCTGCTCATCGGCAATCTACTACCCTTCTGGAAATAGAATACTCAAACGCTTTGCATTTAAATTCTCTAACATGCTTATCCAAGAATCAAGTCAATGGAAATGAAATATGCTACAAGTGCTTGTTAATTAAAAGCATTTTTGAGTCTCCCAGTCTCAGAATGAGTGATACTTACCTCCTAACACTTGGATCTGCAGCTTTTTTCTTCTTATGGATGCCTTAAAAAGGAAACATGTTCAGTGAAAGATGCTCCCTGTTCACTCACAAACAAATCACTACTTTCGTATCCGTGCTAAGTTCTTGGGGAACCGCCTTGATGAATAATGATCTTGTTGAATACGAAAGATAGATCATCGCACACATTGACAACTGCACTTATTTTTCTGATTCTTCTGCAAAAGGAGTCGTTCTTTCTTCAGTGTCACTTGTTTCGCGCTCATATTATAGGATGTGCGCGCTTAATCGCCCAGGTTCCTGGAGGGAACCGAGATTTGCACTGGGACATGGGGCGCGCTCTTCGCAGCCATTTGTAAGGGATCGGCCATACTATTCCAGTGATTCCTGCTATTCCTGCGATTCCTGCAATTCCTGCGAGTCCCGCACAGTTTAGACGCCGCTTAAATGAGCGCGTGTTACGTGTTGTTGTACGCAACACGCGCTCATTTAAGCGGCGCCTAAACTGTGCGGGAATCACAGGAATTGCAGGAATCGCAGGAATAGCAGGAATCACTGGAATAGTATGGCCGATACCTAACTATAGGTACGAGTTGCGTGCGCTGACTCAGCTATACTTTCTGAAGCGGTGCCCTTAATGATTAACTCTTTACGTTTTTTTATTGCGAAGTCCTATCGAAACGCAAAAGTCAATCGCATCACCTATGTAGGTTTTCTTAGAGTTGAACATAGATGAAAATCGATTGCAATCGTACAACTATCACGTTCGGTCCAATATAACATGCAAATGAGGAAGGCGAAGAAGAGAGCTGATGAGATGGGGAGAAAGCGGGAGATAAGCGTTAGCAACAAGTTTGGATTGAGTTACTTCTAGATAATGGCGTTTCTGAGCTCTGTTCATCTTTCGCGGTTGTCGACAGTGGCAAAATATCTAATTTTTGTTTTAGCATGATTGTTCTTTCTTAATTTTACATGCTTATTTTTTGTGTCATTGATCAGAAAACAATTATCTGCTTTTTTGGTATGAATAAGTGGTCGGCGCTGCATATGCGCGTTGTCAGAAAGCGAATTCCCTCCTTTGACTTGGTTTTGACAACTTCTGAACTGCTACAACTTTTACTGCTGATACTTCTCCAAGTTTTCGCAAATGTGAGAACAATGGCTTGGTTCTTTCTCTTTTTGAGTTTCAAACTCACTTTGAGAATTCTGTTTGGATGATGCTCATATTCTAGAGTTTTTCCGTGTCCCATAACTCCAAGCCCCAAATGGACTTTATTGGCACATGTGTGATTGTTTGGAAACCCATCTGCGCCTCCCAGCTGCATAGTTTGAGGTGAGGATCCTCTGCTATAGTCTTATTGCCAGTCAGCGTCTATCTGCAGCAATGTTTCTCCATCGGTGCTGTTTAGGGTTGAGCCAGACTTCGCGGGGAAGCGGCGTACGCGGCGTACGCAGCGTACGCTCGGTATATTTCAACATAGGAGCATACGCGGCGTACGCTGCGTACGTCGCGTACGCCGCGCAGTCTGGCCCAACCCTTAGGCTCATCTTGACGATATTATTGTTGAAAGTATGGAGTCTGTACTTTCCGTTTCTTTTTGCATACTACCCATTTCCATAAGACTAGTGAACCAGCAATTGAAGGTGCTAGTAGCATGCGCGCTACGGGACCGCCATGTGGTTTCCCGCTATGAGCACATTTTTGAATTGCGCTTACGATTCCTTATATATTAGATTTAGGCAGGTGCGTTGTTAGCAATACTGCATTTTTGATGATTTTTTTTGACCCATAAGAAGTTTTGATTTTTGGTCTCCGTAATTGCGAGTTGCATCTTCTGCATTGATTTCGATCTTGATATATAGGCTAAGAATGTGGCAGCTGGCAATTTGGCCATCCGCAGCCGGCACGCTCGCTTGCTGGGATTTTGTAAAGATTGTGGTAGGCGCCAGACTAACCGATTGCCTGCTTCCAGGACGCGGCACATTTACTGTCGATGTAACTTTGTACGGAAATCATGTCAGCTGCGCGATTTCACTATAACAAAGATTTTTCACTGGTAGAACCTTTTCATTCTCTCAATTTGCACTGGTTCATCATCATCTCTTTAAAACTGAAGTGGTTGCGAGCATCGGCAATCGGTTAGTCTGGCGTCTATCTGTCTGCGAACATGGTGCAAGGCACGAGCGAGTCAGTGGTAACTGTACGAACCGCTCAACCTGTAACACACCTTTTGAGGCAACTTTCACTTTCACTTTTCAACAAACCCACAGTCTTCTTCACGAAATCGTCAATTTTTTGGTTTGAAATGTTCCAGCAATACTCGGTATGTTTTTTGTATTTATAGTTACTGTTGTTACTTACATTCTTTCCGCTTTATCTTCTTCTCGCTTTCAAGAAGTCTTTTTTTCTGTTTGGCTGTTGAATCATGGAAATTTATGAAGGCGACATTGTGCTGCATCAAATCCTTGTATAGCTGTGCCTCGTACCTGAAGGCTGAGTTCACACTGACCTGCATGTTAATTGTGCGCTTCCGGAACTTAGATCAGTATGAACCCAACCAAAGCAATCATTTGGTTTTTCAGTTTGTGTTTTCCTTAGGGGGCCATAGGTTGCCGGCGACGGTTGCCGAGGTTGCCGGCGTCGCCGGGGTCAGAGGCAGCTTAGAGAGCGCGAAACGTGGAGGCGATCATAGGGCCTTACAACGACCCAACGCCGGCAACCTCAGCAACCTCGGCAATCTCGACAGCCCGAGCCAACCTTGGCAACCTCGGCAACTGTTGCCGGCAACCTATGGCCGTTATCTTAGGCACCCGCCATACTTGTCCTCTTGATCCGCCTGATCCGCTGTAAAACGCGCGTACACAGCAGCGTCATTTGGCGCCGCGTAGATGAAAATGCATCGTGGGTTATGCAAATTAGCTGTATGCGACGCCAAATGGCAAATTAGTGACCACATTCTGCACAAAGCGGATCAAGCATGTCAAGTGGATCAAGAGGATCAGTATGGCCACGTGAATTAGGAGGTAAATGGAGGTGGGGTGAAGGGTAAAACCAAAAAGTTGAGCTTGGTTTCGGGTGATTTATCTTGCTCCCGACTGTTTTTGAAATTAGCTTTAGCTTAAAGGCAGCGGCTCGGCAAATTTTCAACTCCGAGGTTTAGGCAGATTTGGGGCTACTCCGGCCCCCTGAATCACGACATGAACTTCCATTAGTGCGAAAATGGGGAAAACCCCCTCTTTTGAAACCCCCCTCCCCCCCCCCTTAGGAGGGGCGCGGGCGAGTGATTCTCTGCCGTCAGAGACGCAGAGTAAGGAGGTAGAGAGCGCTAGAACAATTTTGACCTACGAAGCTACGAGTGACGCCGCGTTTTCTAGCGGAGAACATACTCGTCCGAATAAGGTGTTGGGGAGCGGAAGGAGGAAGGGGAGCGACGGTTGGGCCGCCCCCTGGCTTGCAGGGTTCATATTTTCTGCGCGGAGTTGCTGTTTTGGTTCACTTAGATGGCCTCCTATTCATCTGCGTCAAAATTTGAGGTAGGCTCATTCTGCCGAGACGCTGCCTTTAAGCCCTTAAAATGGAATATCCATTCGGCAACTCCAATCTTTTTTATATGAATTCTATATCCTCAAACAAATAGGACAGTTCTTTCCAATTTGTCAAAATCCTCCGTTAAAAGCAGCAAAAGCCGCTGGTTTTGAGTAGAAAAAAGTTAGAGGTGATTCACTGTTTTTTACCGAAAGCACTAGAATATTCAACTTCCTAAAACATGCAATCTCTTTTTTTACTTTTACGCTGGATATAATAGCTGATTTAACGATCAGCGTCTGCACCCATTGATGTTGACGCTGTCCGTCGTCTATGGTCATCACCTCAATCTAGCGTGCTTTTTGGGTGTCATGAAACAAACTATATCGCAATTTGAAAATCGATTATGATCTTCGTTGTTTAGCCAACTATCGGTGTCTATCAAGGAACTGTTATTCGTGTGACTGTTTCGAAGGTGATACTGACTTTCCTAGCACTGGAGACGATTTATTATTACGAGAACACGAAATCAGGATAAGTCCGACTGCAGCTCGTTATACCGATTAGTGTTTTTTTTTTGTGAGCAAAGCAATTGTTTTATAGGACTATATCAACATCTGCGGGGTATTGAGACAATGCCCTTCAAGCAGGTAATCATCAACGTTCACACTTTGAGTTCATTAGAACTTGGTGGATGCTAACTGGCCGAACGTCTAAGAACTTAACTTGTTGGATTGGATAACAAAGTTCTGGTCAAGAATTCGTCCCCTTGCATTACCTTCAGTTCTTGTCCTTTTGTTAACACATATGCGATTTATCCCAATATGCTCAATTAAAACGTTTAGCACTTAGCACAAGCACGCACTTCCAAATAGCACTTCCATTATGTTATGAGTTCTGTGTTACTCAAAAGGGGGGAGATGATAATGACAGTTATAGGCTGTACCCACCAGCATCGGTCATGCGACGTCGCGCCTGCGGCAACTTGCGACGGTGCGATGTGACGCGTGCGAACTCTGCTACGCGTTAAAGCACGTCGCATGCGGCGGTGCGATTTCGCAATGCATACTAACGCGAGACCGATGCCGGCTGATACGGCCTATAGTTGCTATCGTTTATCATTTCATGTATTTCAAACGGCGCTCATTTGGGCAGTGTTGAGAGACTAGATTCATATCTCAAAGTAGTAAGGTTCTCAGGTTCTAAGATTTTCCCGTTGGAACGCAATTTAGCTGAAGATCACATGAATATGAGATGAGAAAAAATAAAATGTCTTTTCCAGCTGTTTTTGTGACAGCACGCCTTTCGAACGTTCCCGTGTCACTTAGCCAAATCGCCTGGATATTTGTTTTCGTCAAATCGCTCGTGGTATGACTGCTTTGAGGGGACAGTGGGAATTCGCTTGGTTGGTACGATAGAGAATGCAAGCAATTTTTTGCGCACTTTCGGAGCAACTACATACGCCAAGAAACAAAGATGGAGCCTGAACCTAGGGAGTTGATCAATAATCACCAAAAGAATGTTGCTAGAAATGACTCGTTAACAAATCATCGCTCTTATAATCGCAAGCAAAGCTAGGCCGTGTTGAAACGTTAACCTTCTTGCACTGCAACTTGAACGACCTTTTCTGGAAGGATTTTTACCCTTGCGAGCTTGAAACTATTATCCATTTTTAGAATCAGGGTAGAGGAAGTTCATCACGCATTTTTAACAAGTTTAAACCACTCTTTCCATTCCTAGTAGTAGGAGGACTGAATGGGGGTAAATTACGAGTTTTGACTTGTTGACAGTACGTGGTCTTCTCGAGAATGATAAAATGTGAATGAAAATATGGATCAATGGCTCGACTGAAGGCAAGCTGACTCGTCGAAGCCTCAACTGAAATGTCATTCAGTTGAGATCGAATGAGGCAGCTTTACTACGGGCCACTGTCTGATCGTTGATATCTCTCTTCCCTAAAAGTCTTCTGCCTACCTTTGGGTACATATTATAGAGCTGGCTTCAACTTAGATTTATAGCAAGAAGAGAATCATCGATCGTTCCTCTTTACTGTAAGATTACGGTAAGAACTTCCAGAAGGGTTTTAAGGCATTGAGGGCCCTATTTTGCCTTAGGAATCAAATCAAACAACCTGGAAACTCTTGTACTAAGTTATTTAGGGTAGCTAAAACCAAATGTGAACTTTGCAATTTATTACAATGTTTCCTTTATACGCCAGATAAACCGCACTAGCTGTCTTTACAATGCTCCCTAAAATTGTGATTACATTATTTGAAAAACTTTACAAACTCTTGAAAAGTTGAGTAATAAAATCGGCATGCGTCAATACCCTGAAACCCCATTTTTTAGAATTTCTGGAGACTTTTTTCGAAACCTGACTAATCTACAATGACGCTGTAAGCCAAATGTTCTTACCGTTATGTTACATTGACGGGAAGTAGGTAATCTGCTCCAAAGTGTAAATCCAAATCAAAGCCAGTTTACAAAGTGGTACCTGAAGTTATGCAAAAGACTTCTTGGGAAGAAAGATATCAACGATCAAGCAGTGTATACATACTTTTGGGACACCCTGTAGAACTCATTTCAAAAGGCCACTTTGACAGATCATCCTTATCTTGTAAGAAAATATTCCGCAAAACTCTAAGTCACATCCCACTTCACACCGCCAAGCCAAAGTGCCTTTAACTGGTAACAGATAGACTAGCTGCACTGCTTACGTTGTGACTGTTGCAACTACTGGCCATCTGTGTCCAATATTGAGAATCACAATGTTTCGACAATTTAAACTCTCTGCCAGTTAGTAGGACAACAAATGAGCGACTTTATAGCAAACATTAACATTTGCTTTACACTCTCAGAAGCAATCCAAACATTCAAGCGTTGAGGTATAAACTGACCATTATAGTAACATTTCCGGAGCTGTGTCGTCACTACATGCTGATTCATAAACCGCTCAACAAAAAGATATTACGTTGTTGAGAAGATGTTGTCGTCTTAACGGAGTACAAGAGTTCGCATTTGCCTTAAGCAAAAACGATTTTTTAGGTTTTCCCTCCTTTGTACCTTTCAAAAATTATGTCAACGCTCAATTTTACCTCAATAATATCCCGAGCCAAAAATTATGTCTAATGGCTCTACTGGCACATTTCATGTCCGAATTTGACTTCCATCTTTGTCACTTCTACTTTGCATAACAGACTTGTACTCGCGCAATAACTTTTGTCAGTCAACTACTGCTGTATTAAAAGTGAATTAAAAATTAGTGGATGTCGCCAAAAAAGGACCCTGGACGATCTAAAAGACCAGCTCGGCGAAATGGACCCTTCTCAGATAATTGCGACTATAAGCTCCCTCTACTCTCCACTTCATACGCTAGGTCCTGAAAACGATTCCAACGTCCCGAGCCCTGCACATTTTCACTGAGTGGGGGGGGGGGTCATTGGTAGAGGTTCGAGCGCGTTTTGATGATTTATCCAGTTGATCCTCAAAATGCGCTAAATCAATATAGACTTGGCAGATTTGGCTGGACTATGGTGCATCTAAAGAGTCTATCACGTGATGACATCCAAATCTTACAAAAAACAATTTTTTCAAGCCACCGCCTTTCAAAATTTTGTTTAGCTAACTCTATACTCAAGAGCTACTAACTAAAGTGGATCATTGCAAAAACAGCTTTCAAGACCACTTTTAATACACGCAAACATTATTGTCAGTGTACTATTGCGATTTTGGAAATGATGAATGCATCTGTTATGTTAGTGTCTGATCAGTTGTTTTCTCGTATGATCTGCCCTCGCTGAGGCGCCTGCGACCTCAATGCGCGGGAAATGAGCGCTATAAAAGGCGCTCGCTGTTAGCCATTGTCAGTTTGTCTGTTCACTCGTCTGCCTCTCTTATTTTTGGCTGTTCTATTATTTTCTAATAAATATTCTCTGTTTCCTCGTGTGCTGCCTCAGGACGAAGAGTCGACGTGTCCGTCGTGGAGGACACAACAGTGGCGATCAGGGGCGGCGGCTACTAGTCGAAGAAGTAGCCGAACCAACGAAGCCCGAGGAAATCAAAACGACGAAAAGACTGCAAAGAGCGGTCAGAACGAACCGATAGATCAGCATGGCGAAGATTGGCTCAGAGGAAATGCTGATCCTGCTCCAGGAGATGAGAGAGGAACGAAGAGAATTGATGGAGATATTGAAGCACATTACCGGTACTAAACGAAGCAGTACCTCAAACGAAATTTCGAATATGATGTCCGCGCTCAGTAACAGGATCGAAAAGTTCTCCTTCGACCCCGAGGCGGATATGTGCTTCAGCAGATGGTACGCTCGTTACAAGGAAGTCTTTGTCGAAGACGCGAAGCAGCTCACAGAGAGCGCCAGGGTGAGGCTGTTATGCGAAAAGCTGGACAAGGACAGTTTCGAAAAATACCAGAGGCATGTGCTACCGAAGGAGGTAACCGCGATCAAGTTCGAAGAAACCGTCGAAACGTTGAAACAGCTGTTCGATGTGAAGATTTCGGAGTTCACTATGCGATACCAGTGTTTGAAGCTGGAAAAGGCGGATTCCGAAGACTACCTCATGTATACCGGTCGAGTGAACGAACTGTGCGAAAAGGCGAAGATCCACGACCTCGACAGCGACGGGATCAAATGCCTGCTATGGATTTTTGGCTTGAAGAGCCAAAAAGAAACCGAAATCAGGCAGCGACTCATAGCCGTACTGGACAAGGAGTACAAGGCTGGACGAAAAATGTCGCTACAGGAATTGTACCTGGAGTGCGAAAACTTCCTTAGTCTCAAGAAAGATAGCGAGACTATAGCCGGATGCACGAAAATAGTCGAAGCAACGCACAAGGAAGAACCGACGAAGCCGGAATGCTGGAACTGTGGTAAAGCTCACTTTGCTAGAGAATGCAAAGCGAAGCTATGGTTCTGCAAGAGGTGCAAGAAGACAGGCCATAAAGAAAAGTATTGCGAACGAGTAGCGGAGAGAAGAGCGTTTGTTCTGCCAGATTCGAAACGAAGAATCCACAGAAGCAGCGATACCAGCAAGAACAGAAGTTGGACGAAACCAAAACGCCATGTGCACAACATTGCGAAGATTGCGAATGCGATGGTGGATGTCAACTCGACACGTATGTATATCGAAGCAAAAGTGAATAGTTATCCAGTCAGCTTCCTGTTAGATACAGGATCGAACATCACATTGTTGAATGAATCCGTTTGAAGAAGCATGGGTTCTCCTCGGCTGGAGAACACAAACGTGGTCGTCAAGAATGCTAGTGGAGGTTCCATGGAAGTCCATGGAAAGCTATGGTGTGAGTATGAGATCAAAGGATCCAGAAGCGAAGGCTACGCATACGTGCACGAAGGAAAAAGCACACTTGAAAGTAGACGAAAGCGTTCGTCCTGTTTTCAAAGCTAGTAGACCTGTCCCCCATGCCGCACTCGAAGCCGTCGAAAAGGAGCTTGACAGGCTGTTGGACCTGAAGGTTATAAGTCCGGTGACACATAGCGAATGGGCAGCTCCCATCGTATGTGTAAGGAAAGCGAATGGGAAGTTGAGAGTTTGTGCTGATTTCTCGACTGGACTCAACAAAGCGCTGCAGTCGTACGATTATCCGTTACCATTGCCGGAAGATATATTCGCATCCCTCAATGGAGGTACAGTGTTTTCGCAGATAGATCTGTCGGACGCTTATCTGCAGATCGAGTTATCACAAGAAGCGAAGAAAGTGGTAGTGATAAATACGCATAGAGGATTGTACCAGTACAATAGACTGTCTTTTGGAATCAAGACGGCACCAGGGATCTTCCAGCAAATCATGAACAAGATGGTGAGCGGATTGCGAGGGGTAGCAACCTACTTAGACGACATCTTGGTCTGTGGAAGAACCGAAGAAGAACACATGGAGAATCTACTTGCTCTTTTTGCAAGGATAGCCGAATATGGATTCAGGATTCGTCTAGAGAAGTGTTCTTTTGGTAAGCCAGAGATACGATACCTTGGCTTTATAGTGGATCGAAATGGCCGAAGACCAAATCTAGAGAAGATCGAAGCGATCAAGAAGATGGAAGAGCCGAAAAGTGTTAGTCAACTAAGGGCTTTCCTTGGCATGATAACGTACTATGCGGCGTTCATGCCGAAGATAAAGGATCTTCGTGGGCCATTGGACGCGATGCTGAAGAAAGGTGCGAAGTGGGAATGGACTCGAACACATCAAGAAGCGTTCAAGAAGCTCAAAGATACATTGTCGAGTGAGCTGAATCTTGCTCACTATGATCCAAGACAGAAGATCGTCGTGGCAGCGGACGCCAGCGATTATGGAATCGGATGCGTGATATCGCATAGAGATGCCGATGGATCAGAAAAGCCAATTGCACATGCATCGCGATCTCTTACGAAAGCGGAGAAGAACTATTCGCAGATAGAAAAGGAAGCATTGGGAATTGTCTTTGCTGTCAAGAAATTCCACAAGTATGTATTCGGACGAAAGTTTCTACTACTGATGGACCATCAACCACTGTTAGCCATCTT
This sequence comes from Cylicocyclus nassatus, assembly GCA_958299035.1. NCBI lineage: Eukaryota > Metazoa > Nematoda > Chromadorea > Rhabditida > Strongylidae > Cylicocyclus > Cylicocyclus nassatus. The sequence goes on from CATQJL010000001.1 coordinate 20,527,320, forward strand.
CGGCGATAAAAAGGGAGTTCCAGTCTACTCCGCTAATCGACTCATGAGATGGGCTACAATCCTGCTTGGATATGATTTTGACATAGAATATGTTAAGACTACGAAGTTTGGACAAGCAGATGGCTTGTCACGGTTGATGAAGAAGAGTCAGAATAACGAAGAAGACGTCGTGATAGCTACCGTTGAGAACGACGTAAACTTCATGTTGAAGAACTGCATAAGGAAATTGCCAGTGACGGTATCAGATGTGCAATCCTACGCGAAGAAAGACCCAGTGCTACAAAGAGTGATGACCTGCGTGAAGAAAGGGCAGTGGCCAGACGTAAGTGGAGAACTGGCACATTTTCGAAATCGAAGAGAGACATTGTCAATCGTGGAGCAATGTCTGATGTCAGCCGAAAGGGTTGTGATACCCAAAAAGCTTCGAAGAAGTGTTCTGAAGGAACTACATAGTGGTCATCCAGAGATTGTAAGGATGAAGAAGTTAGCTCGAAGTTACGTCTACTGGCCGAATATCGACAAAGATTGCGAAGACTTGGTACGAAGATGTACGAAATGTCAGGAATTAGCCAAGAATCCGACGAAGGTACCATTAGAAGCTTGGCCATCAGCGACTCGAGTTTGGCAGAGGATACACATCGACTTCGCTGGACCTATGCAAGGAGTCTTCTACTTGGTAGTAGTAGACGCATACAGCAAATGGCCTGAAATGATCGAGATGACCAATATCTCGGCTGCGAAGACGGTGAAGGCTTTGAAGAACTTGTTTGCGAGGTATGGATTACCGCAAACAATAGTCAGCGACAATAGTACACAGTTCACGTCGGACTTGTTTAAGAAGATGTGTGACGAAGGTGGAATCGCGCATATAAGGACTGCTCCGTACCACCCTCAATCGAATGGACAGGCAGAGCGTTTCGTTGATACGCTGAAACGCGGGATCAAGAAACTAGAGGGGGAGGAGAGGCCAACAGAAGAGACTATAAATGTGGTGTTACAAGCATATAGGACAACACCAAACACGAACTTGAACGACAAGACACCAGTTGTTTCTAGGTTTGCGCACAAGGTTAAGTCTATTATTACCGATGACAAAAGATGCAGAAGACCCACTCGCACGAAGAAGGCGAGAGCGCATGAAGGATCAGTTCGACCAGAAGCTTGGAGTTGTTCGAAAAGATTTCGAAGTTGGTGACCTGGTATACGCTAAGCAGTGGAAGCCACCCCACTTCCACTGGGTGAAAGGGACCGTGATGAAACGTATTGGACGTGTCAATTATGAAGTTATGGTTGGTGATGAGATATGCAAAAAGTTGCAAATCAGCTGCGACATCGAAGCGATAGTGAACAAGTCGCCGTACGACAACAACTTCAACAACAATCCGAAGCTTTGAAGATACTGTTAGATGTTCTGACAGAAGACGACACACTATCGAGGAATGGCAATGCTGCTGAAGGGAGTTCCGAGCAAGCGATTGCGAGCGATGTGCTAGTACCCGTGGATTTAGCGACATCGACGTCGACATCAAGCCACGAGCCATCCACGCCACCGACAACGCTTCGGGGATCGAGCAGAACGAGAAGACCGGTACAACGGTTCCAAGCTAGTCCATAGCATGTTATCGTATGTTTGTTTCATTAGATTTGTAGTTGTTTAAATGATAGTGATAGTGATATCTATGTGTAATCGATTTCTTAGCTGTTCATATTTGTAGTTCATGCTTTTATCGTAGGCTAGTTTTGTGTAACTACTCTACTGGGGGAGGTGTTATGTTAGTGTCTGATCAGTTGTTTTCTCGTATGATCTGCCCTCGCTGAGGCGCCTGCGACCTCAATGCGCGGGAAATGAGCGCTATAAAAGGCGCTCGCTGTTAGCCATTGTCAGTTTGTCTGTTCACTCGTCTGCCTCTCTTATTTTTGGCTGTTCTATTATTTTCTAATAAATATTCTCTGTTTCCTCGTGTGCTGCCTCAGGACGAAGAGTCGACGTGTCCGTCGTGGAGGACACAACAGCATCAAATTCTCTAAAGCTGCATTACTTTTGTTCGAATACAATAAGACGTAAAGACTACGTCAACAAAAAACAAAAATTTAGGCCTCCTGTCATCATCTTTTTCCTAAGTGGTTTCTGAAAGCTGAACTGGAGTCATTTACACAGCGTTTACGAAAAGTAGATTGAGTTACTTTTAATCTGTGAGCAAGCAAAAGCAGTCAAATAAGAATGAGAGTTTGCAAACGCGAATCTCTACAAAAAAACTTATTTGTGCGAGAAAAATGCTATGCATAATAACGAGCACAAAAAAACCCGCAGAAGTTCCTTATTCCCCTGAATTCATTAGATTGACTGAAAATAATTTTAATCGCTTCAATAGAATTTCACATATGAAATTAAGCATAAAAGTATGATACCGGCTGAAAGCAGTAAATTATGGAGAAAGGATGGTCAACTTCGCTTGTCCAAATTTACTTTTCGATGAAAATTTGGACTATAGCCATTCAAATGGTTGAAATGGTTCAAATGGTTCATTGTTCAACCTTCGCAAAGGACATGACTAAGTGCTTGCTTATGGTCAGAATTTTATTTGAAATCCTTTTCCAAAGTGTTGCATAGTACTTCCTAGTCACATTGTCTTAGGTATTGGTTGTGAGATCAATGTGCTTGACCTTCAACTTTTTATTAGGTTGTTCATCAAGTTTAGCAACTTATTCCATAACTTTCCTCTTGTCGAAGCGCGCTCAAAATTCGACATTATGCAGATTGTAATGTATACTACAGGAGAATACAAATTGTTTTGTTATTTCTAAATAGGAAAATTCAAGCATTTCCCCGAAGTCACTGAAATTTAGAACTTCACTGGATCAAGCAAAGATGAAGCCGTTGGCAGCCCAAAACAATCATATCGACCCAAAGCTATTGCAAAATTATTGTCAGAAATTAGCACATCAAGCTTTGTACGAAAGTATTAGTATTAACTGGAGGCGATTCGAGATCGGGCGCCCTCGAGAAGTTGCACAACCAGCTGAGCGCACAATTGATGCTAACATCTTTAAAGATAGCGAGAAAATTTCAGAATCTGGCAAGACTTTGCATACTAGGGTAATTCTGCATTAAACCCAACATCGTATTCACAAGACACCAAGTTGAATTCTATGACCTAACCTAGAAGGCATGGTCGTGCTGAATGCTCGACTTGAAAAACCTCCTTAACACACTGACGACCATGGGGATTTTTAGTTGTCTGCCTTTTATGTCCAAGGCTTTTTTACAGACCAACCCACTTCTTCAACTATAAATACGCATACTACTTCTACAGTACACCTATAGTAGATCTGAAAGGCTGACAAAAAAGGTAGAAGTCATTCCTAGATTCTGTGAAAGAGAAAGCTCATGGAGTGAATTTATTTCAGGATAGTAGTCATTTTACCAAAATTCAAGCCTTGACACACATGGTGCGTCAAGCGGTCCCAGGCGGTTAAACCATCAGGTGGAAGTGTAACGAATTAAAGCGATGCGTGATTTTTTTTTCTACTACATCTACTGTAATTCCTACAAGAGTTGCCAGAATTGGAGCAACGTGGAACATTCGTAGCTACAACATAATCTGAACATTGTCAAGGCTTGAGTATACTTTAAGCTAAAAGAGAAAAGTGGTGGAAAGTGTTGCATACACAGTTCAACCTATTTAGATTGCGAAAATCAAGAAAATCAATACCATTCTTAAATAATACAGTTTTTTTGCATCAGTTCGGAAGATTACGAACTCAATAGGTGTTTTTGTTATGCACATGCTCATCGAAATTTTTGCTTGTCATCAGAAAATTGAGTTCTAGCTCTTCTGATTACAAGCGAGAACTAACAATAAGCTATGTAGCGCACTAAGTTTTCAAAAATATAGAAAAGCCAATGATCAGCTCATTATTTCGACCATATTGTTAGCTCATTATTTCGACCATATTGTTAGCTCATTATTTCGACCATAGTGTTTATTTTGAAGTATTTGCAGAACTTCAAGAGAAGGAAGAAGAGGATGCACTCTTGCAGTACTCTTTCGGCTCAAAATAAGTTCGAAACAATAGGACTATTTCTTCAATCTTTATTTCATTTTCAAAATAAACATGCCTGCTCATTTGAACGCTTGAATTACGTTTTTCCAGAGAAATCAGAAAAAGTAAGGCCCACCATTTGAAAATTCCCGAAGGATTAATAATTTGCAAGTTTCTAACTTCTTTTTCTTCAAGTTTGATTTCTATTTTTGCACTGCACAGCATTGATCTTCAACATTTTTCGTGTTGTAAAAGTCGTTTCGTTCAGTTTCGAAATATATTAAAAAGCGCCTCTTATAGCTTTGGAGTGGTGATTACTTACAAACCGCAATTATTAACTTCTTACAGTTTCAAAAAGGTTAGGTAGTCTAAAATTTAAATAAACGAAAACGCAGTCTTATTTCATCAACAGAATTCAGGGTCGGTAGTAATCTGGTCGAAACTCCGAGTTTGAAGCTCCGCGTTAACTCAGAGATAACTCCGAGTTCCGTTTTTGAAACTCTGAGTTACGCTTATTGAAACTCTGAGTTCCGCTTTCGTAATTCCGAATTCCAACTCTCAAGCTCGGAGTTTTGCTTTGAGGAGCTGTTAAGCACTTTGCTTCAAAAGCGACGTTAAAGTAGGGGCTAGAACCTGTATGGTCTAGCGTAAAGATCCTATCACTAAACCGCTAGACCATGACACACCCATGAACCCTAAAATTGCTTTGCCATAATGTGCTCACTCACTCCATTAACACTTAGCAGGTCAAAGCAAGTTATACTAAAGCCTCACTCATTTCCATTCCTATCGGGCAGTGATGGTTCATCACGAGGATTGGTCTTTTGCGCAGCTGAAACCTTCAAACAATAGAGAAAGCGGATGGCATACGCAATGATAAGAATTGACTATTAGGATTTGCGCACAGAATAAATCCTCCGGGCAAAGTTTGCCCTTCCATGATTTCGTCTTACTTGCCGTATACCTACCGTAACCGTTCCATATGTCACCAGTGTATGTAGCAGATAGATTGTCCGTAATCTGCATCCCGAATAACTCCAGTGTACCAAATTTCGTCTAATTCCGCCGCTTTAATTCATCTACCGTAAACCTACCGTAACCCCGTCAGATGACACTGCAGTATAATCTACATGTCATATTCGTTATCGGCGCCCCGAATAGCCCCAGTGTATCAAGTTTCGATCAGTTTCGTGATTTTCTCCCCTCTACCGTAAACCTACCGTAACCTCGTCAGATGACACCACAGTATAATCTGCACGTCATATTCGTTATCGGCGCCCCGAATAACCCCAGTGTACCAAGTTTCGATCAGTTTCGTGATTTTCTCCCATCTACCGTAAACCTACCGTAACACCTCTACATGACCCCATAGTGAAAAATGGGTACCATATGCGTGACCAGCGCACCGAATAACCCCCTGGGCCAAGTTTTACAAAATTTCAAAATTTTGTAAATCACTGCGCACCACGATACCCCCATCATGCCTGCTAAAACTACGAGCAAAATGTACCACGGAGGACTTTTTAGCTGCCCCTCTTCTTTTGCGCACTATTTCTCTTTCTCTGACCAAACTCAGAGTTATCTCTAAGTTCCACGATAGACTGGAACTCGCATCAAACTCAGAGTTATCGCAGACACTAGTTGCGCGTTTGGTGGCGCTGTTCCTTGTGCAGGACGATTTGGACAATGTTGCGCTACTAGGAATAAACTGCGTGTTAAGGAGAATCCTGCCATATCATCGCTTTCCGGATTTGATCTCTTCAAACACCTGTTAAGGGGGTCAAAAAGTTGCGCGTTAGCTCAGAGATAACTCAGAGTTAACTCTGAGTTTCGATAGGTTTACTACCGACCCAGAGTATTTGCCCGGTTTTTTTGCAAAGTTCTCAGTTTCATTTAGCATCATAGTGTATGTTGCAAAAATTCGGGAATGAGCGAATGACAATATTTAAATTTCGAAATGTGCGGTTTGAAACAAGTTGCGATTTTTCTTCCCAAAAAGGATTGCGCTAATTACATGTTTCTCTGAGGCTCTTTTGAATATCCTTCCTTTCTGGCCACCTTCAGTCTAGCAAATCGAAGAAAATCCGTGCGTACCAGCCCGTGATTTCAAAGACACGGAATTTGCTTTGATTTTGCTAGCGTAAGCCTACATTGTATTAGGTCGATGAAAAAGTTCTTGCAATTCAAAATTATCACTTTTCAGACCATCAACCCAAAATTATGCTTAAGTATTTAAGAATAGAAAGTTCGTGCTTTTCAACAGCCGACTAAAGAAAACAGCTCTTCCTTGGCCCTTGAAGAGATAAGCTTCCAACAAGGGCACTTCAAATTCATGATTTTGAGTTCGATCTCAAAAAATATTGGAGTACACCTGCCTCGCAAGTCTAACAAAATTTATAACATAGCTATAGCGCATTCCTGCGACACGCTTCGAACTGACATAAACTGCAAAGCCAAAATGAACTGTGTCTAGCAGGTTAAGATTCTCTTTCCTCGCAAAAAATAAAATTCGAGGTCAGAAAATTAACATGGTGGCTTAGTTTAAACCCTGTGACTGTTTTTGCGTTTTGGTCAGTGTATTTGCAAAAAAATATGCAATCAAAGTGAACTTTCTCGCCAAAAACACTTCAAACAAATCGTGTATTTTTGCAATCCCGTTCGAGATCAAAACGGTAACGCATGTACTCTTGCTATGTAAGAAATTTTTAAAATTTTCGGGGCTACCTAGCAGCACTCCACTATTTTTGATAATCGAATGCAAAACCACAAATCAGTTAGCAATCGGCAGCAGCACTCCATTTGCTCCTACAGGGTCGAGGGAAAGTCCTTGAACAAATCTGGATCTCATTGCATTTTCGGATTTTCCATACTTCTTGTATGTGAATTATATGTATAGGCATCTTATACTGTTGTATAAGTGTATCTGTTATACTATAAGCCCCCCCCCCCCCCAAAGCTGAACTATCAACTTTACTCTTGTCTGAGTTTTGCGTTCAAGAGCTGAGCGAGCGTTAAATGTGAAGATGCACAAGGAGGAGATGGCTGACCAGTAAGTTGCGCGGGTTCTCGAAAATTCAAATATCACGTCTTTTCCACTTTACGTCGTTTCCACGGTATGCACAGCACTCAAGACCGTTGTAGGAGTGGTAAGTTGGCAACTGCGAACACTCACAAAAATCGGAAGATCGTTCCCTCCGTAAAGCTTGATTGAGCTGACTTCAGAGTTGTCCATCTGTGACAGGACTGTCTCCGACATCGTGAAAAAGGACCACCTTGGGATGAAGCTTTTCAAGACGCTAGAAATTATGTTTTTTGAGGACACATGGAGCTGGGACGAGTGCGCAGATGCCACCTACTGCTTGAACGTTACTAGAAGGCACGGATTGAGGGCTATACGTTGCCAATTTTGCAGGGTCCCGCGCGGATTTCTTGCAGGAACACATCTCCATGCATATGCAAGCGTGTGTATTTGTTGCGCCCGCGGAGACTGCCCCATTTCGATGACTTGTAGTCCTCTATCCCAAGGCACGCCAAGTGTTTTTGGTTGCCAAAACAAAAGAATCATTACCGAATCGCTCAAAATCTAATAGCAAGGGGTCGACTCGCAGAAGGAAAGCATCATCCGATTTCTGTGATGGTTTGAGCGGTGTTCGCTTCCGACAACAAGATGCCGCCGATTTTTGTGTCACAGGGCATCAAGGTGAACGCTGCTACGCGTCTGGATAGCATCCTGAAGAAGGAGTCGTTGGCCTGGACTAATACCTATGTTGCCGGTGCGATTGGTGTTCCCAGCATGATAGCGTATTTGCGCGCAAAGCGAAGGTTGTTCAAGCATGGTTCTAAAGCAAAGTTGAGAACTTCACTACTGGGGAATGGCCTCTGAATTTGTCGGGTCCAAATCCATTCGACTATTGCGCGTGATCAGCTCTTCAGTCCAAGAGCTGCACTCATCCACACAAGACTCTGGAGTCTCTGCGAAATGCTCATCAGAATGCGTGGGAGGAAATCGACATGGGGCCCTCCGTGCCACCATGGACAGCGTTCCAGCGTTCCCAAGCGTTTTCGACAAAAAAATACCTTGTTCAAAGACTTTCACCCAACTCTGTGTTATTCAGAGATGCACAACAAGTTGCCTGCTACCTGTCTATAGAACTCACGAAAAAACAAAGTCAAACATTGGATCTACTAGTGTTAGATGTGATTTCTACACTACTGTTTTGAAGAGTAGGAGAAAAAATGTTATTTCCTTAATGTGACTATATCCAATGATCTCATCTCACTTGCATCCTTGAGCTTACTGACAACTGGACCAGTCATAATTGTGCACCTTATTGACAAATGCAAAATGTTTTCGAAAAATTTGAAACACACATACAATCATAGAAAAAATAAATACCTGTGTTTTCTTAAACAAAGAAGAAATGTCATCGATTACATATTTTATTCACATTTCCTTCATTCTTCTTTCTCAGAATGACAGCAGAGATGAGAGAGGGACCGAAATTAACGACATTTGCTCGACATGACACGAAAAGGCTATTTACAATATCCCACTTTACAGAAGACACGATCTTTGGGATAAGCGCATCCAAACCTTTTTTCTTTTTTCCCTTTTCCTTTCTAAAACATAAAATGCTGTTTGAAAAGCAACAAGTTGCAGTGAATAAGCAAGATTATGCAAAGGTACTGCTTTTGTACGTGCAAGCGCCACACATGTTTGCGCCAAAGGCGAGTACACTCGATGCATCACACATTCGCAATCGGTGCTTTTTCGCACAATCATTTTACCAGCTGAGGCTAAGTAGTCGGTAGCGTGCTTATGAAATCCTGTGATTGCTTTGAAAAACTACCTCGTGCGGTTATACATCTTGACACGTTTCGGACCGGTGCTGCACATGGTGGAGCACGCGTCCTTAAGAGATCTTTCTAGAGTTTACAAGACGTTTTCTTTTTGTCCAAGGTTATCAAGTCAAAGGCCTAAGCTCCTTCTTCTTCAATAAATGACTCTGTAAGGCTGTGCCGCCAATATTTGTTTAGGAGATATAAGGACAATTCGAACAACAGTTGAAACGAAGTGCAGCAACGCGAATGACGCGTGCGACGTCGCAACATTTCTTTGCTTCGAATTCAGAGAGAAAAACCGTAGGTCCGATAATGATGTGTATCGGGTACAACATAGATACTTTTGGATGCAATTAGAGACTGAGTTGTTGTTCCTACCTTTCAAGAAAGCACAGAAGCCCTTCTCAGGCGACAAAATTCAAACAATTTGAGTTCGCTCGCAACTTTGGGTATGGATCTTACCTGACATGCTAATTACAGATGTAGTACACATTCTACGAATTAAAGCTCCTTTGTTGGCTGACGGCTGAAAGTACTCTTTTTTTCGCCACGCGCGATTTCGCGGTCCGAAACGTGTTTATGAGGTAGATTGCATAACTTAGAAGTTTTTGGCAAAACAGGAAGAGATTTGAACTCTAACAAACGTGTTTGCTTCTGTGACGATACAACTTAGTATAAGCGGTCGGACTTCTAATTTACAGATTAGTCTTACAGGTTTGCTTAGAATCGTTGAATTTGTTGCTTAAAAATTGATCGTAACGATGTCCTACTATGAGTAAGATATAGAGAACAATCTCGAGTGCAATCGAGCGGCTTGAAGCAATTTTTGGCTTCATTGTCACTTTAACGTATCTAATTTGGGCAACGCTATACCTAGGTCCTTAGGGATCGGTCAGAGTTTGCCAATGTTGCCTGTGTTGAAAGTGTTGGCTGTGAGTGAAAGTGTTAAATGTGTCGAAAGTGTCGGATGTGGAAATCATTAGTCTTGCAGTTTCATTCTTCCTCGATCAATCTCACCGGCTGGTGAGTACGTTCGATGGAAATGGGAAATGAAAAATGAGACTGAAATGAAATGTCAAATGCTCGCAAAAACCTCATACGAACTTTTTGGAAAGTGAAGGACTTGTTTGAAAGGGGCAATCTCCAACATTGGAGAAGCTGCAACACCTCTCATAGGTCTTTTGCTCACTAATCGCAGAAGCGCCAAATTCGACACCTAACACGCATTCTCATGAGACTTCAGCAGCGTTCTCAAATATTTTAAGATTGCCTATTTCAAACACGCCCGCTATCTTCCAACTATATGAGGAAATCTTGCATGCAAAAGCATTCCTCTCATTTCAGTTTCATTTCTCATTTTCCATGTCCAGTACAAACGTACTAGTCGGTGAAAGATTGAAACCGCAAGATTAATGATTTCCACATTCAACACTTTCAACACTAACAACACTGGCAACACTGGGAACCCTGGCAACTGACCGATCCATCAAAGGCACCTCCTACCCTAAATGGGGGTTGGCGAGATTATGATCGCATACTAGTATGGCCCACACTGGCAAACCCCAAACTGCATCGTAAATCGCTGCTTCTGAAGAGGGAAATCCGGAAGGGATAGATAAAAAGGTGATCACTCCATCTAGTGGTTGCCCGCCCACTTTGCAGGTCTTCACTCGTCCGCGCTTGTTGCAGCGGGTTCTCCAAAACGGGGTTTTGGGGGTTTCGCGGATTCTCGACTCCATGTTCGAAAGCGAGACCTTCAGTAGGCCTAAAAGCGACAAAAACATGGAAGTTGAGAATTTGTAGACGGTGCTTTTGAATAGCATGAAGATGGTCTGATATGTGCTCACTGCCTGCAGGTCGGCAATTACTCAGGTACTGCAAAAGTGCACTTTTGGCAAAACTTTGTAACCGATTTCTCAATTTTGGCTCACGCAGCGCAACTTATAATCGAATGTCATCACTTACCTTTTCTTTCAGCTTATCTGCTAATTTAAGCACAAGTCTGTCAAGAGCCCCTTCACTGTAAGAGAAGTAGGTCTTAACTTAAAATGAAATACTGAACAAAGATGTACATACCCTGCAAGTCGAACTTCGAATATATTTGCATCAGGTAAACGCACAGGACGAGGTTTTTGGGCATATTCTACAGCTCTGTAGACGCACATCGGGTCGCACTTAGCTCCCTGAAATGCAAACATAAAAATACCTAGTTTTTTGGCAAACGCTTAACAGAAACCACAGCCTTTCTTATATGTGTAAATGGGCAAACAAGTACCCTATGTAGCTGATTTTCCATTCGGCTTACTTACGTGAACTTATACATATAAAAAGACAAACTTTGATTTTCATATCCACTTTCATTATTTTTTCCAGGTTGCGATTCCATCCTGCATCACATGAATATTTCAGATTTGCAGTGAGCACGGGCATTATCTATGCATTTGTACAATGAAAGGGGATCGAAAAATATCTCTTGGACTTACAAGTGACGTGTAGACGAATATCATGTTCTCCGTTGCAAAACTTTCCAGATTATTTATACCATTGAAGAAATACAAGTGCAACTGTGCCTCATTGAGCCATTGGTCGGTGCTGATGAACAATGTTTACTGATTCCACGAATAGAGCACAGGCTCTGCTGCAAAAGTGCAAATAAATCATGCAATTTTCAAAGCTGAGCTGAATTGTTCGTGAAAATTAAAAATTAGATTTTTCAGTAAAGTTCACTTGAAAAAGTGCAGATTTTTATAAAGACCAATCAAAATTGAAATGTGCATTCGTAATCAATTTCTAAATTTTTGCCAGTCTGCTTCAAGCAATTTAATGCTCTGCGATATTTGTCAAAACTTTTCGATCGAAGGTTTCACAGCGGAAAATCGCTTCTCAATGTTTTGATATGGCATGAAAGGTAATGCATCCAGAAGTATTTAATTTGGGTGCAAGCAAGCACAGCAGGATCATCCTCCACAGGTGTGCATTAGATTTAAAAGGATTAAAAGCATGCTTTGAATAATCTGTGCCTGTTCTTTGAAAGTTCTAACTACTGCCAATCAAATACACTGTATAAAAATGCTTTGTATACGATACAGAATTCTCGAAAAGTTTTTGCTTCAAACGGTTTTTATTACACCGATTGCGCTACCTTTGAAGATTTAACAGCAATTAGGGAGAAGAATAAAATTCTTGATAGCTGCTAGCTGCTTCGTTTCAAGTGCACCAAACATAAGCTCATAGGTTCAGTGAGAGTTGGCCTTTATTTTGTTTTGAAATCACAGGAGTCCATACCGAACCACTTTCTTCAAAGTAGCTATTCGATCGTTGATTGACTCTTACTAGTCAGTAAAGTATGACGTAATTGCCTCTTCGTATACTAATAGGAAAGTGTTCGGTTATTTTCCGCTGAGGTATCGGAATCGCCAAGTTCTTTGGTTTCTATTCAAGGCACAATCTGGATTTTATCATTGAAGTGGTGGATGTAGGGAATGTTTCTATACCTTGCTCCTACAAAAAACTCTGTCTTTTTCTGATGTGAACCGGATTAAGTTTTCCAAAACTGGGTATAACGAAGTCTTTCTCTCGTACAAGACGTTTAATATTTCGTGACAAAAATTGAACAAGCTTATGGTTTGTGCAAAAATTGCTCCTCATTAGCCAGACCAACGAACTCAATAATGGATGATTGAAAGTTTAGTCTATTACATTCCGCCGTGTTCCTGCATATAATCCTGATAAAGTGTTACCAGGGTTTATTATCCTCTGTTAAATTAAACATCGGCCTAATCCTGCTTTTTGATTAAATATGTTGTTTTCCTAAACGCATGGGCTCTTTTCTGTAGTCGATGGGGTGTTTGATCGGATGGTTTACCTTATGTGTCCTCGACTTTTCAGACTCCGAAGAAGACGAGTTCGCCAAGACGTTGGTCAGTATTCTGTGCAATAAAGGTACCAATATTGGTCTACGCTCAAGTAACCAACGAGAAGATTACAACTATACCGAAATTTATGGGCGTCGAACATGCATTTTTAGGATCTACTTTGTAATTTGGGCCCGTAGTAATCCACCCTACCTGCCGGCACATCTTGCCGTCAGCTCACCCTGATGTCGACCTGAGGTCGCCAGGATTTTTAAACTGCCTACGGAGACCCCCAAATCAGACAAATCGCCTATTTTCGGTGTGATAGTCTAGTTTGCTATCAAAATAATGTGAAAATTGAAAGAAATTCTAAAAAATGTCCTCGTTTTCATGCTATAGGGCTCAAATTCTGAACCTGCCGGCAGGTTCACGATCTATTTTTGTCGAAATTTGAGATGCCATCTCGCCCTCAACCTGCCGGCATCTCGCCCGCAGGTCAGAGAGTATACAAAATAGTGTGTATTTTGTGGAGTGCAACTTGCCGGCACCTCGTCGTGCCCCTACCACATCGAGATGCCAGCAGGTTCATGACATATGCATATTGCAACTTGTTTTTAATTCAGTGTTTTTTCTTTTCTCTGTTCTGAACTGAAGCATGTTTACATATGTACATCAGATTAAAAATGTTGAATATCAGTGCAACAGGAAGGTAGTGCTGCTTATCTTCAAGAAAAATACTCTTGGAGCATTCATTCCCGTGAAAAGCATCAATGCTTTATTCATTTTCTCTCCTTTGTGTTTCTTTGACTTCGTTACTACGCAGTTCTCTTCAAAAAACAACGCTGTTTTCTTCCTGTGTAACATATAATGTTTCTCGTCAGTTGTGTCTTCCTGGAAAGTTCAAAGGTTCGGGAGAGAAGTCGAGACATCCTTGCGCTAATATCTGAACTTTATCGCTTCTATATATCTGTGAGTTATTATGTTTGTTACTTGAGTGATCGTACTTGTTATAGTAAAATTCTTCTCGAAATGCAAAGCTTGCTTTTAGGTTGACCTATAGTGGCTGTTTGTTGGACCTTTAACTATAAACTCATACCTATAGTTACAAATGGCTGCGAAGAGCGCGCCCCATGTCCCAGTGCAAATCTGTCTTCCGCACGGAAACCCTGGCGGTTAAGCGCGCACACCCTATAACTTTCAACGCGAAATAAGTGACACTGAAGGAAAATCGGCTCTTTTCTGCAGGTGAATCACAAGAACAAGTGCAGTTGTTAACGTGCGATGATTCACCTTTCATCTCTTGCCATTTAGATCGTTTTTCATTGATATGGTATTTCAAGAACTTAGCATGGATAAGAAAATCATGATTTGTTTGTGCTTAAACAGAGAGGAGCTTTCTACCGAACTTGTTTCCTTTACGGCGGCCATAAGAAGAAGAAAGCTGCAGATCCAAGTGTCAAGAGGTAAGTATCATCCGCTCTGAGACTAGGAGACTCAAGAACATTTCAATTTTAAAAGTACTTTTGACATATCTCATTTTTGATGATAGACTACTTGGATAAAAAAAGTTCGAGCATGTTTAGAAAACTTGTAGATACAAAGCCTTCGAGTTTTCTATTCCCAGAAAGGATAGTAGTCTGCGGGTGAGCATTGTAAGTAAAGATGGATTTTGATAGCTTAATTGTTCGGGGAAATTACCGTATACATCAATTTCAGCAGCTTATTTAGGCTTCTAGCTCAGTTAGGGTGCTATCACGCTTTCCCTTTAACTTATAACTCAGTTTTTGCTACTTAGTCTTTGTTTATATCTGTTGGGTGGACAAGTGTACAAAAGTATAAGTACGGCCTGTGAGAAGTATGTGGTTCAGATACCTCTCGCTTCTTTGCCTCGCACTCCTCATCTGAGCGCATTCCTTAGGGACGGCCATACTATTCCTGTGATTCCTGCAATTCGTGCGATTCTTGTGGTTCCTGTGGGTCCCGCAACAATGTTTATTGCGAAAAAACAATGTATACTGAAATTCGCAAAGCGATCCGTAGTGCGGCATATCGGAAGTCGAGGAATCACAGGAATTACAGGAATCACAGGAATCATAGTCACCCCCTGGAATAGTATGGCCGGTTCCTTAGGTACAGGGCTCCTATTGCAGAGTCGTTTGCACCAGCGGTCGCGCGACCGCTGGTGCAAACGACTCTGCAACTTAGGAGCCCTGTAGCTATCGCGACGCACTGAGGATAAAACTGCTTTCATTATGTCATAACCAAAAATATTGTGCATGCATTAAGTGTCGGAGCGCGCAATGCAGGCACGGATGTCTACTATTTGAGCTACATAGGCTAACCAGTGAAGATCTTGATCGATGACAGCTTATCAGTGTCATGGAACGAGCTGGGAGGGCGTCGTAGAGCCAGCGGCAACAAGTTGACATGAAAGGCTAAAGATTGTATGATTGATCTTTTTCTGTGAACTTTTTGCATGGACTTTCTTTGTGACCTCTTTCTAATAGCAAGTTATGCAGCATGACTCCGTTTCTTGATGCTAAGGGTTGAAGACTTGTATGGGCCCGTACTTCTTGCTTTTGCTTGTGTTTTGAAGACAAAGCTGGTTTCCTTTTTTGCGTGCTCACAGTGAGCAAATTCAGAATCCACATCTCGTTCTCTAGATTAAATGCACAGTATCTGCATGCTCTGAGGGGATACCATATCAATGAAAAACGATCTAAATGGCAAGAGATGAAAGATGAATCATCGCACGTTAACAACTGCACTTGTTCTTGTGATTCTCCTGCAGAAAAGAACCGGTTTTCCTTCAGTGTCACTTATTTCGCGTTGAAAGTTATAGGGTCTGCGCGCTTAACCGCCAGGGTTCCCGTGCGGAAGACAGATTTGCACTGGGACATGGGGCGCGCTCTTCGCAGCCATTTGTAACTATAGGTACGAGTTGGAGATAAGTCTACAGACGTGGGGCAGGTTCAAGGAGGGCCGCGCTAACCGAGCAAAACTCATTGAGACAGTTTAATAATGGCTGGCCATGCCGTTTCCCTTGAACTTTTTGAGAATTTTGTAGATGTTGCTCATTGGGTTTCTAGCATGTGAGTGTCATGCTTTTGAGACCTGAAAGTACTGCTCAATAATTGCTTTTCAAAAAGAATTTTCCTAGATCTGATTATTTTCCCTTCTCTGTTTCCAGATTCTCCGCACAGATTTCAAGAGCAAGAGGTTGAAGCAGTTTCCAGGAGGGGTCCAAATTCGGACAACAATCGAGGTTTGGAGTTCCTCGCCGTGCACACTGCACTTTTTTTCCTAACGAGTTTCGATTGATACATATATGCAACATTTTCTTCATAAATTTTATCATTATCTTTCGTTTAATCACACATGTATTCGTTGTCGCACGAACTGGCCTGCCGAGCGCGCGAGGCATGGCTGGAATGTTAACAGGCGCAGTGTTTATGATTGCAAGGTTGAGTTACTTTATCGAATCTTCTACGTTACTTTCGAGTTTGACTCAGACGCTGTGAGTTTAAAATGTCTCTGGTGTGTCTGCACAGTGAAGAAACAACAAGATCATACGTGCGAGGAGATTTGCTTGCTTTTTTCGTCTGTATCTCTGCAATGTCGGGATTACATCTCTTTTGAACGAATTCAATTGCTCAGTTCTGTATTCATACACGTCGGGCTCGCTTACTCTGCGATAACGGCCAGTCCGTGCGGTTGATGACTCGAGGAAAGCTCGGTCCTTCGCTTTTCTGCGGCTCCTGTTAGATGTATCTCAGTGATATGAGCAAACAATTACCCACATTTGGACGCTTGAATGAATTCGTCGTTGTCAGCATCGCCTTCCGTAGATGCTTTTTGATAAATACTTGCAATGTTGGGTTGTTACTGTTTTGCTATTGCTATCGCTTTTATTGCGCACAAAGGTTGGCTCGTTTGGACTTTGTTCCCAGCTGATATGGCTGTCGCAATCTGGTAGCCCTATAGTGTGGTGTTTGCTAGCAGCTGTGTTCAATTTTCTGCACTACGTCAAAGGGGCATTGCCAGTAAATCACCCCTACCGTCTACCTTAGAGGGCACTGCGAGCCATGAGGTATATTAGAGTTTTGTAGTGATTGCTCATTTACAGACACGATGATCATGTTTCTGAAGGATGTTCGTCGATGACTGCCCCAACTAGTGCAATTATACTACCGCGGGCGTGGTTTTTTGGAGCCTTTCCTGCTTGACAGTGGGACAGAACAGGACAGGGAAAGGACAGGGATGCTGCGAGCTACCAAGTCCCCGCGCGCATCAGCGTACTGTCAAGCTGGAAAGGCCCCAATAAGGCACGCCCAAATTAGTTTAATTGCACGAGTCGGGGCAGTCGTCGATGGATATCGTTTATGTAGGTGAGACAGTAAAGTCTAGTCAGTGTCGAAGGCGGTTATCTCATGTTGCGATGCGGGTGCGAACGCCGCGTTCGAGCATCTTCCATCGTGGGAATTTCTACGCGCATGTTTCGCTTACATCAGTCGCCTTCGCCTCGGACTAGCATTTGCGTCAAATCCCACAGTATTGCAGTGCATGGAGAGCTGGGCTTTTTTTGAATGGAAGTACTTTGAAGTATGCTTATATTATCGGCGAGGAGGCTAATGTGTTCTGTTCAGTTCTTGACAGAAACGCAATGACCTGGGGCAGGGTGTCCGTCTACAGTCTGCTCCAATCGGGATCAGGCCGAACCGTCGGCTGAATTCGCGCGCTCGCAACGCTAGGAGATTGCGCTGCATATGCGCGCTGTCGCAGAGTGAAGAGATCGAGGAGAGAGCAGACTAACTAGCCGCAGATGCGGCGCGAAACCCTCGCGGCGCGGACTCCCGCCATGCCGATTTTGGCCTGCTTAGGATTGGGGCAGACTGTACACATGTGAAGGAAGTTAAACATCTTCTTTTATCAGTTTTTTTTTGAACTAGAAGAGGCGCTAGCTTTTTTGCTTCACATTATGTTGAAAATGAGTTTACTTATATTATTCATGATTGAGACTAGTTCGATGATAGTATTGTTTGCTTAGCGCATGGATACTCACGGCTGCATCTCATCTCACGGAGCTTGTCTCGCGTCTGCGGACGTAGCCTCTAGGCACCAAACCGAAAGGCGATTGAAATATGGTAGGCGTAGGAAAATGCATCGAGGCGTTCACGGTTGCGGGGCAATCTTCAGGCGAGACGGTCGCGCAGACCCGAGCGAGCTTCTTGCGCAAACGGCCCGCCTTTAGGATAGCTACAGCGCACTTTTCAGGTCTTCTCTGAGTGGGGTCATACTTCGTTTTGTTATCGCAAAAGTGATGCTGAATCAGTTGTGGCTCCTTTCCGGCGAGATGACTACTCGAACAAATTGAGCGTGGAGGACTATATGTCGCCGAATTTTGAAGAGTCCCCCGCGGACTCCCTGCAGGAACGCATGTCCGCGCATTTACAAGGATGCGTATTTGTCGCAAATGACCGCGGGGACCGCCCTTTTTCGGCGACATATAGTCCTCTATCCACAAATTGAGGTCCTATTTTATTACGCAGTTTCGATGTCAAATCAACATTTCTCATAGTTCTGTGCCGATATTTTCTCCATATTTTTTAATTGTCTAACATATAACGTGGAGATTTGTAAAGATTCTGGGTCGCATCTAAAAGAAATGCCTTACATCAAATCGTTCCAGAGCATGCAGGGTTTCTTTCAGGGACCCGTCATACTTCGCCGAGAAAAGCCCAAAAGCTCAAAGAAGTCCAAAAAAAACCGAAAACGCAGAAAGAGCCGGAACGCAGAAACGAACTTTTGATAGGATCTTGACATCATTTTAATGTGCAGATGACAAAAAATGGACCAGAAAGACCCGGCTGCAGTCAACACACATGCCTTAGCGTCAAAACTTGCAAGGGGCGTCCGGCTCTTTCTGGCGCTTTTGGGCTTTTTTCGGCGAAGTATGACGGGTCCCTAAGGCTTCAGGCAGAGTTCATGCGATTTCATTCCCTCTAGCTAGCTAGCTAGCTAGCTAGCTTAGCAGTCCACAGGTGCGGTTGTACAGTGCTGGACATAATTATAGAGACAAGAAATCGTCGTAATTTTCTTTCTTGTCAGTGAATCTGTCTGGAACTTTGCTGTATGTGCGCATGTAAACCTATCATAACTCATCAAAACGGCCTCCAATCCCGTTGATTTCGAACGGAGAAAAGTGGAAAAATTCGAAAAAGCCCCTGTTTTGCAAGCTGGACATAATTATAAAGACACCTGGCCTTTTTAAACATTATCGCATTCCTTGACTCCCAAATTTTTTTGTAGAGTTACATTCCAGAATATGAAACTTTTGCAGCACCTAGGACCTGTCATGCTACTCAAGGAAAGATGATCCTTGCATTTTTCGTTTCCAAAGGCATCAGAAATCAAACTTCTTCAATAAACAACTGGTTTGAAGAGTTTTCAAACCCTTGTACATTTCAAATGATAATGGAGTCTGCTGATCCTTCTGGATAGATGAGGTGAACAGCGTTTTCGTAAACTTTGCGTAGTCGCTGATTTTGACGGACAGACTCCAACCTCAACATAGGCTTGAAACGCTTTTAAACCACAAAACTCACTCTCCAATGTTCGTGAAGTGATGGACTCGATTTATTACGTTGTCTACATGGAGATGCATCTTTTGCAACAATTTTTAGATTTTTTTCTAGTGCTGCAGTTGCCATTTAGATTTGAAATACTTTCAATGAAAATTCTATGCGAGCAGTAGATTCAACATAATCACAAATCTCACTATTTTATTCTCTGTTTCATGTCGCATTTTGCGCGGTAGTTGAGACTAGCAAGATTTTGAAGTTTCAAGCGGTCTCCTGTTCGATTTCTTGATTTGAGTTGGATATGATTGTGCAGGGTGCTCGACTCAACTTTCAACGGATGACAACTGCGACTGAACCAGAATGTGCAATCCCGAAATTTTTTCCTGACTAGGCACACAAGTTTATTGTTGTACGTGTGTTGTTGCGGCTACATTGCAGCGTTTTCTGTATCTTGAAAATCGAGTTTTGTGGTGCAAAAGCGCGACAACCCTATGGTGAGGTTGGAGTCTGGTTGTCAATATCAGCGATTACGCGGAGTTTACGAAAGCGCCCTTCACCTTATCTATCAAAAAGGCTAAATGTATTCCAGGACTGTCATTTGAAATGAACGCGGGCTTGAAAACCCCTCAAACCATCTGTTTGTTGACGCAGTTTGATTTCTGATGCCTTTGGAAACGAAAAATGCAAGGATCATCTTTCCTTGAGTAGCATGACAGGTCCTAGGTGCTGCAAAAATTTCATATTCTAAGATGTAACTCTACAAAAAAATTTGGGAGTCAAGGAATGCGGTAATGTTTAAAAAGGCCAGGTGTCTTTATAATTATGTCCGGCTTGCAAAACAGGCTGCTTCGAATTTTTCCATTTTTCTCCGTTTGAAATCAACGGGATTGGAAGCCGTTCTGGGGAATTATGGTAGCTTACATGCGCACCATACAGCAAAGTTTCAGACAGATTCACTGACAAGAACGAAAATTACGACGATTTCTAGAGTGTCTCTATAATTATGTCCAGCACTGTATGAGCATGTTCATGCAAGTTGACTGCCAAGCTTGATTACACTCTCTGGAATAGCGTGTAATGTACACGTGTAGTTCAATGTCTAACGTGCTGAATCTCGTTGGCCAGAGAAGCTATCCCATTAGGTGCAATGGTTTTGTGATCAATCTTACATTGCCTAATGATAACAGGAAACCGCAGCTCATGGCCAGAACGTGAGCATGTCGTGAGGTTCACGAGCTCACCGTCATGTCTTATGCCAACATGCGGGGTAGATTACTACCGGTCCTGATGTTGAGCACAAGAGAGATACAAGTGAATCCGGAAACAATCTTCAGTGGTGTTTTCTTGATTGTTGTCCTTGTGTCAACTCTTTCTTACTCCTGCAGACTTGTCTGTGTCTAATATTAGGGTGATCCAAAAGTAATGGGGCACCTAGAGAATAAATGCAGTTTTTTCAAATAGAAAAGCTAATTGGAAGTCCAACTTTTGGCAGATGTTAGTACATACCAAAACCTTCTGATCGAGGTCTATAGTTGTGCACTGTCACATGGCGTTATTTTTATAAGCGCTTAAATTTGAAGCTCATCGCTTCAAGTAATTTTGACTTTGAGCAGCAGCGCCGCAATAGAACAAGTGAGCCTACCAAAGATATCTGCGCAGGAATGGGTGAGGAGACTGTCACTAAATCCACGATAGCTCGGTGGTCCCAAGGCTTTGAAACAGAAGATATAGCATTGGGTATCAGGAGGCATATTACTTATTCTTTCATCAAGGTAATCAAATAAGCTCAACCTTAACAGTTGCTTTCTGGTAGTGCTTTTTACGCTCTATTGATACATATGCGAATTACTTCGATTTTACTCATTTTCAAAAAATTTTGGGCCAAAACATGATTTTTATTTATTTATTATATTTTATTATTATTTTATTTATTATTTTTCATTTTTATTTATTTATTATTTTTTTAGTCTGAAAATCTGCGCCAAACGCCGCACTTTTTTCGAATAAAGTGCCTTTTTTGTATGAAATAAATGGGCAATTTTGAATTAACAAGTAATCATTCGGAAGAGCTTGGAAAGCTCTTGCGAATGATTATATGCCACATGTCGAGGGACTTTCAGGTGCAGCAGCACAAATTCGGATGGCGTTCAAAAAAGTCTGTTTGACTTCTTTGAAGCGCCGCTCGAAGGAATGTTGGTGAGGTGCTGCAAGGTGCTGTCAAGATAACCTGCGAAGGTCACTTTATACAAAAGCGTTCAAATTGCTGGTTGTTTATAGCTAATCAAAAGAGATCTTGAAGAATGTTTGAAGAATCAAGGTGCCCCATTACTTTTGGATCACCCTAATACATTGCATTCAAAAAGATAGTTAAACGGTGATATGCCAGTGTAAGCACCAGAAGCAGACTAGAGCTGATGGAAGTACAACTGAAGGAAGCGATAAAAGACGAGAAACATAAATAATGCTAGCACTTTGAGTTGCTCAGCAGTTGCGCTAAATCTTTGATGCAAAGCTAATTTTGCAAAAGCACTTTTCATCAGAACTTTGATCTTAGCAGGACTGAAAAAGATCAGTGACTAGTAGCGGTGGAAAAAATGTGTATGTCGAAGGAGGAGTGGTAGAAATTTCCTCAAATAGATAGAGCGTCCATCTAACTTTTGAATAGAGCAAACTTTATGGACACAAAACATTTTTCTTCCTTCCATAGCTTTTTAAAACACAACTATTCTTTTTGATGGTTTCGCATTCCATATTTGGTCAAATCACACCCCAGAGATAGCCAACCGGGAGCAACTCGTTTTTTGTTTAATGCGGAATTTTTACCTCTTTTTAATAGGTGTTTTTGCTTTCAATTAGTGGAGTCTTCATGGATAAAATCAACAAAATTATTTCAAAATTCAAAAAAAATAAAAGTCTAGTATTTGATATTTTGAATTTCTAAACGTCATTCGCTTCGTTAAACTAGTGTTCAACTACAATCCACTTTTAAAGTTTCAAATTTTGATGTTTTACTAGTGTTTGGAGAGTTCTGTTACTATAACGAGCTATGAAAAGGCGAAAGAAACTTGTAACCGTAGGTGTTGCTCAGTCACTCGTTCTTTAGATTTATTCGCGGATTCCCTGAATCCCATAGTAGGACCTTTTTTCAAAGATTTCTCGGGATTTTGTTACAAGTTCTAGGAATTGCTGAAACTTTGCATAATTGACATATCCGGCGCTCAGTCATAAATATCATACAAGCGCCAAAGTAATCCCTTGGGTGAAAATTAAGAAAAAGTCCTACATCGCATATGTACAAAGTAACAAAAAGTACTAATGATATCCTATTCGTTATCACCACAGCGACCGGTCCTGCTGAAATTTTAAAACTCGCCACCATGTACCTAGTAACCTCCGCAAAATGGTGTTACTTGCCATGGACGTAATACCATAATATTCAGCAGCTCAAATAATTCCATAGATCAGTTCTTAGCAGAATCCGTATATTCGAAAATTTTGATGCCAGCATAATTTAATAAGTTGAAAAATTGTGGTATTGTCTCAAAGTAAACTAGTCTATGAGAATTCATGCAAGAAAATTTTTCTTAATCAGCGTAATATTCAGAGGAACTTATAGAAAGAAGTCCAACTTTGACGTAGTCGCGTTGTTCGTAAGTGTAGCGAACTCGGATGTGCCTGGCAGGCACATCACTTAAGTGCGAGAATATGGCTCGGGTGAGAAACTTCCGCCCCCCCCCCCCCTCTTGCTCTTATCAGAAATACTTCTGAATTAGTAAACCAGTACAATTCTGAAATATTTCCATCTAAATCGGTACAGCTTTGGAATATTTTCAAATTCATATTTTCGAAATCGAAGAAAGAAAAATGACTTTGGAAGGCAGTCGACCGCCGGGCATCATCAGGGGATCAAATTCTTGGAAAGCGCGGCTTGTACAGAGTCTGGCCTTTTACGCTATATGTTTATAGTGAAGTCCGATAGTAATACCTTGCGGATAGTCGACAACGTGAAATCAGATCACTCGAGCTTAAGCCATGTGCGAAGCTTTCTCCTAAGCTGACTCTCCCCAGCGAGGATGTCAATGTCTGCGGGTTCTGACAAGGGAACGATCCCAGCTTCAGGTGGCGAATTGGAATAAGCCGCATACCATTAGATGCATCTTGATGAGCTGATTCCAAAACTACCTTTCATATTTGCGATGCCGTTCCCTGCAGAAAATTATGAGCTGTTGAAAATGTGATTTGCTTCAAAATCCAACTTGGGAGGTATGACTAGCATGATATTTAGTATACTGATTTCAAGGAATGCTCACATTCAAAAGAAACTCAGGTAATTGTTTTTGAACAATCAAAAAGCAGCTAAAGTTCTTTGGTAAAAGCTATGAGCCATGAAAAGTCCAAATTTGGCAAGTATACAGCGCCGTACCTCGAGAATTACCTCGTGAACACTTATTTGTGTTTCTTTTGAACATGAGCATTCGTCGAAATCAGTACACTCAATATAATGCTAGTCATACCTCGTTGGATTTTGAGCGCATTATGTACTGAAACCACGATGACTTCGCATTTTCAACAGCTCATAACTTTTTGCAGAGAATGGCATCACAGATATGGAAGGCAGATTTGGAATGAGCTCATGAAGACGCATCTGATGATAGACGGCCCATTCCAATTCGCCACCCTTAAATTGGGATCGTTCCCTTGTGAGACCTGTCGGAGGGCGTGCAGGAGTTCCTAGCACCTTTCCTCGCACCAACTTCGCACCAGCATTCGCACCCAGGAGGGTTCTAGCACCTTCGTGCCTCAGAGATCAGGCCCCTCCCATCGCTCCACCCATTTACTGGTTTCATTGTGAGGTGCGCAAGCAGCGAGAACATGGGTTCAGGTATTAAGGTAATGAAGAGAAATGGAGAAGAAGCGAAGGACATATTTATCATTTTTCAAGTGAGGCGGCTTGGAAACTTCTGCTACGCAATCCTCTTAAAAAGAGCATTTGAACATTATTTTCAGAAAAAAAATCGCACAGAATTTTCTGAGTGAAAAACCCAGTCATTCGAAATATTGGAGGACCTAGTTGATCAATTGTACATTACTGTTCCTGATTGAGCTAATTTAGCACCAGAAGTTTGAGAACTCAGTTACCTTCTCAACATTAGAAGGACCTATTTTTAAAGGAGTTTGTGAAAGTTTCCGAATACGCAACTGAACGCTTTCTCCAGCAGTCAGGATATCTTAGCACATATACTTTTCTACTTTTGTCTGCATCATATATTCGAATGAGTTTCCGTTTCAACTCCTCTAATGAACAATAAAATCCAAATTATCAAAAAAAAAATTTCAGGTGTAGTATTTCCTACAATCTATGTGCTGATACTAGCCTTTGCCCCACAATCGAAGAGTTGACTAAGAGTTCCAAATACGACACTAAATTTGCAAGATAATGGTAATTTGCTATACTCTTAGGTGAATTTTCGCTTTAATTTGATGAACTTCTCTGTTATGTACTGTGATTGGAAGACTCATAACTTCTGCTTGATTCCTATTAATACGATATACTTCACAAACTTACGCAAGCTCGAGAACTCACAAGTTTCTAGGGAAGCGTCATTTTATCCAAAAACATGAGTAAAAATAACTCGTATGCTGATTCAGCTGCAGTCATTTACGCATTCTGAAACCTTCTAGAAATCTAGATTTTCTTTTCTGTTTCTTGATTTCAGTTCTATTAATCCGTAAAGTGGTATCTGTTACAATCAGTGTTGTATGTAACTATACTTCTAACAAGGGAAGGATACCAGATCGCAGTGGCGAACCGAAATGATAAGCATATCATTAGATGCGTTTTGATGAGCTGATTCCATCTACTTTTCCTATCTGCTAAGAGCTTCTCTAGAAGAAACTATGTGCGTTTGAATGTCCAAATTTAGCAAACATTCAGCGCCATATCTTCAAGAACCACCTCATTAAAGACGCTTACTCGTGTACTCGGAGTATGTATGGAATTCTTGTACTCAGTGTACTCAAAACCATGCCAATTGATCACTCCTAAGCTAGTTTTTTAAAGCGCATTACGCATCAAAATCCGACCAATCTCACATCTTTAAACGCCCATAGCTTCCTCTAGAGAAGCTCGTAGCAGATAGGAAAGATAAATTAGGAATTACTCACCAAAACGCATCTAATGATGTACATATTAGGTCGTTCCGAAAGTAATGTCGCTTTTTTCAAATGAACGCCACAATTCGTGGAACCAAGATTTTCAAGAGCTCTTGGGCTTATTCGATGCAGAATTTTGTCCTCTTTCTAATGGTTATAATCTCATTGCATAATATTCAATGAGCTCTCAAAAAATTACCAAAACCTGCGACTCATGCTTTTTGTCATGGTCAAGTTCGGCTATTTTTCTATATTTTTGTACTGATTCCCCAAAGATGTACAAGTAGCGGGTGAATAGAGCAAACCCTATAGGACTCAAAACAATTTTTTTCCTTTTCCTTAGTTTGCTTCTTAGAGTTTGTAGAACCAATTTTTCGATGCTGTCAAATTCCATATTTGGTCAACTCAGACCTCACAGAACAATAACCGGCAAGCAACTCGGGTGTCATTCAACGCAGCTTTTTCTCCTCTTTTTACCAGTTGTTTTTGGTTTCCGATTCATAAAGTTTTCCGGAAAAAATCATCATAATAGAGGTTTTCCAGGGTGCCCCAGGCTGTACCCAAAATTTCCGAAAGTTGCTAATCTGAAGTATACTTTGTAAAATTAGTGTTGAACCATAATCCACCTTTGTAAGTTTCAGAATCCGAAAGTTTATTGGTGTTTGATGCATATGTGTTCGAGACAAGCCTGCAAAAATTCGGTGACTTCATAGAAAAATCTCTGCAAAAATTATGACGTGATACGGAGAGCAGAAAAAAAATGGCACCGTTTCCTATAAGGTTTGCTCTATCCATCCATTACTTGGACTCCTTCCGGGAATTATTACAAAAAATTAAAAAAATTGTGAAACTTGACCTTCCCAAAAAGCATGGGTTGGAGATTTTAGTAAATTTTCAAAAGCTCATCGAGTATTCTGCAGTTGAATCGCAGCCTTTGGAAAGAGGATGAAATGCTGCATCGAATGCATCTAAGATCTCTTGAAAATCTTGCTTCCACGAAATGTAGCGTTTTGAAAAAAGCGAAATTACTTTCGGAACGACCTAATATAATCTCGGTTCGCCACTGCGACCTGGTATCCTTCCCTTGTAAGGCTCCTTCCATCAACCAGGCATACATCGTCAACAGTTTGCACGTTGGCTTCTGATATGTCATTGTTTTATCATTTATTATCTATATTATAATATTATTCATTATTATATTATCATATTTATTTCCTTCAAAACATTTTTGAGTGTTCTTCAAATGCAACTTTGGTAACCAAGGGTGCTGAAAGGAACTATGTATACAGTTTTATTTTATGACTAGGATAGACCACATACTTGTTCACATCTCAGCAAATCAAGGACTTTACAAAAATCAAGTGACGCAGTAATGGCCATGTACAGAGCTGAACATTATGAAGATGTAAAAATCCTGTAAAAGTCCTTGACCCGTCAAGGTAAAACATCATACACAGCAAAAACCCCTACAATCAAAACCAAAAAAACACACAAAATCACTCTAAAAGAAACTGTCTACAAAGGCAGGTTCGTTGTGAGAAGACTTTGCGAAATACAATATATGACAAAACCCGTATCATCTATCAGCGGAGGTCATAATGTTGGTCGGCAAATAGAATGAAAATGTCATTTTGAAACAATCATGATTTTACTACACGTATGTCATCGAGTGAACATTTGGAGCTTGTGAAAGTACATAACCCGGCAAGCGGTTCCCATCATCGGATCTAAAACAAATATATGAGGTAAATGTATAGATCATGAAACAAATATTAAACGTAAAAATTGTGTTCTGATGACTTAGTAAAGGGTACTGACCTCCCGGGAGGACTTTTCCATTGTCTACTAGGTGCAGTTCCATAGCCGCTTTCGCGACCACCTTCACCGCTTCGTCGTTCGCTCTCTTCCCATCGAGGTAAGGGAGGTGAATCGGCGGGAATCCTAAAAATTCAATCTTAACGGTGTGTTGAGTTTTGGAAATCAACAATTTTTGCACATGCCTCTAAAACTTCTAAATTAGTAATAACTTGCAATGCGAAAGATACTGTAGACAATGCATTCCTTACCAATACGGTAATCAATGATAGTAATCATTAGAATCTATGATAATCTTTTCCTTTTTGAGAATAAGCCTTGAAAACTTGACGATCAGGCTACCGTAACCCTACAGTGATGTTACAGAAGAAAAATTTATCGATTTGAAATCATCTACCCTATCTTTTTCGAGCAATGCGCGAAAGGAAGATGGGGAAAATGGATGAGTTAAAAAAAGATTGGTATGACAGCGCTTGATTCTAGCTGAAACTGATCAAGAAACGAATTTATCGGTGTGCAGTACCGTAACGCCTCGACCCATGATTTCCACTGGCTACCTACAGTAGTCTTACAGTAAAGCAAAATTGTGGACTCAGAATCTGAATAAGTCAAATCTAACCTTGCCAACTCTCTATCAATGCTGCCTTCCTCGCTCCCATTGGGACTATATTCATGCGACGTATTTGCCGCAGGAACTGGTGGTGGTCTACAAGTCGGTGGTGGACGACGACAACCGCCATTGGTAAAAGAAGCACTTGGGTGGATATTGGCTACGGATCGGCACTTTGTGTTGTAGGGGTAGTAACCTGAAAGGGAAGTTTTATGAGACGGAGAGGGTAAAGGAATGGTAAAACTTACCCTCATTGGAAATTTCCTCATAAAATTCAGTGGGAGATGTAGCATATCGTCCTACAGTATGGTATGCGGCTGAGTTTTCTTTCGGGTGTAGTCGAAGGGTGGCAGCTGTGCATGGTCGAACCGGTGCATGTTCCGAAGGAGCTTGAGGAAACGAACTGAAAAATTTAGCGTAAAAAGTTTTCTGGGAAATTTACCCCCTGTTTACAGCACGTCATCGTGCCCCATTTCCTCCTCCCCCCCCCCCCTTCATTTCGTAACGCTGACCCCTGTTTCGGTAATCATGATGAATGAGCTCTGGCCCCCAGCTCCAGCTCACCCATCACCGTATTTCCAACTGAACGAGCAGAATCGAGACCCAGCACTAGTGTCACCAGATTTATGAGCTCGTCATAAAAACTGAGCTATGCGAAACCAGCGCCAGCGCTGGGAAATCTGTTGCTCGCAAAACTTGTGCGATCTGCTCGAACAAGGTCAAAATTGCTTTTTATGGTGCTTACCGTATAGTTCCTGGTGTTTGTTGATAGGCAGCATTGTGAGAAATGCCATTGTAGACAAGAACTCCGGCGGAACCCTGAAAAATTTGAAATAAAACAAAGACAAAAATGTCGACAAAAATACTAATTTACGCCTATAGAATGCAGAAAAACTTATGCTCCCTTGAGAATGCTAATATTTTGATTCTCAACAAAAACTAGCAGAAATTGGAAATGAGACGAACTGAAATGTCACGATTTCAATATTTTAATCTGAGCCTTTGCTTGTTTTCAAATCTCAATAGCATCGAGGTAAACTCGAACAGTAAAGGACTTTGAAAGAATTTTATTCAATCCCCCCCCCCCGCTCCCAATTTTTACTATTCAATTACACACTCACCGAGCATGAATTCTTCATAGAATTATAGGTCCAGAGGTTATCTCCAGCTGCCAGGATACCATCTGAGGACGTCGATTTCGTCTTCGCCCGTCTGGCTCTTCCTCTGGAAATAAGTTGTTTATTGCATGATATAAAATAATGGGTTTACTACCAAGAGCACCAAACCAACTAAATTTATGCAAGAGATTTACAAATCTTGGAAGTATATAAAATCAGGTCAGTTCAACACATGAAGTGCATCATTTGACTACGCGTAAAGCTCTGATTGAGATAAAAATTCTTCGAAGTGAATTTGGCTTTACTTAAACGGGGTTTCCACTTGCTCTTGCATTCAGAAAGAATATAATAAATTTCTTAAATTTGACACCATAGTACTGACAGTTGAATTCTTGAAATTTTTTCCAGCGATAGAGCGCAGGAATCTTTATAGGCATGATCAAATCTTCATATTACATAAATATCCTGGGCTATCAAAAATAATACCACCTGTACCACGTCTATGTTTGTTTCTAGATTGGAAAAGCTCAAATCGTTAGACTTCCCACCCCAAAAACCTGCACAACTACTATCCTCCAGCACTCCCCTTTTACACACAAATCCTTGGTCCCAAAATCTTCCGAAAATCTTCGCCACTCAT
Organism: Cylicocyclus nassatus; assembly: GCA_958299035.1. Classification (NCBI taxonomy): domain Eukaryota; kingdom Metazoa; phylum Nematoda; class Chromadorea; order Rhabditida; family Strongylidae; genus Cylicocyclus; species Cylicocyclus nassatus. Next base: position 20,556,977 of record CATQJL010000001.1, read on the forward strand.
CACGACTAACTACATTCACTCGACAAGAGAGCATAGCTCTGCTCGGCCAGCACACGCACACACATACGAAATCGGCGTTCTATTCATTGTGTTATGGAATTACGCGTTGATGAAGTGGGGCCGCGCACATCCTTCAAACGGAAGGAAGCACGGCACGCCACTAACGCGCTTTTGCACACTTTTGGAGAAGATGAAGTGGGGGAAGTAGAAGACATTGACTTGCAAATTTTTTATGGGGCGAGGGAGAGAGTAGGGCTAAACTTAGTCTGTAGGAGAAAGAATAGGGGGGGGGGATCTTTTTGATTTCAAAAATCTAAAATATTTAGGATGTAGGATATAGTAGGATCCGCGAGACTGATTTTATTCTCAGCTTCAGTAGGAAATTTCGCATCTTGTAATATGTAAGCTTTTCTGGACATCTCTCCATCTCATTTTGCATAAATGTAGGTAACTATACCAATCACCAATTTTTCTTAGTGTGATTCTTTGATTTTTTGGATTTTATTGATTTCATTCGAAATTACTCGTTTTTCACTGCAATTTACCAACATTTTCAAGTAAGAGAAATGATCTTTAAACAAGAAGATACTCTACTCTACCCAATCTCTTGAAAAAATATTAGGTTGTGCAATAAGTTCGTTCGCATTTTTTGTTTCAATTTTTTCTCAGTATTTTACAAGATATTTGGCGTAGTGTTAGTATGCATTTGGAAGCTCTAAGTCTACTCTACCAAAACACTATCATTATATTCCCAGTTTGTAAAAAGTTGAATGAAAAAATCGACTACAAACCGAAAAATCTGAAATGGCGAAAATCCCATTTTCGACAACTATATCATGCCGCACCTTGAATGGGTTTGAGTGATCAAGAAACAGCTCAAAAATTTTGCGACATGTATAAGTAGAATACTATAGCTCCCGCAGATTACCTGTAGTGCTAAAACCTTTTAAAAACAATTCATATTGTAAGCTCAAAAATAGGTATGTTTTTATGTCTTTTTGGTGTCAACGTTAAGCATCTGAAGGCACCTCTGAAGAAAGGTGGTAGCCGAATAATTCAGGAATTGGCAGACATGTGGTCTATGATCGCTAAATCATCGAATAAATGGCTTACATATTCAAAAATTCAGAATTCGAGGGACACATAGCCCACGGACGCGAGACAACGAACACCGCTACGGCAAACCCTTGCTACGCCAAGTTTTGCGAAAATTGCATTAAACGGTCGGTGAAAGGAAATGGGCAATCGTAAATAGTATCAGTAAATGCATAACTTGTTAGTTAGTTGTTTTTCTTCGTTGTCAAGCCTTTTGAAGAAATTTCAACAAAGAATAACGGGAAAACCAAGGAAGAAAAAAGATGTCGAAAATGGGATTTTTGCCACTTCAGGTTTTTCGGTTTGTAGTGGAATTTTTTATTCAAATTTTCAAAAACTGAGATTATAATGATAGTATTTTGGTAGAGCAAACTTAGAGCTTCCGAACGCATACCAACACTATGCCAAATGCTTTGCAAAATATTGAGAAAAAATCAAAACAAAAAATGCGAACGAACTTATTACACAACCTAATATAATGTTAAAAGATAGCGGTAAATAAATAGTCTTGAAAACGTTTCTGTGTGTTTTTGTCAAACCAGATTGTTACAAGTCATAAGGTCAACCTTATCATCTCAAAATCATCCTGAGCATGCCAAGATGTTTAGAAAAGTCATGGGATACCAAACATTCGTATATATTTTTGTACCCCTTGCCCCCTTTCCATTCCCCCCCCCCCCTCCAGGCTACCACCAATTACTAGTTTCATCTCTTCAAATATTCAACAAAACCAACCATTCTCACTTCCTTTTACATCGCTTTCCAAATCGCCAAAGGCTGTCACGCGACAGTTTCCGTTTCGACATGCATAGCAAAGCAGAACTTAGTCATAGCAGTAGTAGCATGAAATTTTTTGCTACCCCCCCCCCCTGGATGACTCATCTTTCTCACCCCCTTATTACTAAACAATTCTTTCGGATGTACTAGGTGTATACGAGGGCTATAGCTTCATCGCTCAAACCGAGCTGGCTTCATTTCTCTCTGGCTGGGTCATCTCTCATAGCTGTGATGTGCGTCTGTCTGGTCTGACCTTAGCGAACCTAATCTCTTGATGATCAATGCTCCACGTGGGTGATGAATTGAGTTGTCAAGTTATCGGCTCTGTGGGTCACGCTATTGGCAATTAATAAGCTTGGCAGAGAGAATTGGGCCGACATTTAGGGTGAAATTCCTGGGAAGCGGTGCGTTTGATGCTCTGACAAGCGATACTTCAAGATTACACAGCTAATCAAGTAGATAGTAAATTCTTGGACAATAGTAAAGAGGATCAGTAACAAAGAGTATTAGGCAAAGGAGCTTTTATGTGCCGACTTTCTGAGAACAAAAATTTCACAAGCGCGCAAATCTGTTAATTTTCCTTCTTTGCTCGTCCAGAAAAAAGGAAATTCTTTGAGAAATCAATATTTTCAAACCGTAATAGTCTTTTGAGAAGGGGAGAAAGGGGAATTTCCAGCAATTGTAATTTTCTTATCATTTTTCCGGTGTCAAAATTCCCGGTTCTTCCCCCCTCCCCCTCCTCCCCCTCCCCGCTCTCACAAATCGAAGAAACGAAAAAAGGAAAGGTACATTTTTGTGTGACTGCGGACTTTGCGGTTGCTTTTTGCAGTAAAATTCGTAATTTTACCAAAATGAACAGTGTCCAAAAAATATGAAAATTCTAGAAACATAAATTTTTCCTAGTAGAGACAGAATTTGCTGCTAAATTTTCGGCTATGCGATTCTACGAATATTTTTATTCTTCTCAGTTATAGTGAAAGTTACAAACGCTGCAAGATTGAACCCAAAAAGAAATACCATGAGATGGAAAGTCCGCTTAACTTTGCTTCTTATTAATTTCAATTTTTAAAGGTTTTCCAAAAATTTTCAAATTTTGTGGAAAAGCTTCACTGTGCATAAAAATCATCAATGTTACTTAATGGCAGTATTTTATGCCCAGTTTGCAGCAAGACAATTTTGATCATTTAATTCTGATTCTTTGAAATTACAAACTTTGCCTTGAAATCAAAATATGAAAAGTTGAGATTTTCAAGGAAGAAATGAACTTGCTGCTGAACTACTGGCAAACAGATAAATTTTTGTAGAACTCGTAAAATATAACTTGGCCATGACTATCAAAGAAATTCGGAATGTGCCGAAAAACCATATTCTTCAGCAGTGGCGAACGTTGCAGCTAATTTCTCACCTCATTTTTTTCATTTTCATGTATTGCAAGATTATCTCTTCGTGACATTGTTACGAGCTACCGTACTACACACACTGTCATTATATTTCAAAGTGTATAAAACGTCAAGGACAACGTGCAACAGAACGACGTTGACGAGCCTCATATTTTGCCTCATTAAGTGTTTTTTACATCAACGAAAAAGTGACATGGTCGAGCGACGTTTTGCTGTACGCCGATAGGCCTTCGTGCATACAATAATTATCCCGAGGCTAATCAATAAATTTTTGAAAGACTACGGTAACTGGAAACTGTACCTTTTGATTCGACATACGACCAGTGTGCAAAGTGAGAGCAGGATGAGCAAAGCGATGAGCGAAATGAAAATGAGTGAGCGGCTCGACAACGGGGTGAGCGGAATTTTTGACGAGACGTCCGATATTGAGATAAATGGGCTCCATTCGCAGTCGGCTGGCTAAAAAGAACTAAATTAATACAAAAAGTTGAAAGCTTTTTTACCCTGATTTTTCTGTTTGGCAAACTGATAAGATCAGTAAACAGTTATTGTTAATGTCCATTCATCCAGAGAGATAACGAATGAAATAATAAAATAGACAACTTAACCTGATTAAGTAATTTTTTTAATTAAACAGTATTTATTTATTTATCTGATTATTCATTCATCCATGATACACATGACCTAACAAAATAAAAAAGCAGTGAAAAAAACTACAGCTAGTCGGAAAATGCACATCATTCATTGACTAAATCAGATTTATGAAAAATTCCTCCCCCTCTTACCTCATCCATCCTCGTCCCAAAAATTCTTTGCAAAACAAGCTGCTAATTTTTACGAGCTATAAGCGCAAGAGAAATCCATATAGTTGTTGGTAAAACAATCTCAAAGATGACTTATAGTGCCCTCTTTTCACCCCTTTTTCCACCGCCTCCCCTTCCTTCTCATATTTTTGACTCGCCGATCAATATCCTTCCTATGGGGGCAAAACACAAGAAAATCAAGAAAATTTTCCTACTCTGGTTGGAATCCAGTTAGAATTTCCAGCTAAAATAATTTCTACCTTTTTCCTCCCTTTCCTCTCCACCCCCCCCCCCACTTTTTAGTAGGTTGCTCCCATTTCAAACGCATCCCCCATCTCCATTTCCATAATCCTTGGCCGAATTTCGAGCAAAATCACAGCACATAGCGCATGAGGCCCAGCCCTAAAGCACCACCGGAAACCAATTAGCAGCGCCCACAAACACCTCGTGAGCTTGACGAAACACACATGCTTCAAACTTCCACAACTAGCAATTCTCCCTAGGAATCCCGAACATTTTCTCAAGGATTCTCCGATTAGTGAGAGGAGGATTAGGTTGTTCACATAGCCATCATCCCTTTGTGGACTGTATAGTAGCTGAAGTGGATGGCATTGCATGATTGGCGTGTACAGAATCCACAGTAATCCACTTGTGTGGCGTATTATCTGCTGGGGAAGTAGTGGGAAGAGGGGATTAGTGTGAACTATGTAAATTTGTAGAGATTATGTTGATTGACAGAGGTTTTTTGTTGAGAAGTGGATGAGTTACGGGAGCATAGGTCGTTCAGAAAGTTCTGGAAAATTCCTAGAGATTTCAAAGGTCCTCACATTCATGAACTTTTCTTTGAAGATATTGCATTTTACCCTCATTCCTCCCATTCCATCTGTTCAATGTCTTAATTGAATTCTAGGATTCATCACCCTGCTACGCGCACCATGTTCTAGGGCCCCGCGAATTTGCATACTATGATGTATTATCAAAGCCATTGCGCGCGAATTCATTTCGTTGGTCCCTGGGGAATATCGCCCGGGTGCTGACGCAAGGAAATTCTTTGAATAGCTGTCACAAACAAATAAAAATGACCACTGCGAGCGAGGAAACTTTTAGCAGCGGGAGTTACACTGCATGGCTAGTGGAGAATGCTAAACAGCTGCTGTACAATGACATTAAATCGGGGAGCTTGATTATAAAAGAATATATTAAGGATAATTGGCTAGAAAGAAATTTTCGAGAACAATCGAAATTCTGCAGATGTATGTAGTAGGTATATTTACAAACGATGAATATTATTATTACCCTTATCCCTTCCATTCCTTCTTCCACTTCCCCTCAATCGCGCACTTTTGAATTTTGGGAGTAATTTCGTATACTTTCAACATTTATCAAAATCTCATACAACAAAAATAACCATGAACTCACAGAGAAGACAAAAGCGTACAGTCGAATTGGAAAAAAAGTGAATTGGTGGACAGAAAAAGAAGGGAGGGGTGAGACAGAAAATAGAAAAATTTTGAAAACTCTACGTGAATTATAACAATGTGCAGGTAATTTTAATATCCTGATTGCCTTCACTTGTAAATGATACCATAATTTTTATGAAAATCCAAATCAGCCTTGTTGCATAAGTTACCAGTCCAATGGGATTACAAAAACGTCAAGAATGATAGTCAAGAAATCCTCTACCGCCCCTTCCCTCTACAAAAAAATGTCGGGACCCCTTCGTCGTAAATATGTATTCATTCATACTTGATAAATGAAGGGATATTGGGATTAGCAAATAGTCGGCGACTATCTCAGGTAATAAGTCTTTTCTGAACTACAAAAACTTTTTACTAGTTAAGAAAAGAGTGAAAATTTTGACACAAGCAAATCTGAGATAAGATCTTTGCGATTTGAGCAGATTTTTCAGGTTATTATAATACTGTATGATTTATTTTTGAAAGAACTCACCGCCTCATAGGGTTCCTCGCTAATCAGATGCCATATCAATGACGCATCCGGTGGTGGAGGTAGATGAAATACCGGTGGTTCGACAAGGCACTCACAAGTGGCCATGGCGTCATGAAAATGTCGCGACGCAACCTGAAACCCGTCGAGATTTGAGGGATCCGACTGGATAGGTGTTGAAATTGTCGATTCACACCACGGGTGGAAAAGTAAATAATTCTCGCGATCGAGGCGTCAACACTGAACGCGACGACGACGCTCAAGCATAGCGTCTTTCGGCAAAAATACGACTAGCTCAACAATAGACGGACACAGAGAAGGCAAACATTCGAAATGACGCACTTTTGCAGAGAACGAGACAGGATTTTGCAGAGCGTGTACGGTTACAGTGAATTTGAGACATCTATGAATGGGCGGGAAGGGAGCTAAAGGTTTGTTTACAGGATTGTTTACTGAAACTGTGGCATCCTAGAGCGCGGCGCTTAGAAGTTGCCGATGGCGCACAGTGGCATAATAGCCCTCGTAAAACATAAGCCTATGATCTGAGACTGGGTAAACAAATAAGGGGAGACATTAATTTACTTCGAGAAGACAAACAGATTTTTGGCAGCGATCCATAAACTATAATAAGTTCTAAGGGCTTGTAAAAACTGCAAAATTTTTTAAATCTTTGACGCGTCTTGGAAGATTCTAAGCTTCTTTTCTTTCCATTCCTCCATTTTTTCTTCTCCCTCCCACAACCTTCTTAACGGCTTTCTTCCTCAATTATTATAATATGCCTATATATCACTCAAAAGCCAATTCTGCCCAAAATCTCACCGCGATTTCCCTTTGGAAACCCAAAGTGCGTGCGAGCAGCCCATCCTTTTTTCAATGCACTTTCACAAAGCTTTTACTTTTTTCTCATCAAATATCAATCGGGCTCAAAGGCAGCCCGCTGGCACACCGGAAGCGACAAAAATGGCTGGCATAAGGGATAAAGGGAAAAATTCATGTAATTCTAGGGAAATAAGGACTAAAATAGATGAAAAACAGCTTAAATAACTGCTTTCTTTAGACACTACAAAATCTTACAGAATATTGTAATGTATCAGCAAAGAGACTAGAAAAATACTGCTGGAAAAAAATGTACATTTTCAAGATAGGAATAGGAGCGATTGGGACGAGAAAGGAATGGGAGAGGAGAAGAGAGGACAGAAGGAATGAATGGAGGAAAAGAAAAGGAGACAGCATATTGAAAAAAAGTTATATTTCATCTTGTTTGCAAATTATCAGTTTTTCTTCCGAATTTTCTTTTGTGACTCTCGTTCATTTGAGTTCTCTATAGAAAAATAGTGGAACAGCAGGCAAAATCTGTATTTTATGTGCTTGAAATCATTCTCAGTGCAGTAAAGTCCAGGTCCGAAGAGATAAAAGTGAGAGTACCAGGAATGCAGTAGATAAAGGTATGGAAATGCAGAAGAGGAATATTTGTGCAGTGGGAGAAGATGACCGACATGGCTAACTCCGCCCTTGGCCTCACCCCTTTGGCGAAGAACTGTGGCTTGCTTCACCCGCTCAGGGGCATTTTGTATGCACACTGTACAAATATGACATTTTCTTCTGCAGCAAGAATTTTGGCTGCGGTCACAGAAAATGGGGTTTGTTTGGATTTTAGTGTTAAGGAATTCATATATGAGGCCAATGTGCCCATTCTTCAGTGCCTTTACAATTGCCCTCAGTCATAACCCCATTGACCTAGAATGTGCAATCGTGAATTCTCTACGAGAGGATCAACTTGACGAAGCGGAGGGGAGGGGGGGGGGGGATCGCGACAGCCACAAGTAGAGTTATTATGTGCCTCGTGGTTGTGTATTGTGGTTTGGTGTGGGCACGTAACAAGCGATCAAGTTTACGACTATCCGCGCCGCGGCGACGATCATGAAGACTCGACCATACATAGGCATATTGTGAAGGAGTTCACGACGATAAGTATTGCGCGAGTCTATTGAGGTGCAGCCGTGGTGGCCTTGGCTATGGCGCACGAACCGGCATATTACCACCGACACCACACATACGCAAACCATCGACGATGAAATGAACCACGTAACGAGCGGACAGATTGAGATGATCGTCATGGTATTCTGCCGCCGACGGAATACGCTTCAAGACAGGGAGGGAAACGGAAAGCGAGGTTCAAAATTCGGAATTTCCGAGAAGTTTCGGGAAAAGAAGTTTCGGAAGCTCCGGCAGACTTATAGCAGAAAAAAGCCTTTACTGCGAGCAAAACTGTTCTCTCTAAAAATTGCCTTCATTCACAACTTCACTCCAAGTTTAACATCCTTTCAGTAACATTCGGAAGCCGCTCTAACAAAGAAAATGGGCGAAGCCCGAGAAATTCCGGAGCTGCCGACAGGCTAGGGCACAAATGTGATTGCTTTTCAACACACCAAGATAGAAAGTTTATTTCGAATTTGGGTTTTCGTGGAATTGAAAGCTGGTTTGAGAGGGGAAGGTTTGCGGATTCCAGAAACTTCGGAACTTTCGACAGGTTTACAAAAGAGTCGAAATCCTTGCCGACTTCAACTAGGAGAGTCGTTTCTTTGAAGGGAATATTTTAGCCTTTACTTCAGTTTCGACTAGTCTCTTCATTGAAAAACCAGAAGAGGAAAGGAAAGATTCCAGACTTCAAAGAATTTCCGGCAGGTTTAGTCAGAAGAGCAACTAGTTGCCCTGCAAACCGAACAACAGCGTCTTCTTTTCCTCCAAAATGCCTATATTTAGCCTCCTTTACTACAAGTTCGACTGGTCCCCTCGCCCTGAAAAACAACACAATTGCTTGAAGGGGACAAGGCAAACAATGCTTGAAGCACACAGCACAGCTGAGATGATTACCACTCAAGCCCTGAAAAAACTTCCAGATAGGATGGAGAGAAAGAAAATGCTCGAAAGGGTGAAAAAGAGGAAGTGGCTAGTTCATAAGAGAGACAGGCTAATTTTGGCTCATTAGCAATTTTATTCAGCGTATAATGACCATCTTTCTTGAGAGCAAAAATATGATGGTCAGGCACGAATTTTGTACTAGACTAGGCACTAGATGATATCAGACACTATATTCGGTAAATGTTCGATTATACTAAAAAATAAAAATCCTAAAAAAGTGAAAAATATGAGTCGATAGAAGCGACTACTTTAACGACATGATTTTATGTTATTACAAGCAAATGAAATCAGGAACTAAAAATATTTTGTGACTTGCGAAAGTTAAATTTTCCAGTTGGTGCACATATACATTTCCTAAAATTCCTGTGAAAGCTCCACAAAAAGGAGTATGCAGACGAAATATTGCATGAATCTGACTGATCACCAAATCTAGCCCCACTGCATCCTAAGCAAAGCATCAACAGGTGCTTGTTATTTGTGCTGTTCTACCGGCTTTGCTCAACCACTGAAATCCGATATCTACAGTTCTTTGAAAACAACTCAATCTAATTGCTTTTAAATTTATTGCTTGTGCATTTGCACAAAGGAAAATAGGACATAGTATGGGTTATTTCACAGTAGCATCACTATAAACGAATGAGGTGCGAAGTACCAGGGGTAAAACTCCCAACGGTGCGTCAATTAACAATCTGTGATTGGCCGTGTAAACATGGGTAAACATGGGTAAAAATTGTTAATTGTTGCGATATGGAAGAAAAGATGTGTTAATATGTAATGCTAAGATCAGGGTATTTTGCTTCTTGGTGGGAAAAACTGAGGAAGAAGGTAAGAAAGGGGACCTCAGAAAAATACAAAACTTATTGGGTAGAGGGAGCGGTAGAAGAAGATGAATATGCGATTTGATAATGTGAGAATACTGTAATACATCCCTTCGTAAAAATTGTAAGTCGCATAAATCTTAACCCAAAAACATGTTAAACATTTTTATGAACCTTCCCCCCCCCCCCTCACCTTTTAACAATAAGAAATGTAGTTAGGTGCATGAAAGAAGCGAACGAAGTGAAGTAAAATCCTATAGAGTACAAAATTGACACAAAAGACGACAGAAGCCATGCAAATGACGAAAAATCACAGACTCCGCGCACTTGCACGATTATGCAGCAGCGCCTCCCGGATCCCGCTCGGATCCCCTTCCCCAAAACCCCGACGACAAGCATCGGATGAAGGTGCTAACGAGCCCGAACAAATGCAATTGTAGGCCCGGGCTTAGCGCCCCTAACATGCACTACACTAACCGAATTAGCAAGATGGTGTCGTGATTTGCGCGCCTAAGTGGGCGTGGCCGCGCGGCCGAGTGTGTCGGACAACGACGAGATGACAGCGCCAGAGCACACAGAGGGGGCGGAGTCGGAGCGGATTAGCACGTTATGATCTTAAGGATAAACAATAGGGTTCTGGGACATGACAAGGAGGTACGGGGAGGGGGGGGGGGGGCGAGGAGCAGAGATAGGATAACCTTCAGGCCAGGAAAATTTATGGGAAAGACCAGGATCCCCTCTCACGCAGTTGAGTAGACTTTATCGGTGGGAGTGTGTGCATTCGATAATTCCAACCGAATAAGGAGTCGATCAAACTCAAAGTGATCCTACATTATATGTAGTAAGCTAAGGATGCCAGGATTCTTTAAAGCTAATGGAATTGTACAGGTGGATTTTAGAAGAGAAAAATCCAAAGTACACTCCGTCATCAATACCCCAGAAAGGATGGCTTGCTGTATCTGGTTACAAAGACCGGAAGAGATGAAATGGCTAGATTTACAAAGGCGTTGAAATAAAACGAAAATGGTACTTTTAAGGTACACTGATACATAGCGAAAAAGCTCTACGACGTCTTGTCTGGAAAGTTACAAAAAAAACGCCAATCATTCACTCGAGGCCGACTTCAGGCTCAATTACAAACTGGTGCTTTCAATATCCGAGATAGACATATACCATGGAAAAGCATAAAAAAGTTAGAGCTGAAAAACAGAAAAATATTTTTTGGGGGTAGAATGCTTCGGTAGAGTATAGTTAGATTTGTCTATTTCCTATCATGTATATTTATCTAACCGTTCCCATCTATCCTAACTTCCATGGGTTGTTGAGTGCTGGGATCTGCAGGTATGTACGGTAAGTCAAAGGCTGAATCGCTTTTCGCCAGTAAAGAAAAACTTTACTTAGGAGACAAGAGAGAACTTGTTTTGTAGGAGTAAGGGGAGGGGGAGGATGTTAAGAGAGAATTTTTAGAAATGCAATAAAGCTACTCAAAAGTGCTTTAGTAAAGAAAGACTAAATGAATGCAATGGCTAAGTTTTAAGAAATAGAGAATTAGCCCCGCTGTAGTCAAGTTCTCGACGGAATTTCTGACGTTATGAGAGTAATAAAAATATATAGAAGTTTGAAAATGCGGAAATTCTCGTGCATGTGCGGGATTGATGAAATTTTCGGTTCCTAAATTCATTTGCCAAATCAATTCATTGGAGGGTGAGTGGTTGGACGAATAGTCTTTTAAAAAGACAGACTCGAAGAGAAATTCCGTCGAAATGGACATCTGCCTATGGCTGTGCACATCCTTTGGATACGGCCGATTTAGCATGAAAGAATCGCTACAAATGAAATCTGGCGGCGCGGCAGTGGCAGAAGAAGCTGGATGCTCCTGCTCCGCCCACGTCCTTCTTCTCTCGTACGGCCGAGATTCTCGTAGCCGCTCGGCACGCAAACTTAATTTGTCGTTTGTGGCTGGTGAAAGGCGCAATCTGCGCATCCTTAGGCTTAAATAGCGTATTAGTAGCTCGTCACAAGCGAAATCCACGACACAGCCCCGAGTAAGGCGAGAAACATCGTAATAGCCGGAAAATCTGGTTATAGTGGAGCTATTTTGGTCCAAACATCGGGTCTCGTACGAGTTTTCGGTTTTTGGGTGTGGTGAGTGTGACAAATTTGCACAAACCTGAACTCCTACGAGTTTCACTTTTGGTGGACTGGGACTAGCCGGACATGTTCAAACTCGCACGAGTTCTGTTTAAGTGGGCGTGGCATACGTGCACTTTGAACTTGTACGAGTTTCAGTCTTAGATGTGGCTTACCCAGCACAATTGGAACGCGTACGAGCTCAATCGTGTAAGTTCGAAGTAGTACAGTTCATTCTACTAATTTTGGTGGGCGCGGCTTATCTGCACGAGTTTGAATATACGAGTTTCACCTGAAGCTGCCCTTCGCTTGCAGATGCTTAACTTGTACGAGTTACACTTTTGGTGGGCGTGCCTCCACAAGTTTGAACGTACGAGTTCCACTTTTAGGGATACGAGCTGAACATGTTTGGCGTACGAGTTTCAGTTACGGTTGGAGTGGCTTGTACAAGATTGAACTTGTTTGTACGAGTTTCACTTTCATCGGGTGGGGCTCACTTACAAAAGTTAGAACTTGTATGAGTTTCACTTTAGCTGGGTTGGGCTCAGTTGCACAAGTTCGAATTTGTTTTAGTGAGAGTGGCTTGCACAAGTTTGAACTTGTTTGTACGGGTTTCGCTTCTATCGGGTGGGGCTCAACTGCACAAATTTGAACTTGTACGAGTTACAGTTGGTAGGCGTGGCTCATGTGCGCAGGTTTGAACTCGTACGAACTAACTAGCACAAGTACAAAGTAGTCCAACTTGTAGAAATCTCAGTTTCTATGGAAAACTCGCACAATTTGCTGTTTTGAGGCGTGGCATAACTGCAAAAGTTTAAACTCGTACAAGCTTGCTTGTATAAGCTTGAAATTGCACAAATTCTAATGGTGGGCGTGGCTCACATGCATAAGTGCAAACTTATACTAGTTTCAAATTAGGTGTTTCTTAACTGTGCGAGTTTCAGTTTGAGTGGGCGTGGCTCACCCGCAAAAGTCAAACCTAAGCGATTTTTTCCAGGTGTTTATCTACTTATGCAAGTTCAACTTGTGCAAATTTTAATTCAGCTGGTCTGACTCACTTGCAAAAGTTATGAACTGGGATTTGAATTTCCAGAAATCTCGAAAATTCCCTGAAGACTAGATAAGGCCTACCATAACTCTCCCAAACTTGTCCACCCACTCGTCACTTTGTGCAAGTGCTACTCGAAAGTACAAATGAAGATAGATCTGCACTTCAAGGGAGCCCACTCAGAAAAAAAGCGACAAAAACTCGTACTCGACGTTTTTTTTCCGGGGGCGCAGAATTTGGAAGTTTACTGGTGGTCAAAAGAACGTGGATGCTTTGTAAACAGTCACTGAAGCGTGGAAAATTTCATTAGTACGGCAAGCGTTTTGGGAGAGACGCGTTCGTTAGGAGGGAGGGGGACGAGTTCTTGTTGGAACTACATACTGTATACTAGTACTTGAAAAACATGACGAGAATGAAAAGTGCGACTAAAGTTGTTTTGTAGATGGAACTCTTCATGAAGCTTCAGTTTTTTTGAGCAATAGAGGAACACATGCTATAATGGGCGCATAAAAAGACTGTGGTAAGCTTACGGTAAGAACTAAAACAATCTTGGCTTCTTTGTAATTTTACCGTAATCCAAGAAATCTTTTGGCAAACAACTTGGAGAATTTTGTGTTATAAGCATGTGCGGTTTCTACCGTACCGATTTCCTACAGTACCCCAAAAAGATTCAAAAAATGAGCCATGCCCTACAGAACCACAAGCTGATTACAGCGAAGACGAACGTAAGCAAGAGATCTTCTTGCATAGCCACACATTAAATAGAATGTGCAGTACTTCTACAGTATTCTTACAGTACTCCTTACGAAAGCCTTTGACAGGATCTTGTGTACTCGTTTGCGCTAACATCATACACAGTCCAGATCTTATCCGCTCATAATTGTCCTCCCAAGAGCACATACCCTCCCCCCTTCCGTCCCATAATAATGACATCTGGATCATAAAACTCCATCACTAAGACCTCCGAGACGATTAACAACCAAACAACCAGTAGCTGTAAGGTCACCGTTATTGTCATAACAAGGGAGGTAGTCGCACAACTCGTACATTAGCCAGCGACGAGGAAGGAGTGGTCCGAATCATAAAATGGCATCATAAATGACATGTGTGTAATACTCAACCTTGTCCATAAAAGTTACTGCATTATCGTCAAATTCGGACGAGTTTTCGGCTTCCGAGCGAAATGCGGGAGAGTCGGCATAACCTGCGACAAAAACATGTTTCCCTATTATGGCTATGTAATAGCCATGAATGGGAAAACGCCGGGAGAATAAAAGCAAAGAGATTTTTTCTGATCGCGCATGAGGACAGTCATAACAATGAATCGCGCTTGGCTGCGATTCGGCACACACAGCCATCGCGGCTAGAAGAGCTGCAAGAAAGTCCTTAAAACGTTACGAAATTTTACGGGCATAAAATTTTATTACGCCGAGCAGGGAAAAAGCAAAAGTGTTCAAATATTCCACAAAAAAAGAATAAATTTATTTTATGGCTTAAAATTTCATAAGCAAACAGCCCGTCTTAGTACCTAGATAAAAAACTGCCCGATAGTTTGAGTACTAGAGATGAGAAGACAGCGGTAATCCGATATCAAACCTTGTTTCCGAAAAGTACAGGAAATGTTCGATTAAGTATGACAGCATGTGCGCTCGCACTTTTTCCACATAGTGCATTGGAAAGATATATAGAAAATTCTAGACATTTATTATTTGAAGGAGAGTTGAGCTTTTTGCAAAGCTTGTACGAGACCTTCCTGAATTTCCCTAAATACGGTACACTAAAATATTTGCAAATAAAAGTGAAGTCATAAAATACTGTCCAAAAACTACTGAGAGTTACTTCGACATTTCCCTCAACCTATCGACTAAACCATGAAGATTATGGAATTTTGAGCTCAATTGCAATCCAGCTTTCAAAGTCGCCTTTTTTCTCAAAAATTTGACATTCAGTAAACCATCAAAAAATCTGCTGAAAAACTAAAAGCAAGATCATTTTGAGGGATAGAATGCATTATTGATGCTGCGATGATAGAACAACAATGACCAGGTCTGTGTTACGTTACTGAATTCCATCTAACTCCTCCTCGTAGAAAAAAATCGAATTCAAAAGTGCTCTGAAGACTGAAAAGGCCTAAGCTTGCAACTGTGTAAAATATGGTTTTTCGTAAATAATACAATTTTCAAAGGTCCACTGACCTTCACGTCCGAGACCCTGGCGCAGATGTTTCAAATCATATCAAACTAATGAGTAATGCTGACAAATGATCGAGGATGAAGGAAAGAGGAAACCTAGGGTAATCAGTCATGATCCTGGGCAATATGATAGAGTAACAAGCGGCCACGTTCGCCATCATATTAGTTTTCTTACTGAATAATTTTGAGAAGTCTTGGAGCCTTGAGTGAACTTTTCAGCAGAATCGAATGGAAAAAATCAATAAGATGATGATAAATGAAAAAATAAAAAAAGCGAGCTATAAAGAACTAATATGGAAGCATAGTAGTGTTTGAGTTTCAACATGTCTTAGAACCATTCGCAGAGAAAATGTGGGCAAAGGCAACACCAACGCTAGCGCGCCGAGACGAGTTGATGCAAATTCGTAGTGACAGTTGCCACGCCCATTCGTAAATAGACGAGGATTACGGTAAATACTTTTGTATCTGAAACTGCTGTCAATAACAATTTCCATGAGTTTCGGGCAACGGGAAATAAAAAATGCAGCAAATAAAAATACTTTGCCAAGAACTACCGCACCCTTCTATCGGCAAACATTATCCAATTTCCCATTATGGCGCAATCATCAAAAGACTAGCGAGAGCAGCTCAACACTAAGCACAAGGCCATATTAAAGGGCCACAAAGACGACGAACGTGGACCGGGAAAGAGAATGCAAATAAGGAACGACCACATCAAAGGAGACGCGTACTTAACCCAATTGACCGCCTTGTGCATGTGCGCGCAGCTCCTCATGAAGACACTGTAACCGCTCTACAGTATGCAAACAAAAATTTTGGGGGGGGGGGGAGACCTTGCACTAAACATCTGCATAGCCGTAGTGAAGACGAAAACAAAAGAAGAGTACAATGTATGCAGCAAGGAATAATACCTTAGAAAGGAAGAAGGAGAAGAACCATGATTACGAAATAAAACGGGGTAGTGCGCATGCGGACGTGGACGAGTTGTCTCGGAACAATGTGAACAGCTCGTCGCGCAGGTGTGCGACGACTCTGGAGACGGAGCTGAATCGACGCGAGGTGGAGATGGGTTAATTATGGCAATTAAAGCAAGGATAATTACTCAATTGAAAGTCATTGATATGCGCTGCTCCTTTTCTTCGCCCCTACCACCTTCAATCTCCAGTACCGTAACGCTGGCAATGAAAGAAACAGCCGTACACTGTAATTAGTGGGGCTCTTAAGAAAGTTATTTAAGTTCAAAAGAGATGGATATGTCGGATAAGAGGTGCACTCAGTATAACATTGACATGAGTGAGAACCTTTAGGAGTTTACAAGGGCGTGGTCGTCCCAATGGGCTGTGAGCTCTTTGAAAATTGTGTAATCATCCTGAAAAAAATTGTGACTTCGTCATTGTTTTTTCTAGAAGAAATTTTAATCACTCTCTTCCTCTCCCCCCCCCCCCCCATACTCCGGAACCTAATGAAAATCTAAAGCAAAATGTGCTCATATCATTGTAGTAATCAATATTGGTATTTTTAGTAGTTGCATAGATCCAGGAGAATTAGTAACTGACTTTT
Source organism: Cylicocyclus nassatus (assembly GCA_958299035.1). Classification (NCBI taxonomy): domain Eukaryota; kingdom Metazoa; phylum Nematoda; class Chromadorea; order Rhabditida; family Strongylidae; genus Cylicocyclus; species Cylicocyclus nassatus. The sequence goes on from CATQJL010000001.1 coordinate 20,573,669, forward strand.
GGAAAGCATAACTCCATCTATCCAAACTACGAATTAAAATCGGATTGAACATTTGCCATGTACGGTATTGGGAAGACCCATAATAAATAGATGTCTGACAAAAACACACGAAATCCTGCTCAAATTACGTCTATTACGGTAAAATTCCAGAATCAAGGTACCCGCATTCTCAAAATAGTACGCAAGCGGAGAAAATATTGCAAAAACTAGTGCATGACCCATTTTCGCCTATTCAAGAGAGAACTCGAGAGTACTGTAACCCAAAAAAGTCTGTAAACACACACAAGCGACAAAGACGACAAGCAAACATGCGAATGAACAGAATAAGTCTAAAGGATGTGAGACGTTTAACGTGACCGCTCGATCGAGAATAATCGCAAATGGTTTAGAGATGAATGCAGTGGATTATACGGTATTGTGTTCGATAACCAGATATGCTCGGATGAGTTAAGTCCTTTGAAAGCGATTAAAGCGTCGAAGCGCTGTCGAAGAGGTCAATTCGCTGGTGTTTTTGGTTGCGAAAACACCTGTCTTGGTGGCAGGGTGAGTGATTAATGGGTGGGCGGAGCGATTTGGACGAGTTATCTGGCTTGAAAGTCATTTTAGCTCAAAAAAGAGCTCGAGGTGCCTAAGAAACTTAGGATTTTCACGGACGCGAAAAGATCTGTTCCATATTCTCACTCTCCCTTCTGCTTCTCCATCCTCCCCCCCCCCGCCCCTCTTTCCGACTAATCAAATAAACACCGCTTATCACAACGATAACTCTGATAAGAGCCACTAATGTGCGAGAAACCCTTTAATCCCCAAATGACCCCGCTGGCCTCGCGCCTTGAAGCAGATGTTTGAACATAGTCTAAAGAACCGCGACCCGGACGAGTTTCCTCTCGTTTACCAGAAATCGGTTAAATAAATTCTATATTCATATTAGAAGGCAGCGAATAGGGTTAAGTGATCCAATTTGGGTTAAAAACGTTGATCGCCAACAATATTGGTGTTCTACGCATTAGTGTTGACAGATTTTGCATTTTGTATTTCTAGAACAAAAACCGCGTGCGACAATTTTTAGATAATGTGTTTCCACAATTAAATACAATACAGATTATTTTTTGCCAAAATGAGACCTGCAAAGGCTTCTCCGCAAAGCAGTTTACTTCCCTTGTCTTTGTTGTATCCTTGAGTTTTTGTTTTTTTTAAGTGCAGCAATCTTGGAATGTTAATGAATGGATTAAGTTACTCAGAAAACTACAAAAATTCAGAATTTTTTCACTTCTCTGGGCGGATGGTGATCCAGTTGATACCACAGAATCGATACCCTTTGCTTCAATATATTGTTCAATTTTTTTTTTGAATAGGAGCTTCAACGACAACGAAGAAGTAAATCGGGGAAAGGGAAAAACTTCGTTTCTTTTGAGGAGGCGATAAGGTGGTAAAGTTTCGTGGAGCTAGAGGCATTTTACCTTAAGAAGGAGATATGTAGACAGATAAGACACAAGATACAGTAGCAAAAAAGGATTAAAAAAACTGTTCAAAAGCAAACTGAATGAAAGAACAAAAAGCAGAAAGAATTACGGGCAGTAATGAAAATATTCAGGCACTCAGCATACGTACAATATCAGAACTTTTCCTAAATGAATCACGTAACTTGCAGAAATCATGGTTACCCAGGGAATTTTCTATGGTTTTTGGTTAAGTCCAAGGTATCGGAAGGGAAATCGAAAGAAGTGGCCAGAGGTGTAGTCGAGCGGCTCTTCGAACATGCGAACACTCCGCCCGCTAGTGTCCGTCCGAAGTGCACCCCCCCCCCCCCTTGCACTAGCGCTGATCCCACGCTAAACAAACAAATATTAGTAGGGGTGGAGTAAACGAGCTACAGATAGGGTTACATACACTCGTGTGCACCTTTTACGCTCGGCGCTGGGATTAACAGATGGTCCCAAGGGTGAATTTGAATTTTTTGGGCGCTACTCTGGGGCGCAGGGAAGGCGATGCGTGCAAATCAAGAAAAAATCCAAGCCCCGCCTATCTCACGCTATTCCGAAAAGGCATTTCCACCACTGCAAATGTACGCAATTCTTCCTAATCCAGATTTGACTCTCATGAAAAAAAAACAACGATGACGCGACGCGATATAACGATCCGCTCGTCGCCGTTTTTGTTTCTCTTTCGGTCGAAGCATCGGCCCTCGTTGCTGATTCATAACATGCGTGCAATCCCATTGTTTCTGCCCTTGGCACCGAGTTCTCTCGTCGTTTTTGAATAGCAGAGACTCCTAGCTGTTCGTTATGGAAAGAATTTTTCTATCAAATAAGGAATTGCAAGGCTATGCAAGAGTAATTGCATTTCTTTGCAGGGCTCAGCACAGCTGGCACCGGGTCAAGCTGGATATCGTTTTTAGGGCGGAAAGCAAAGGGGATATCGTTTCTACAGGGGCCGAGGCGGAGAACTGCCGCAAAAATGCCGCCGGCACCATTGGCAAGCTGTCCATCAACAAACAAAGGCCTTGTTTTCAGCCAAAACGCAATAGTATGACACCAAATTTGGTGTGTGCATGCGCGTTGGTGGACCGCAACTACGGGCCAAAAATTTATGAAAACTTATGTGAATGAAAGCTGTGCCTAACTTTTTTTCTGAATTAGCTGGCACCGTGCCAGCTGGGTGCCAGCTGAGTTGGCACCGACACTTTGCTCACATAAGTTTTCATACTTTTTTACATAAAATGTATCTACACTGTAAAAGATTACATACGGAGAAGAAACAGTTTCATAATGTTCTCTTTTCAGCGTTTTATAGCAATTTGAAAACCACTCGGTCCGCCCCTCAGTCGAAAAATCGGCTTTTTCTGCGTCTCAAGTTGTGATTCGACCACTTAAAAAGCTCAGAAAGCTGTGAAAAGTTCTTTCATGAAATCAGAAATGCACGAAAACACTACTACGTTTTTTTTACATAATTTAAAAACGATGACGGGTTTTCAAAACAGGTCAAAAGGGACTTCGTACAAAATTTTCAATATCAAACGGGACTTCGTTTCGAAATTTCCCTGGTGCCAGCTCATGCCGAGCCCTGTTTCTTTGTGTTCTAGAAAAGAAGTCATCAAGGATGTATAGATCTATCCTCGGAAATGCAAGTGCTTGATTCAGTCAAGAGAAAAATAATAAAATTTGCATCAAATTCCAACATTTACACAATGTAAGATTACGAGGATATGCGTATATTTCCTACTGTCTCTGTCGTTTGCCCAACTTGAATTTTCATACAAACTTGGAGAATCCAAAGAATTCTTCTTATTTATATATATCTAGCTAATATAAAAAGAATCGTAATACCAAATCAAAAAACATCAGATAGCGGGCGCGGACGCAATCTAGTACCTTTGATTACTACTTCACTAGTTTACTGTTGAAAATAAATGGTTGGCGTACTGATCTAATACTGGATAAACATGATCTACAAAAATTATCTTGGTTTTTCTTTAAAAGTCTACTCTTTTATGTTAGAAGCCATTGGAATTCACTAAAGTCACTGAAAATGAAATACCATACATCCAACAAGTGCTTCGTCATAGCCAGCAATTACGTCATCGCTTCTTCAAAAATCGCGCAATACGATAACTGCTCAACACAATTAATGCATCCGAGAACACAACAATTGAGCATAGTGCTCTTCGCTTGTCCAAAAGAGCAGCCACTCATCGCCTGAGTTGAAGTGTCTGCGCATATTGCGTAAGCACTGAATAACTGTTACAGGGGTGGTAATGGGTGGGTGACGTCACATGGGGCCAGAACTCTTAAGCAGGGCTCGGGTAAAAGGTGGTAAGTGTAATATGGAGTCGTGACGTCAGAATGATTTACTGCTGACGTGGTAAGCAGGTAGTCAGTAACCCATGGGTCACTGGGGGTTAACTTACAACAGCTGCTAGGTAACAGGTGTCAGCGCCCAAAGAAAAGCTGGTGTTACCTTGCTAGATGTGTTTGAGGCTATAGTGGATGCATACCGGTAGGTAAGCGAGCTAATGTTGCTGGAACCTCCTACTCACCCGCACTATCTCGACGCGGGTCCCTTTTTTCCTGGTCCAAATGGCCCCGACGCCATGAAAATGTCTAATTAGCAGGGGCGATGTGAACGTACCGACAGACAACGTAGCGATAAGTAACACTGTTATTGCTAGATAAGGCCGGAACCACCGACGGTGATCAAGGTGAGGTTGCCGAAGATGTTCGGGGAGGCTGGAAATGGGAAGTGACGCAAGATTCGGCGGTATTTTTAGGACAGGATCAAAGCACAGAAGAGATGTTGTACAAAATGCTCAGAAATTGCTTGTTGTTAGATTTCAACAGAAATTGCTTGTTGTTAGATTTCAACCACGTATTCAAATGAGCTGTGTAAAAAAATCAAAAGATTGCTAAGCCTATCAAAACCAACCAAAAAAAGAACCACACTCGAATCGAAACTAGATCTATAGTGAAGGAAATTTACTCAGTAACTCTAATCAGGCTTCAAAGACTAACTAGACTGTATATGTTTCAGCACGAATTTACAGAATTTTTGCAAGGGCTTGAAAAGTCACCAAACTAGGAGAAATAGGTATATGAGAGAACGGAATTATCCTGAAGCTATGTAACACTAAAGTCTGCATTTTTTTTGTTTACTAGTTGATTGGGCTTGTCAACGCAATCATGCATCAAAAATTGATGCTCTTACTTTTAGTGGATAACATTTATTGGTTTCTATTTTCTCTGAAGTGGAGAGAGTGTATCAAACACATTCGAAGAATGACCATGTCAAACAGAAATTTTTAAGACATAAGCTTTACCTTTAGATTAAAAATCGGTCATCCTGTGATTCTTCCTCCGTATTGATGCTAGCGAGCTAGATAATGTGAACAATACATATGGAAGGCGCTTCTAAATGGTCCTCTTTATATTCACTCTAATTTCCCCATTGACGCAGGTCTCAGAAATTGCACATCATAGTATTTGGGTTTCAAAAATTGTTATCTTTCTTTATTCCTACTGCAAGCACAGAAAGTGTTTCCGGTTTAGCTCGAGGCATTAGGATTGTGTAGTTTCTGAACAAAAGTATTGTAAAAATAAGAAACAAATAGTAAAGAAAAAATAAAAAATATAGAAAAAAGTGTAGAATAAAAAAGAATAAAAATCAAAAAATGCAGAATTTTTGGAAATAAATACGAAATGTTTCAGACTGAGTTATTATAGAAAGAATGGGTAAAACGGCAGGCACAGCTGAATGTTGAGATGTTGTTGACTTTCTCATCCGTTCATCATTTTGATGCTTGGGTAACTGAACAGGAGGGGCAACTGTCACGTACGGAGCTTCAGAACTTACATTTTCACCAGGAAGATGCGACCAACGATGGAAAACTCCTAGTTTCTGCATGAAGCGCTGAAACTTGTTCTAGAAGTAGAAATTGGTATTTTGTGGTCGTTAGTCATATCTTTCTAACGAAGATGTATTTAGACGCAACAAATAACAGTTAACAGAGTTCGTCTGTTAGGAATTTTAGGATACGGTAAGCGCTTACAATGGAGAAAAAATTAAACACCTGACGGAATACTACAGACAAAGGGTGACCTGCCCGACCGAGTACGACATTGTGACAGTAAGAAGGTAAGAAGGATGAGATAGGAACTGCGAATGTTACCGCGATTCATCACTGTCCGGCTCGTCGGACAGTCGCTATGATTGAGTGAAGCGCGATATATCGCGCGGCATTCCCGGCCAGCTCTCTCCATATCACTACGACATGATTTATTGTACGAAATCTGGGCACCTGCCGTGGGAAGGGGTTCTTCTTCGGGATAGTTAAGTTTTGGAAGTGTTTGGGAGCCAATGGGAGCCAAAATGCCGGTTGCGATGCGGTAAAAGCTAAGTATAGTGTACGGATGCATGACACAGATGGTCCGATAGGGATTACCGTAGGTGCGGACGAGTTCGAGGCGGTTACAGGAATATGAGAGGGTCAGGCGGGTCACTTGTAGATATAATTAGCAACTCAGACTGACCAAGGAATTCTAGACAACAAACAAAACGACAAATGCGACACTATAGCCCCGACACGGGTCCCGGGTGTAACTGGCAGAATGAGAAGGATTCAAGGTAGGATGCTTGATATATCAGCTGGAGGGAGGTAAACCAGACGAAGCGAAAGCGAAAACTTCACATCGCAAGTTCTTTTCGGCTTTTCTGCTGCAATTCACTTTCGCGTACGATATCTTACCGGTTCTTAGGCTTTAACAACCGGATAATCCGACAACTTATAGCAAGGTATCAAATTTTTGTAAGATACATCGCTGTCTAGTTATACAGTCTTTTTTATACAATCTTTTTGCTCCATATGCGCCCACAAACTCATTTAACTTATGTCTTCCCCGATCAGATCAGCAAAGAAAGACTACCCTTTCAATCAAGGTGTGACAATTCTTTCAGAGCCTCGACATTTCATCGCGTAAAGAAAGTGCCGAACCACACATGAATGAGTAGACAAGGACGAAGAAACATACATAACCTTGTCCCACTCATCCGGGTCGCTGGTATTGAACCGGAAATTCAAATCATAAGCTTTCACTCTACATTTGTGTTTACCGTAAAAAAAATTAGCGTGCTGTATATGGTTAAACGTCTTTACAGAATCCGAGTAGCTAATACTGCTGAGAATAAAAGAACATATCAGAGTGGCAACATTTGCATTCGATGTTTTATCATCATAATGCTAAGCAAATTCCAATCAAAGCGAGTAAAATTAGCATCATGCAAGTATAATGAATAAATGAGTAAAATTCGTTCAAAACAAGTTTGATGCTGATCAATTGAGCAGGCTCAAGTTGATGGTTCAAATCAATGACATAGTAGCTTTGTCTAAGCAGATATATGATAATATTATCGGAAATTGATGCTAGTATTCCTCAGCAAATCTGTGAGACCCCGTACAGTGGAAAAAATTGTGAAAATATTCAAGATAAAAGCTGTAGAGAATTTTGGCTAATTGGAGCATTTTCTTGGTGTTCATCAAAAAGGGGTTATTTAGACTTGTGGACAGAATCGCCATCAATTAGGTAATCATTGCTAAGTTTGTACTTTATCACTAGATCTTTGCACACGAGAAAGGGACTTCCTCAAACAAATATTGACTTTCTCTCGTTATTTTTTTTTCTAAAATGAAGCCGACCGTTGAATTTTTTATGACCAGGACTTTAGAAGAAAAATGCGAAAGAGCGCAGCCGTTTGGGAAAGACGACTGTCACAGTGTATGGCTCACTGCGGGAGACTAATCCAATTCGAACTATTGCCGGTTCTTCATGTCTGTCTGAATAATCGCAACCGCTCCCCTCTCTATCCTTCTATGAAGGAAAATGTCTTAACTTCTACGGATTTTAACAGATTTTCACCTCACCCGGGGTCCGATCCCCGCCACTTGTCATCTGCGGGGCCAAGACAGATCCGTCTCCAATCTTCTACTCATACATACACATAACGTATCGACTGTCACAAACATCCTTTCTCACTCTTCATAATGTCAGAGGCATCGAGCTGTTTCCACAATAATTGCACCGTCATCCCCAAGTGATTTTCCTCAGCGATTATGCTGGGGCAAAGTGTCCGTGACACACTGAATGACTGGATTTGTCACGTCAGAATGAGCCTTGGTCATTCTAAGAAAATTAATAAGGGCACTGTGAGGTTGAGCAAGGGGATAAGGGATTTATCCTTGGGGAGGAATTTTTTGGTTAGTTGATTTGTCTAGGCTACGCTTTTCCCTGGGACTGTTGAATACAGCACAGCGTAATGATTAGAATCTGATCATCTCTCATAATCTTCCTTTCAAAGATTCAAGATTCTCAAGTGGTCCGTGTAAGAACCACAGGACCTTCTCCAGCACCATATTTCGTCCAATCGTCCACTTTAGAATTTCACACTTTGGCTTGAATTAATGAATGCGCCATATTGTTGCCAATGTAGCCATCCAGGCCATTGGCCAGGTGGTCCTCACATCGACACCTGTATCCAAGCCTCAGCCAGTGCGCTTCAATGGGCCCCCACTGGGAAACAATACAATATTAAAAAGCTGCTAAATAGGTGTTAATTGGCTATCTAAGTGGCAGTTACGCTGAGCAGCATAACTAACTAGACAACTACCTGCTGTGAATTTGGATAAGAGGATTATTAGAGGGAGAGAAGAGGGGTGAAAGAGGAAAATTGATGGACAAGGCTAAGCCGGGAACTGCATTTTTATGAAGAAGTTTAAATAAATAAATAAATAAATAAATAAATAAACTAGTAAGTGATAAATTTTCTTAACGATGCAGAACTTTCAAACCTCTTCTTCTACATTCTCTTCTTCTCTTATTCCCCCTCCCCCTTCCGTTCCACAATGCCCGGAAATGACCTATACGAACAACATGTTGTCTGCACAATTTGAGACAACCGAAAGGACATGGATTTGCAGGCGAAATTGTTATAATTGCCCGGTCCAACCTGCTTATTTTCAACACCAATTCACACCTTGCCTTCATTATTCGTAGGCGCCACTAAATCATTTCGATATGGTTACGGGGGAAAGGATTTTGATAGGAGAGTGTAGAATTTGTAAGCAAAAAGGGAAGGTGAGAATATTGGTCTATACAAAGGGACTCCGATGAGTGAAAAAAATTTTGGGGTGCTTTCATAAATTTTCGCGGCCTCATAACCACGCCCCCGGAAAAATTTTTTTTATAAGGCTAATTTGAATTTTTTAAAATTTTTAAAGAATATTTTAATTATTTACAAGTATGAACAAGTCATTTGCACAATTTTATAGCTCATGTAAGCAACTTTCAAAAATTTCGCGCCCCCCCCCCCCTCCCTCCCCTGGGTACGCCACTGGCACAAAGGTAATTATTCCATGTTCTAATCCTTGCTTACTTGGAATATTCCAAATTTTCGTCCAAAAAGTCAAAAGTTGCAACATTTATGCCACGAACTAACATTTACAGCTTGACTTCTCGATCATTTATGTCGAAAAGAACCAGATTTCTTTACAGTCAATTTTCCTAGTATATACCAAATATACAATGTTCTGGTAAGTTAGCTAATTTCAGGTGATTCTTCTCAGAAAAGGGATACTTGAAATCGATGGAATAAAGTACTCCCTTGAGAATTTTCTTCTTGCGAGTATGTTTCTTATAGTCTGTCAAAGCGGTTTAGGGGTTGGAAAAAAGTGCTGATATGATTTCCGGAAAACCTTTACCAATCCAGTCAACCAGGCATTTCCTTGCATTAGTGCATTTACAAAAGTTCCTTAGCATCCGGTACGCAAATAGAAAAGATGACAAAAAACAGCTGTGCAGCTTCTTAGCCAAAAAACGTGGCTGAAATGAGCACATAGCAGGATTTCGAAGGAGCTCATATTCAGTGATGTGACAGTGAACGATGCGTCGTTCAGGGGCCCCAGGTGAAAAACGATGTTGTCAGGCCGGTGAGGATTTCAATAAATCCAAACGTGCCGCTCTGCTAGCACTGCCATTCATCGCGATGTGCATAAAACACAAAGAGAAAAGAATTTTGTCTATAGAGAACTGGTGACGAGAGCGCCGGAGCGCTGCAAGAGGATTTTAGAATGAAAAAAGTACAAAGAGATTAGCTAAGAAGATTGACTTGGAGGATAGAAGATAATCAGATAAGTGGAGAAAATGGCTGCTTTCTTTTTTCATGAATGCAACAACTTTGTTCTTCGAGAAAGGGGGGTTGAGAAATTTCTGAATTAGAATAGTGTAGAAACAATTTTATTAGAGCAAAGAATGAAGGCAACGGTCATTGCAAGCTAAAGTTCAGTTGAAATTTACTACGAGAGTTTCTTTCATGTATATAGATCGAAGGTTCTCGAAGAGACATCGACCGTACGATTAATTGTGATTTCCGATCAATTTATCGAATACTAATTGTATAGCAGCAAATGAGAGTCATGGCAAATACAATCAAAGTTATCGAATTCTATTCCGAACTCCAAAAATTTTGCTTTGAAATATAATAAAGTGACAAATTTTTGTCCATTTTTTGATTCTCTCGATATTTCGATGATCAAACCACAGATACCCTAAAATCATATGATGCTATGAGGTTTCAGTAAGGTTTCTGAAGCTTGAAAAGAGTTTGAGAAATAGCTAGCAATCAATATATCGATTTTTCAAACTTGCAAAAGAAGATTTTTGAGCATAAAAATTGGAAAGGAGGCTGGTGTTTCTTCATAAAGACATTACTGAATCTTTTCCACGACTATTTTTGACCCTGAACCTTTCTGCTTGCGATAAAATTTCATTGCGATAAAGAGTAAAAAAAGTGGGAACTTCGACCATGAATGAGTATTCGTGAAGCTTTTTAGGTGTAAAATTACAAAAAAACTTACTTATCCAGTGCAAAAACAAACGTGAATACTACCACTTTTCTTACTTCATCATTGATGGCATAGAACTACAAAATATGTTGTTTGCAGGAACTCTGTTGACAAAAACTTCCCAAGCTTTATGCATGGCTTCAAGAGCTTTTCAAGAGGAATGTGTGAGCAAAAAACGACTTGAGAGCATTTACATTTGCATTTTTATAGAGAGTATTCATGGTGTAAGATGTAAAAACTTGAGTGACAGGAAGTGGGGGGGGGAGTAGTTTCTTTAAAAAAAGGTGTTTTTTTGTTGTCTTGAGAACGCGCACTTGTGCATGTACATACATGGAAGACTTCTTCTTGTATGCGAGAATAAGGAAGAAGGGGGGGGGGGGGAGAGTTGGAAATTGGGGAGAATTGGGATTTATTAGAAGTGCTGTATCAATATATTTACTCTACGCTTTCCCATGAAGTTTTTGTGGATAAAAACGCATAATAGAATAATAGCGAATAAATATGCTGAAGAATAAATCATTGAAAAATGAAAGCTAAAAGGAAAAGCAAGTTAAAAGCAAGCACTAATCGACGGCAGGTATATTATGTAATCATTACACATTAGCAATAAATGGAAAAACTAATTGTATTGGAAAAATTTTAAATTTTATCACTCAGGGCTAGTTTCTCATATGAGTTTTAGACAATAAAAGATCGCAAGTTAATGAAACCACCAATACCATAGGAGACTCCTCTGTACAACCAAAAGTTTTCAAGTAGTGACAAAATCAGGCCAATATCGAGAAGAACCAGCGACTCAAACGGGCAATAAAATACTCAAGCAGAGAAAGAGTATCGTATGTGTCGAGCTGCTGTGTGTGAACAAAGCGAAACGACACGTCAAAGGGAAACCGACCGGGGTCAGGTGCCGTTACTGTAATTAACAACACTCCTAGACACAGGTTAACCTGGGTTATGTAGACATGTGTTCGGTTAGCAGCTGGTAGACGAGATGATTTACTGGCTTCTTGGAGAAATTTGAAATTAAGTGGAGAAAATTTGCATAATTTTGCTGGCAGCCAATTGAGGAGTGATTTATGAGACCGCGCGGCAGGAAAGAGATTCTCACTCTTTGTGCATAAAATCATGAATTCTACTAAATAAAATCTTTTTTCGACCATCTACCATCTTCTACCATCTAAAATCTTCTCTACCAGAAATGTTTCATTGGATGACTTGAGAGTGAACTTTCAATTCTTAAGTTTACGAATTTACATATTTTGAAAGATTCTGAAACTTCAAAACTACAAAAAGCAGCTAATCTGAGATTCCTAAAATTTTCAAGACTGGGCACATTGGCTGTAAATTTTACGAAATTTCAGATTAGCCTCAGGGTATTCATTCGATTATGGCTGTAAAATCTGGGAAGAAGCCCAAAGAAATTACATTTTATAATTTAAATAAAGGCACGCTTAAATTCCAGCGAGTACAAAAGCCTAAGTTACAGCTAGTATACAAAGGATTTTAAGCAAGATTTCTAGAACCATTGGGAGTTGAAGGTATAAGAAATCGTTAAACTTGTGAAACAGCTTCTCCCGTTTCTTATCAAAATGAGTCGATAACTTTTTTGCACTTTCTACAATTTTACGGAGAAACTGGACAAACCAGCGTCTCTGGTTAGGCCTCCATCTCTTTTTTGTTGACCAGGTTGTGCCATTATTATTCTTTGCTGTGGCTAAAGTGTTTAATCCACGGATTGTTAAGCCGATCGGCGGTATGCGGCGTTTGTGCGCCATAACGTCGTACAAACAGATCAGCACAGACTGACAGCCTAAGCTCTTGCGTACAGATTCTGGCTGATCATGACCAGAGGGACTCATGGCAAGGTCGCGACTGTAGTCAATGATGAGCTAGCAGGTGCTATGAAACCTATGATTTTGACTTATAAGTTGAATTACTGGCTTTTCCCCGAGTGAAAGGCGTGAACGGAGCGCGCGAAACCATAAATGTTTTCAGTGTACACTAGCATTTGCTAGAGGACTGATGCGCGAAATATGAAAATAGAAGACATGGATAGCGGGGAATGTGGTTTTACGTACGGTCTAGACTCAGAAGTCCCAAAAATTGCTGTTCGCGGGACACAAAATAAATTCAATCCATTCAGAGGTGCCTTGAAGTGATTACGCTCTTAAATTCTCTAATGCAAAACAACACAACTAACATGATGTTCATAGTAGAAGCATTATAACATAGTAGCTAAGGAGTCAATCAGCTATAGTGATAAGTTACACAGGTGGAGAGCCAAGGAAAACGGCCATTATGGTATTCCTTTCAAAGGAAATCGAACGGCCGCAGTTAATAACTAATCGTCTAATGACTGGAACCGCATTATGATGTATTTATGGTTGGCGAGGGAAAGCAAGTAGCCTTCAGATCAGCAACTGAGACAATAAATAGACAAGTTATGAGAGGAGAGAAGAAAAGTTACTGGACGAATTTTGAAGAAAGCAAGGCTGATCTCGAAAGGAATTTTTGAGTTTTTTTTTAGCAAGTGAATCCATAAGGTTCTCTGCCAAATGATAATACTGCTCTACAAAAGCACTACAGGATCAAGAAAATGAGAGATAAGTTCAAGATTTAATATGTGGAAAATAAAACTTCGACTCAGCCGGTGTTCAGCATTACTTTACTAGCTCGACGGACACGGTGAGCCAAGTTAAGAAGTTCAAATGCAATCAATTCCACACCACTCTCTCCAAACTCTAAATTTGAAGCAATAGCATTAGCCACAGCTAATCCCTAATAACAGCAGCAGCGACAAGGATCATTCGTTAGGAATGGTCAGTTCTCGAACGCATAATTAGGCAGCATTGGCCCCTCAAATTGCCACCCACCATAGAAGGGGAAGCGTAGCGAAGTGAAAACTAATTCACTATTAGTCAGCGGAGGTTGTAAGACTTTGGATGGAACGAAAATTCGTTCAGCACCAATTTAGGAGTTTTTGAAGAAATATGTTGTAAAAAAGAGAAGAATGGTATAGTTGGGAACAAAGCCGTAGTTCCTGTAGCAGATGGCTTCAGTCTTCAAAGGACAACATCTGGACGAAAAAACCAACGGCAGCTCGTCTAATAAAGCCAAGCTGATTCTCTACCCACAAAACCGCCACTCCACATGCAATTACGTTTCTGTCAGCTTTAGCCAGGCTTCAAGCGATGCAACTTGGTCTGGTGGTCCTAAGGATGAAAGGAGTGTAAAAACGAGTTCTTAGAGGCGACAACGATGCTGATGAAGTGTTCTTTACGGATAGACAGCCTGACAAGGAGTTGCTTAGATTAGATTGTCACACAAAATACTGGAAGATTGTTGGAGATTTCTTTGTATTTGGCCGAACGGCCCGATGGGAAAGAGAGGTGGAGAGGTTAGACTAAGGGATTACCACATATCCAGTAACACAGGCTTACTGTTGCGACTCTCTTTTCAAATAAATTATAGAACGATAGCAGAAAACATCAAATTATTTACAGAATTTTTTTTGAAATTAATGGACATAACGACGCCTAGAAGACGCCAATTTCTCGAAGAACATTCGAATCGCAGTCTTTCTTTGCTTATTGAGGGCATTTACGACTGCAAGAAACAATCGAGACTAACAATAAGTTTACCAAATAAAACATGAGATTTTAGAAAAAGTAGTCAGAATGCTTCCCTTTGCCTCCACCAATCCGCTAACAACTGAGTGATGGATTCCAGTAATTATTGCAATCAATTCGTACTCTCTACAAGCTCTCGAACCATTACTTCACTTAGCGACAGCCAGCCGAACTACTTTCTCCTCCATCCATCAAAAACTCATTATAATCGGGGCATGTTTCAATTTCAACGGTTGAGTGAGGCGAAATGACCGCGACCGGGGTGGTCCCTCGCTTCTAATGACCGACACCAGAACTTGATTTGCTAAATGAGGAAGCCGCGCCACCCACGCAAGCCGAACACATAAGAGGGCATTGTGAAGAGCGCATGGTTATGAGAATGGATGATGAGCAGATGATGGCGGTTTAGGAGGCTGTCAAGTAATTGGGAGCTGTTCTTAGGTAATAGATTTGGCACGGGTCCAGTTTTGAACAGTGGAATCCTACAGAGTCATGGTTGCAAAGTAAACTCTTGACTACTTGCTGATTACTTTCCTTAGGCTTGAAGTAGTTTTGCGCGAACCATGAGAGCAAGGGAATACATTCCTTTGGAACAAGGTGTATACTGCAAAGAGAGAGAGAACGGTTCGTGAATTGAGGGTTTCTCAATGTATTGGCACTCTCACATATGTAACTGCAGAACACTCTCAGACGACCAGGTGAAATGTTGAAATTTTAAAATAGTACAAATTGCAAAATAGTGCATATATGCAGGGTAGCGGAAATGAATGTGAGGTAAAGTGGAGTACAGAATGTTGGAATGGCTAACTCAATGTTGCATGGAAGTATGAAAAGTATGAAAAAGTGAACTAAGCCCGTGAGGGCAATGATCGTGTGAGACCCTATGGGCGCTGAGCAGCGCTATTGCTCATCCAGAATCGGCCTTAATTAGCGATCACATTGGGAGACAACGAGGCTTGCCGGAAGATTCTTGTAGAATATGCATGGAGTCATACGCGAAGAGCACTTTAGATGGAGCTTATGAAGGTTTTATGGTTTTATAGAATATTTGCCGGGTTTCTGTAGTATTTTATAGCCGAATACAAGTACAAATGAATGCCTTCAGTATGAACACGTCCATGAGCCATTGGGCTAACCGTAGGTGAGGTGAGCTACCCAGAATCAAAAATCTGGGCGCCTGCCAGCGGGGTCAACCTGAGAACCGCATCGGCGAACCCAAACAACAATAAGTACTAGAATTAATCATGAAACCCGCATATGCGATGAGTTACTCAAAGGTGCGATCCAGAAATAGTAGCCGGCTCAAAATCAGAAGGATCCAGAGTGACTAGATATGGGTGTTTTGAGCTGCCCAATTCAGAATTTTACCCCCCCCCCCCCCCATCCATGCAGCAGCGCCTTCCATGCCTATAATTTTCTGATGATTGGCTTAGTTGAAAAAGCACAAGGCTCAATTCTAATCTTATAGTAGACCAGTAGTTACGAGCCGAGAAAGAGGATTGACGTTAGATCCTGATCAAACTTGTACAGGTAATTCACCTATTATAATTAAAAAGATACAAAAAAGTCACAATTAAACAAAAGCCATAGCTAGAAAGCACATCAGCGAGTATTCGTAACGTTTTTGTCGCTCCATCTTTGCTGAGTGCCGAAAAACAAGATGCATAAGTAATAATCTCAAAGCTGCTCTAACATATGAGAAAGGAGGTGATATACGATGGAAAAGCAAGGCAGGAATATTCTTTTTGCTTTGAGAAGGTAATTTACGTTTTGGATGGAATTTGACTGCTAGGACATATTACCTTTATTGAGCTTCAAAAACCTCAGTAAAGTTCCTTGTATTCGATTTTTTTTATAAGATAGTGGAAGCCATCTTACTATTAGTAAAATATCTTGGTGGGCATCCTGCTTGGTGGGCATCAAACCCAAAAAAGGAATTTGTTTCTATCAGTTCCTTCTTCAACGTTTTCCTACCCAATTTTTGTTTGCGTTAATTAGGCCATTCTTATTGAAGGTTTCTAATTTGCTTGTTGTTGAATGCGATAAGAACTAGGGCCTGAAAAGACAAAAAAGAGAATAAAAGAAAATGCGAAGAATCAGGGAATTCTGCGAATTTAATTTAATTTTAATCTTGTTGTTGCTGTTTACTCAGTTTCTTCAGTTGACTTATAGGTCAAGGACTATATATCGCTCCATCGTGAATCTATGCATGATCCTCTATGTATAGACATTCTAGGAGAATAGAAAAGGAAAATCATTTTGCTGCCATTCTAATCAGCTCCAAAATCTTCGTGAAACTTTCATAGCATGATGTGCGCCAGTAATTTCCGACCGTTATTTTTAAATGTGGGTTGTGACAGCTGTTCTACCACTGCTTTCATCAAGATAATTAGAAGAAGCCATGCGTAAGTGAATTTCGACAAGTGTTGTGTTGTTCTTCGTTCATCACCCACCGCACCCGACGAAACACTTCCAGGATGTTATATGACCCCAATGACGGGCTTTCATTAAGGGACCAATAGCACGACGCACACCACCCGATCTAATGAATATCTCCCTAATCGGAATGCCAGAACAGTCCCGATGGCTTCTAGACAATTGCGCGTCCAGGTTATGTGAGTGAGGCCGATGGTCAGTTTAGAATGGAACTTCAACAAAAAAAAGTAGATGTTGTTTCTCTGCAGAATGTCGGAAAAGAATATTTTTTTGTATTTTATCTTCACTCAATGATGTGCTCCCGCTTTCTAGCATTAAAAAGAAAAGAAAACCTCTCTTCAAAGCTATTGCAGTAATCTGTACATTTCACGAAAAAAAGGCGGCAAAGCTTGCATACAAATCAGCTAGTTAGTGAACGGATCTGATTGCAAAATAGACTGTCAAAACGGTTTGGTGTGATTTCGTCTTTTCGAAACTCAAGCTATGCAAGACATCCATGGCATCGCATTCCTTGATACCAGAAAAATTTCTAATGACTTTTGCTGTGATAGTGATTTCGTGCACGATTTGAAGCAACGCTGAAAGAGACGAGGCTTTCAGTGAACACGGCAAAAAAAATTACCTCATTTGTCTGCATATAAAGTATCATCCTTTTCTGGCACACAGCTTTCCCGAGAAATATTCAAAATCTGTTTCAAAAAACCAGTTAATTGATTTTTTGCTTGATTCTTATTTTTAGAGCTTTTGCTCTCAAGCTATTAAGCTGTTTATTTCGCGCGCTTTTTTGATTTAGCTACTTCTTGTTATTTTGTACGCTGCTGATGAAAGTCTTGTTTGCAAAATGCGCTCATGCTTTCATATTGTAGCCTTATCTTTTGACAACATTTTTGCGAATATTTCAATGTTTTTGATACAGATGTCCTTATTTTCAAAACAGAGCAAGCACTTATCTTTGAAGAGAGAAAACGAACGACACTGTTTGAGAGATAAGAGAAATCTTCGCAAAAAGTTTATTTCAAAAAGCGCATGAACTTACACACAATCGAAAACAATGGAATAACTAATCCTTAGCTATTAATTAAGTGATTTTATCTACTTTTGAAGAAGAAAACTGTAACACTCGCAGATATAGCAGATGTCTATGAGCGGGACATCACACTGCTATCTTAAGCATGTGAGGATTTAAATTTGTGTGTAAAATCAACAGTGAAAGCAGAAAAAGTAAAGAGCTGTCTTAAAGCTTCAATTTCCTCCTTTTCTCATTCGTTCTAGGTGGAAGATAGAAAGAGAGGACAAGAGGGGAGAAGGAAAGAGCTAAAAGGTAGAAGTACATTTGAAGCTCCTTACAAGTTGTCAGTGGCGGCCTGAGATGGGTGACGATCCTACTGTGCCGAAATTTACCTGAAAATAAAAATTCACAATATTTTACGTTAGTCGGCGAAACCAGTTGAATGCGAGGAAGACGATGAAAGTGCACAGGAGCAAGAATGAACGAGTAATAGGAGATAAAACATGAAAATATATCCTCAGCGAGTTGGTGCTGAAATTGCTTTCTGCTAACGCGTGAGTAATGACCAGATATTTACAGTATGCCTACAGTAGCTAGGACAAACAAGATAATCACAATGAAGGCGAGAATGAGTGCATCTCCTTATTATGTCTTACACAATGAATCCAGGCTATGATGCTTATAAGGATGTGCAGCAATGGGCAAAAAATTTGGAGCATTTTGATTCATAAGTATGTACACTTTCTACCGTATTCCCACAGTAGCCCGAGGTGACTCGAAAAATGATAGTATTCCTACAGAACTACAAACAAGCTGATTACAGACAAGACGAATGTGAGCAAGAGGTCTTTTGCAATGCCACACAATCATAGGTGCGATGGGGTGATCGGGGTCCCTCCAAAGTGAAGGGTGTCCCAGCCGATTTTGACCCTCAAAAGTGAAGGGTGTCCAAAAAGTGCCGGCGTCGAACGGGGGGGGGGGGAATTGAAAAATGGTGAAAAAAATGGTGAAAATAAAATTATCCAGTTTAAATGGTCAAACTTTCTAAATTGGATTTGTATGAAATATAATTAGTGAAATATTTATAAGTACTTTGTTTTCAATTTATATAAATAACATTTCATTTTCATACACCATTTTTGGTGAGAAAATGCATGTTTAGGTGGGTGGAACCTGTAATATTGTCAATGTGATTTCGACCGAAAATTGCAATGGACAATGCCAGATACTCGAGGCTTGGAAGGTGCTGAATGAAGTTTCACTTGGAACTTACAAATGTGGATAATATTAATAAGAGACTCTACGATGATTAGGAATTATTGTTGCAAATAAATCCGTAAGTCGGTATCTATGGAATACAATAAAAAAGTTTGTTGCTCAATTGTGTCCGCTTGAAGCAGAATAAACATACACAATGTAGCACAGTGATAAGACTAGTATAATTGATGTCAGGAGAAATTCCTAGGGCAGTAAAATTGAAGCTACGATGTTGACGATAATTGAGCAAGATCAGTTTTTCTAACTTGAGTAACTTGCAGTAGATCACTCTCAGTATAACTCTTGTATGAATGGTCTAAAGCCAAGTTTAAGCTAGATTTGAATTCTGGCCTCTAAAAGCTATACAACGATATATAATTTGTGAGGTGCAATATCTTTACCAGGTGAGATAGTTTCCAGAGGTCCAACGGTACCCCCCCCCCCCCTCCACGTCAGAGCCCCATATCTCCACGGTGGGGGCATTTCATGATTTAGTTTTTTTGCATCTTCAAGAGTGAGGTCCATTTAGTATTACCTATACCCTCGCAAAGAGATTCCACGGGAACGACTGACTTAAATTCCAAATTTACCTGTGTTTTTCAAGCGCCTTTTATTCCTTGCTGTAACTCTCCTTCAGTATATCCGATCTTTCTGCGAGGGTATAGGTAAGACTCAGTAAACCTCCCTCTGTAAGACGCAAAAAAACTGAAGCACGAAATGTCCCCGTCGCCGAGATATGAAGCTGCAAAAAAACCCATCAAAAATCGATTTTTTTTATATAACTCTTATATAAGTAATTAAATCAAAACGTGAATAGTGTAGAAAGATTCGTCTCGTCAAGAGCTTTCGAATGATATACAACATGTGGGGGTTTACTGCTTCCGGGTCGCGGGAAGGGGGGGTGATCGGTCTCAGTTCAGGGCGATCACCTGGCGGCGCCTCTCCAATGCATTAAGGTAGCGGGGGGTGATCGCCCTGAACTGAGACCGATCACCCCCCCTTCCCGCGACCCAGAAGCAGTAAACCCCAACATGCTATATATCATTCGAGAGTTCTTGATGAGTAAAATCTACCTATACCCTTCCCATTCAATTTCATTCACATACAAACAAGTTATTTGCAAAAAATCGATTTTTGGAGGCATGATTTTTGCTCTATTTGCGACTTTATAACTCTAAGAGGAATACTTCTTAGGATCTACTTTTTTATCTATGTGATAGAGGAAAGGTTCCTTATTAACGCCTATACTCTCGCAAGATGAAATTCTGCAACTTACTCAAGTTATACTGCCTCAAAAACTGACTTTTCTCAAATATGGCCAACATTGTGACTGCAACTGTACTGCCCTAAAAATTTCTCCTGACATCATTTGTACTAATTTTTTCATTGTTCTGGACTCTATATCTTTATCTACTTCAAGCGAACACAAATGAACACCATTCTTTATTGTACTGCTTAAATATCGACATAAAATTTTATTTGCAAAAAAATAAAACATGATCAATGCAAGGTCTCTTATAAACATCATTCACATCAATATTTTCCAGGTAAATCTATCCATCAGCGCCTTTCAAGCCTCTAAATATCTGTCATTGTCCGCTGCATATGTTATTGTTGGTTAAAATCATTTTTATAAGATTCTGCGTTCGATCTTTCTAAAAATGCATTTTTCCATTGATATTTTTGTAATTGTGCAGTAAATCTTCACCTTGGAAAAATTTTTTCGTCCGTTAGGTGAAGGGGGGGGGGTGGTCCGATCTCCAAAAGTGAAAGGGGGGTGAACTTTTGTTCACCCCATCGCACCTATGCACACAATAAACTCGAGGTGATGGTGAGCATTACAGTTACCGTACTCCTACAGTACTCTATGCGACTTTGACAGGATCTTGTGTACTTGTTTGCGCTAACATCATACACAGTCAAGATGATACCCGTTCATAACTGTCCTCCTAGAAGCAATGTCCATCCCTCCCCCAGTCTCATAATAACGACATGTGGATCATAAAACTCCATCACTCAAGACATCCGAGACAATTAACATCCAAGCAACCAATAGCTGTATGGTCACCGTTATTGTCATAACAAGAGAGGTAGTCGGAAAACTCGTACATTAGCCCGCGACCAAGAAGGAATGGTCCGAATCATAAAATGACATCATAAATGACATCTGTGTATGCCTTCATAAAAAATACTACACTATCGCAAATTCGGACGAGTCCTCATGTTTTCAAGCACATGGGAAAGTCGGCATAACCTGCGACAAAAACATGTTTCCCTATTATCGCTATGTAATAGCTAGGAAAATGCCGCGGAAATAAAAGCAAAGCGATTTATTCTGATCGCGCACGAGGACAGTCATAACAATGAATCGCGCTTGGCTGCGATTCGGCACACACAGCCATCGCAGCTAGTAGAGCTGCAAAAAAGTGCTTAGAACGTTACGAAATTCTACGGGCATAAAATTTTATTACGCCGAGCAAGGAAAAAGGCAAAATGTTCCAATATCCTACAAAAAATAGACATAAATTTGTTTTATGGTCCTAAAATTTCGTAAGCAAACAGCCCGTCTTAGTACCTAGGTAAAAAAAAACTACCCAACAGTTGAGTGTAAGGGATGAGAAGACAGCTAGGTAATTCGATATCAAACCTTGTTCCCGAAAAGTACAGGAAATGTTCAATTAAGCATGACAGCGTAAATATGCTCGCATTTTTTTCATATAGTGCATGGAAAGAAGGATAGTGAATTCTGGACATTCACCTATTTCAAAGAGAGCTAAGCCTCATTGCAAAACCAGATATATGAAAATTCATCTAATTAGTAATTTGAGCATGCAAACTTGAAAAAAAAACCATATTCGATAGTGCTTCTGTAACATAAGAAGGCCCAAATTTTGCATGTATTGCCATCTCGGACGTCCGATGGCCTTTGGACTAAAAGAGGGTCTAGCGCAGATGTTGCAAATCATATCAAATTAATGAGTTATACTGGCAAATGATTGAGGATGAGGGGAAGAAAGATACAGAGGACGGAAACCTAGGGTAATCAGTCATAATCCCTATGCAATGTGATAAATGAATAGGAAACTGTGGGCTTGATCTTGCCAAAATTCATTATATCAGATTTTACAAGCGATTAAGATTTGCAAACACGAGTATGTAGGAGTAACATAGAAGTCGTTCGAATCAAGAAAATCTAAGAAAGATGGCGAAGTACTAATAAAAAATGAAAAAACCAAACCCCATAAGGAACTTTTTCTTCAGTTATCATCTCAGAATGACCAGAACAGCAATGGACGAACAATAAGACCGACTGGGAAAGAAAATGGGAACCAAGGGTGGCAACACTAACGCCTGGCGCAGAGACGAGTTGATGCAAATTCGTTGTGACAGTTACCACGCCCATCCGTAAATAAAGCGTAGATTACGGTACTAACTTCCTAACTGTAAGGGAATCCTTCCTATACTTACATTTTTTCCAGCCGAGAAAACAAATTGGATAGTCTCGAGCAAAACGAACTTAAAATTATGAAAAAAACAAAAAATGAGGACAATTGTGATGAGAAAGTTGAAATAGTATACGATAGGTAGCTACTATAGGCATTGTGTTACCTTAGGATTCAGTTCGACACATGCCGAATCGGAAATGGTCACTGAGCATATCAGACTTCATAACATTGAAAAAATATTGGTTGTAAAACCTATCGATTTATAAATTATGAAGTAAAAATTCTACAATGAAGAGCAAATCATCCTTTAGAACTGAAGCAACGGTAGGCTCTCACATATCCGGCTTCTAATCTACTTTCTGAGCCAAATGTGTATCATGATGTTTCGAAAACTGTGTGCATTAAATTTAGGTCTTAGAAATAAGACAAAATTCTAATCAGAAAAACTACCGCACCCTATCCATCGGCAAACATTGTCCAATTTCCCATTATGGCGCAACCATCAAAAGACTAGCGAGAGCAGCTCAACGCTAAGCACAAGGCCATATTCGAGGACCACAAAGACGACGAACGTGGACCGGGGACGAGAATGCAAATAAGGAACGATCACATCAAAGGAGACGCGTACTTAACCCAATTGACCGCCTTGTGCATGTGCGCGCAGCTCCTCATGAAGACACTGTAACCGCTCTACAGTATGCAAACAGAAAAATGAGGGGGGGGGGACCTTGCACTGAACATGTGCATAGCCGTAGTGAAGACGAAGACAAAAGAAGAGTACAATGTATGCAGCTGGGAATAATACCCTTGGAAAGGAAGAAGGAGAAGAACCTATGATTACGAAATGAACTGGAACCGTGAGCGTGCGGACGTGGACGAGTTGTCTCGGAACAATGTGAACAGCTCGTCGTGCAGGTGTGCGACGACTCTGGACGGAGCTGACGAGGAGGAGATGGGTTAATTATGGCAATTAAAGCAAGGATAATTACTCAATTGAAAGTCATTGATACGTGCTGCTCTTTTTCCTTACCCCCACCACCTTCAGTTTCCCGTACCGTTACGCTGGTAATGAAAGAAACAGCCGGTACGCTGTAATTATTGGGGCTCTTAAGAAATTCAGTCCTGCCCGCAGGAGTTCATTTAAGTTCAAAGGAGATGGATATGTCGACATTATACGAAGTTCACTCAAAATAACATTGAGAGAGTGAAAGGCGTGAGATGTGGTTCCTCCCCCCCCCGCCCATCTTCTCCCACCGTCTCTCAAGAACAGGGTGCAAATTCTAAAAAGAAGTGGTTTGAATGAATATTCTCCCAAGTTTCTATCTTTAAACTAGAAAAATTCTTGCTCTAGAAAAACCATTCTACCTTTGCAAAAAATGTTTTGCCGTGGCCGTTCCAATGAGTTATGAGCTCGTCACAAAATCTATCAGCTAAAATTTTGGGAACCCATAATACAAAGTTTTTTATCAAGCGATGGATAGGATAGGAATATTTATTGAAGTATTTTGGGGCAATACTCTGCGTATCAAAAGAGGTTCAAAAATTGCAAAATTAGAATAAAGTTGTAGAAAGTAGACTCCAGTTACATCCAGAGCTATTTGCACTACATTACAGTAAAAATATGTCTCGATCTCGGTGCCACCTCTCTTAATATAGCCGAGCGGAAAAATTTGCAAAAACTGGATGACCCATTTTCTCCCATTCATAAAAAACTCGAGAGTACTGTAGCTCAAAAAAGTCTGTAAACACACACATATACAAGCGCAACGCGCAAAGACGACAAGCAAACATGCGGATGAACAGCATAAGTCTAACAGATGTGAGACGTTTAACGTGACCGCTCGATCGAGAATAATCAGCAATGGTTTAGTGGAGGTGAATGCAGTGGATTATACGGTATTGTGTTCGATAACCGGTTACGCTCGGATGAGTTAAGTTCTTTAAGAGCGATTGAAGTGTCGAAGCGCTGTCGAAGAGGTCAATTTGCTAGTGTTTTTGGTTGCGAAAACACCTGTCTCGGTGGCATTGAGGAATTAATGGGTGGACGGAGAGATTTGGACGAGTTATCTGGCTTAGAGTGATTGTTACCGAATACGATACAAAATCGAAAAATTTTGAGTTGCTAAAATTTTAGAAAGCTGTGTCAACCCTTAAAGACGTCCTCTGCCTGCTTCTCCCCCTTACCCTCCCACCTAGTCAAATAAACACCGCTTATCAGACTCACAACACTGATAACAGCCGCTAATGTGGGAGAAACCCTTAAATCCCCAAATGACCCCCAATGGCTTCGCGCCTTGAAGCCGATGTTTGAACATAGTCTAAAGAACCGCGACCCGGACGAGTTTTCTCTTGTTCAATACGACAAATGTGCTTAACAACGTTTGTATGACATAGAAAAAGATTGAATAAATTCTATTAATACAACGATAGTTGCGACTAGAGTTAAGTGATGCGACATAGATTTGAAAAAACGTTGATCCCAAGGAATACGGATATTTCGGTGCCAGGGTTTACGTACTTCACATTTCTTATATAAATGAGGTATCCGTAGTGAATCAGCAAAATTTAATTTTTGTACGACTTGCTTTTGAATTTCAGCTCCCATCTTCGCTTTTGTTGTAAAATTTTCACATCACTCTTTCCCAGATTTTCAACCGTCACGACAATTCGCAATTTCCTGATCGCAAGATGAATTAAACATGTGTTATGTTATTTGCAAAGTAATTTTCAAATGTTACACAGATAAAATGGATGGAAAGATGGAATAAAGCGAATAAAATTGGAGAAAATTTCCGCTTCATCTGAGGTATAAATGAAACTGCGTTGTTTGACATGCGGTTGAATTCGAGTCCATATTAGACATCAGGTTCTATGGTCTCATAGCTTCACCCACCTCTCCTCCAAGTGAAGTTCTTCATATAGACTGCGAATTGATGAATAATAATAATTATTATTATTACTTTGCTATAAACTAGTGAACCAGTAATTAAAAGTGCTAGACTGCATCCGCGCGCTTCGGGACTGCACCGCGATTTCCCGCTATTTGCACATTTTTGAATTGCTTTACGTTTCTTTATGTATTAGATAGATTTTGATAGCGATAACAAGAAGAACTTGAGAGCATGAGGAGCGCGAATAACATAGTCAAAAAAACCGCGGAAATAAATTGCACGAGACAAAAATCCCTTTGGTCGGAGTATAAAAGGAGTGGTAATGCGCTGTTCGTTTATTGTATAGTACAGCAAACGGTTGGTAAGAGAAATACAGAAGGTTGGATGAAATAAGTCCGTCGATTGGAGAGCAGCAATAAAACTACTTTCGATAAACAGCACTGTCATAGCCAAAGCTTTTCTCACATGAAAGTTGCAAAAATCATGATCCTCCAGGCAATTTTTCATAATTTCCCGTTAAGTCCAAAATAGCGGAAAAGACATCAAAGGAAGTGTCAGAGATGTAGTCGAGCGGCTACGAACATGCGAACCCTCTAGCCCGCCAGTGTCCGGCCGAAGTGCACCCCCCTCCTCTTTGCACTAGCGCTGATCCCACGCTAAACAAACAAATATTAGTAGGGGTGGAGTAAACGAGTTACAGATAGGGTTACACACCCTCATGTACACCTTCTACGCTTGGCGCTGGGATTAACAGATGGTCCCAAGGTTGAATATGAATTTTTTGAGCGTTACTCTGGGGGGAGGGGGGCGATGCGTGCAAATCAAAAGAAACTTGAAATCCCGCCCACTCTCACGTTTGCCGAAAAATTGTGTCGAGTCATACTGTCCTATGGAGGGTAAGTTCCGTTTTCAGTGCGAAATTTCAGACGGCCTTGCATTTCCACCACTCAAAACAGGTAAAATCTTCCTATTCCAAGTTTGAACAAGCTCTCACGCTGAAAAAAAAAACCACGACGACGCATATAACGGTCCGCTCGTCGCCGTTTTTGTTTCTCTTTTAGTCCACATAAGGGCCCTCGTTGCTGATTCATAACATGCGTACAGCACACCCCATTGTTTCTAGCCGCCCTTCGCACCAAGTTCTCTCATCGTTTTTAAAAGCAGAGTTGCTCTGGTTGTTGGTTATGGAAAGAGTTTTCCTAGCGGATAAAAAATTGCAAGGCTATGCAAGAGTAATTGCATTTCCTTTGAGTTCTAGGCAAAGAAGCCGTCAAGGACGTATGGATTTTTCCTGAGGAGATGCACGTGCTTGATTTAGTCAAGAAAAAAAAAGAAAATCCTCATCAAATCCCAGCAGTTACAGAATGGAAGACTATGAGGATATGCGTAGGCTCCTTATTGTTTCGGGCTTTTGTCCACAGTAGACTTTCATGCAAAAGTGGAGAATACAGAGAAATTCTCTATCAAAAATAAATGGCTGGCGCACTAATTTAATGCTATTGCGTGATCGATATGATCTGCAGAAGTCACCTTGATTCTTCTTCAAATCCTTCTATTTTAGAAGCCATTGGAATCCACTAAAGCCACTGAAAATGAAGTACTCATACATTTACAACTAGTCCTTCGTTATGGTCTGCGATTACGCCATCGCTTCCCCAAAAATCGCGCAATACGAAAACCGCTCAACACAATTAATGCATCCGAGAACGCAACCACTGAGCATAGTGCTCTTCAGTTGTCCAAAAGAGCAGCCACTCATTGCCTGAGTTGAAGGGTCTGCGCATATTGCGTAAGCACTGAATAACCGTTACAGGGGGTGGTAATGGGAGGGTGACGTCATACGAGGCCAGAACTAACCAGTGTTCGGGTAATAGCTGATAAGTGTAATATGGAGTCGTGACGTCAGATTGATTTACTGCTGACGTGGTAAGTAGGTAGTCAGTAACCCAATGGGTCATTGGGGGTTAACTTACAACAGCTGTTAGTTAACAGGTGTCAGCGCCAAAAGAAAAGCTGGTGTTACCTTGCCAGACAGATTTGAGGCTATAGTGGATGCATATCGGTAGGTAAGCGAGCTAATGTCCATAAATTTCTGGGACCTCCTGCCTGGCCCTACTATCTCGACGCGGGTCTCTTTTTTCCCGGTCCAAATGACCCCGCCGCCATGAAAATGTCTAAATAGCAGGGGCGATGTGAACGTACCGACACACAACGCAGCGATAAGCAACACTGTTGTTGCTAGATAAGGTCGGAACCATCGACGGTGATCAAGGTGGGGTTGCCGAAGATGTTCGGGGACAGAGGCAGGAAATGGGAAGTGACGCAAGGTTCGGCGGTATTTCTGGGACAAGATTAAAGCGGAATACGGTACGTCTAAAATTTCTGAGTAGGTAATATAAAACTGCAAGATTATTCAATAACTCAGATTATTTATTTGCTCATCTAGTTACATACATATATTCAAAATGTATATGAACAAAAAAGGATGAAAATCTCAAACATAAATGAAAATTTAACAAAAATGCGATCAGATCTTTAGAAAGCTTCATTCAAAGTATAGTAGCAAAAATTATGAACGTTACAAATTTGGAAAATGTTGCAAACTTAGAGTAAATCGTGAGAAAAAGACATCCAAGTACTGGACATCTGTTCCCATATGTTTTTTTGAATTTGGCATGTCAACGCAATCATGCATCAAGAAGTTGACGGGCTTCCATGAAATTTTGTTTCTAAGGCTCATCCCTGCTCGTGTTTAATGGGAGAATTTAGATTCAGCCATACAAAAATTATTACATGCTATGTCCCAGGAATTTTTTCAGAGATTCGTTTTGATTTTATTTAATTCCCAAGATTTCTCCGCGTCCAGCCCATGCAAACAGATAATGACAAAATGCATTCAAAGTCACTTCGTCTACATTCTTCAACGTTGGAAATTCTTTTTTAATTTTTTCATTGATTTGCTAACAATTCCAGATGTCACTGCCGCACATCATTCCAAAATGATGTTCTTCCTTTTTTTCGAAAATGAGTATGAAGTTGTTATAGCATTTTTTTAGACAAAATCAACTCAAGATGTGTTTTTTAGCTTCTAAAGAAAGAAAAATCTCTGACCGCCTTCTCATCATGAGCTAAATTTTCAGATTGATAGCTTTATAACTGTGTCACAGTAGGGCTATATAGCTCGTTCGCTATCGCTCTAGTAATACCAATAAAATAGTGATTAAGAATGTCTGGCCGCTCTATTGTCGTATGAAAAGATAGAAGACAAAATTATGAAGTTCTTGAAGTATGCGCAATAGTTTGAATTGAGTTACGATAGAAAGACCAATAAGATGGAGACACAGCTAAATGTTTGATTAAGTTCGTTAAGTAGACAGATTAGTTTAAACTTTTTCAATTATTCATCATAGTTTTGATGCTTGGGTAAGTGAACCTCCGGAGGAGACAACTGTTATCGGATGGAATAAAAAATTACATTTTCACTTTCATTTTCAAGGAAGATGTGACCAAATATGAGAAAATCCCTTTTTCTACTTGAAGTGCTGAGACTTGCTCTGGAAGTGGAAGTCGAATTTTTTGGTCGTTAGTCATAAAAATCAATGAAAATGGTCAATGAAAAGTGTGAATCGAGAATATCAACAGATAACATTCTACAGAATTCGTCTGCTATGATGTTATGAATATCAGGATATGGTAACCCTACAATAGAGAGAAATTCGAACATCTGACGGTATACTACAGACTAAGGTTGACCTGCCTGACTGAGTACGACTGTCACCGCACAGTAAGAAGGTAGAACAGAATGCGATGAGATAGGAACTGCGAATGTTACCGCGATTCATCACTGTCCGGCTCGTCGGACAGTCGCTATGATTGAGTGAAGCGCGATATATCGCGCGGCATTCCTCGCCCAGCTCTTCCCGTATCACTACGACATGATTAATTGTATGAAATATGAGCACCTGTGGCAGGATCGCGCTTTATTTGGAAATACTGGGTTTGGGAAGTGCTTGGGAGCAATTGGGAGCCAAAGCGCCGGTTGCAATGCGGTAAAAGCTAAGTACAGTGTACAGATGCATGACACAGATGGTCGGATACGAATTACCGTAGGCACCGACGAGTTCGAGGCGGTTACAAGAATATGAGAGGGTCGGGCGGTTCACTTGTAGATATAATTAGCAACTCAGACTGACCAAAGACATCCTAGACAACCAACAAAACGACAAATGCGACACTACAGCCCCGACACGGGTCCCGGGTGTAAGTGGCCCTGGGAAGGAGTCAAGGTAGGGTGTTTAATAGGTGGGTGTTCAGCTGGGTAAGGGGTAGAGGGGAGAGGATTGTAACATCGGACGAAGTAAAAGCGAAAACTCAACAGAGCAAGTTTTTTCGACTTTTCTACGGCATTCACTTTCATCGTACTATATCTTACCGGTTCTTCGGCTCTAACAACCGGATAATCCGACAACTTCTAGCAAGGTATCAAATTCTGTAAGATACATCGCTGTCTAGTTATACATCTTTTGCTCCTTATGCGTCCCATAAACTCATTTAACTTATGTTTTCTACAACAACTAGATTAACGAAAAAAGGCTAAGCATTCAAGTAAGGTGTTTCAATTGTTTAAAAGCCTCGACATTCATCGTTTATATAAAGAAGGTGCCGAGCCACGCCTGATTGAGAAGGCAAGGACGAAGAAACATACATAACCTTGTCCCACTCAACCGATTTCACGCATCTTATTAAAGCGAAAGTTCAAATCATAAGCTTTCACTCAAAATTCATTTTTACAATTAAAAAAAATTTAGTGTATTGTACATGGTTACTACAATTTACAGTCTCATACAAATATCATAGCAGGTAATGCTGCCGAGAATAAAAGAACTTATTAGAGTGACAAGAATTGCATTTGATGTTTTAAAATCATATTGCTAAAAATTTGATAAAAGCGAGTAAAGATATTACGCTAGTAAATAAATGAGTAAAACTTATACAGAACAAGTTTGATACTGATCAACATCATTCAAAGAACTGCTGCTGAAAAATGTTGTTGTTGTTCGTTAGATGGATACAAAAAAACAAGGGTTACTCAGACTTGGACAGAATCGCCATCAAATAACTATGTATTGCTAAGTTTGTTCCATATCATTGGATCTTTGAAAGGAGATGGGACTTCCTGAAAAGAATGCTAACGCTCTATCTTCGTTTTTCTTTTTTAAAATGAGACCGATCATTAATCTTATAAGACCAGACTATAGGAAAAAATGTGGAAGAGCGCAATGCCGTTTACGAAAGACGATGTGACAGTGTATGGCTCCCCGCGGGAGACTAATCCAATTCGAACTATTGCCGGTTCTTCATGTCTGTCTGAATAATCGCAGCCCCCCTCCCCTCTCCCCTTCTGTGAATGAAAATGTCTTAACTTCTACAGATTTTCGCAGATTTTCCTCTCATTCGGGGTCTGAGCCCTGCGCACTTGTCATCTGCGGGGCCAAGACAGATTTGTCTCCAATCTTCTACTCATACACACATAACGTATCGACTGTCACAAACATCCTTTCTCCCTCTTCATAATGTCGGAGGCGTCGAGCTGTTTCGACTATAATTGCACCGTCATCCTCAAGTGATTTTCCTCAGCTATTATGCTGGGGCAAAGTGTCCGTGACACACTGAACGACTGGATTTGGCATGCCAGAATGGACCTCGGTCATCCCAAGAAAATTAATAAGCACAGTCTGGGGTTGAGCAAGGGGATAAGGGCGTTGGCCTTGGGGAGGAATCTTCTGGTGGGTTGATCTGTCTAGGTTATGCTTTTTTCCTGGAACTGTTGAATACAGCAGACCCTCAGACAAACTTCCGCAGAGCGTTTGCAGAAGTTCCGCCGGATCACCTGCGGAAGTTCCGTAAACGTGCTGCGGAAGTTCCGAAATGAGGTCCTGCGGAAGTTCCGAAGAATGCCGAAGACACCGAAGCGAGATTTGAACCTCACTCTTTTGACTGTGAGACCCATCTACTACCCTCTACGCTACGGCTGACATGTTCGGTAATGCACTCTAGTTGTTGGCGAGGCAAGATCACGAGATAACACATTCAAAGTCCTGCGGAAGTTCTGGCAGGTCAAAGTGCTGCGGAACCTCTGGCATTTTCGGAATTTCCGCAGGACTTTGAAGAAGGTTTCGCGGAAGTTCCGGTTTTCAACCAGTTTGGCATGAAAACCCCGCGGAAATTCCGATTTTCAACGTTTTATTTTTGCAATGGTGAACAAAATCTTGCGGAACTTCTGCAAATTTGGCGTGTCCTGCGGAAGTTCCGGTGGTTTGTCTGAGCCGTGATAATCAAAAGAAATAGACGAATTCGTTTGATTATCTCTCATAACTTTCCTTGTAAAGTCTCAAGTTTCTTGAGTCGCCCCATATAAGAACCGCAGGACCTTCTTTAGCACCATATTTCGTCCAATCGTTTACTTTAGAATTTCACACTTTGGCTCAAGTTAATGAGTGCGCCATATTGTTGCCAATCTAACCATCCTGGCCATTGGCCAGTTGGTGCCCATACATGGACACCTGTATCCAAGCCTCAGCCGTTGCGCTCGAATGGACTCCCACTGGGAAACAATGCAATATTAAAAAGCTGCTAAATAGGTGTTAATTGGCTATCATAAGTGGCACTTACAATGAGCAGCATAGCTAACTAAGCAGTTACCTGCTGTGGATTTGGATACGGAAAAATTATCAGGGGGGGGGGGGTGAGGATGAGATGAGGAAAACTCGTGGGTAAGGTCATGCTAAACGGAATTTTTATAAAGATTTGATTAAATGGGTGAATGAATGCATTGTGTAAGTGATAGATTTTCTTGACATCAGTAAAATCTCCAGCACCTCTTCTAAATTATATTCTTCTCTTACGCCCCTCCTCCTTCCCCCCTCCCCTCCCCCTTCCCTTCTCCCAAGCCCGGAAATGACCTATACGAACAACATGTTGTCTGCACAATTTGAGACAACCAAAAGGACAAGGATTTGCAGGCGAAATTGTTATGATTGCCCGGTCCAACGTGCTTATTTTCAACACCAGTTCACACCTTGCCTTCATTATTCGTAGGCGCCACTAAATCATTTCGATATGGTTACGAGTAAGCGAGGAGGAGGAAGGGGGTGCTAGAATTCACTATGAACTATGCATGTAACTATGTGCTTCTGCTATTTTTGGACAAATCTGACATAAAATTTAAAGCTTTAGATCAGAGAATCTGAAAAAAAAAAACGAATCAGTCTAAAGGTTTTTTCTTTTTTTTCTTCCTCTTCTTTCTTGCCCTTGCTTCTTGCCTAAGAAAGTTTTGATTACCCTTCAACCATGAACGAATTGCCCCAATGTGCAGAAATTACTTCAATTCTTTCTTTGACTAAAGACCCAAAATGAAAATCGCGCACTCGAAAATCTCACACAATTATTTGTGATGATCGAATTTTCTCATTTAGCCATGTAGTATGAATTTTTTTATGACGATTTTGTAGTCATGTTTTTAGCACATTCCTAAGTAGCAAAGTACACAAAAAGGAAAAAACGCTGACATGACTTCCGGAAAGTTCTTGCCTATCCAGTCAACCAGAAGTATTCGTGCATTAGTGCTTTTACAAAAGTTCCCTACTATCCGGTAGGCAAATGAAAAAGATAACAAAAAAACAGCTGTACAGCTTTCTTGCTTAGAAACCAATCTAGAATGAGTGCATAAGGCAGGATTTAGAAGGGGCTCATTGGCAGTGATGTGACAGTAAACGATGCGTCGTTCAGAGGCCCCAGGTGAAAAACGATGTTGTCAGGCCGGTGAGGATTTCAATAAATCCAAACGTGCCGGTTTGCTAGCACTGCCATTCATCGACGTGCATAAAACACAAAGGAAAGAGAATTCTTTCTATATAGAGAACTGGTGACGAGAGCGCCAGAGCATTGCAAGAGGATTTTAGAGTGAAAAAAGTACAAAGAGATTAAGAAGATTGACTTCGACGGAAAGAAGATAACGAGATAACTGAAGAAAATTGCTGCCTTTTCTTTGCTTGTGTTGCTTTGCAAATTCTGTCGAACCCACGAGGAAAAATCCTAAGGGAATATACTGAATAATGAAACTTACAAATGTAGTTTTGCAGAGGTAGATTGCCTACGAACTAAGGAAGCTCGTTGCAAAATGGAGAGTGAAAGAATTTTTAACAAAGTATATTTGATTCAAAAGTAATTTTAAATATAGTTCGGTTACAGGGTGATAAGTTGAAATATTGTAATGCACTGAAATCCTTCAGTGATTCACTTGCAGTCTCCCCATATAGAACATCCGTTTTTTTTTGGAGCGGAAACGACGTCCACTGATTTCGACCAATATATTGATTGAAAAGTAAATCACAATGTAAAAAGTCGTAGTGTGGCATAAGATTTCAATGAATAGAAAGTTTGGTTATACGATTTGAAGGCGCTCATTTATCATAATTTCATTTTATCATTCATTCGATTTTATTTATTTATTCAATTCAAGCGTTTTGCCATCTATGCACATAGCGTGTAAATATGGTAAAGCGAAAAAGAAATAATAAAAGATCAAAGTACTGTATAGTTATAGTTTAGTCAACTAATCAGCAATCGATATATCGATTGCTTGAAGCCCCGTTGCATTGAAAGACTTCAACGTTCCTAACTCAAAAACCTTTTTTTTAATTAAAAACAATGTGGGACGGAAGCACACTGGTATTTATTTTTTTATATAGATGTATTGAAATGTTTTTGCGTGACTTATTTTTGTCAACTGCTAACCTTCAGCTTGAGTTTATAGTTTTTCAACACATCAGGAGCTTCAACACATTGGAGGGTAATCAGCCTTTGAAGTGAGAAGTTATGAAAAGAAAACGTATTCGATCCAGTTTAACTATAAGCATGAATACTACCACTTTTCTATCACTTCATTGAATGGCATAGAACGACAAAAAGTGTCGCCTGCAGGAAGTGCAGCTAACGAAAACTTTCCATACTTCATGCATGGCTTTAAGGGCTTTTCAAGAGGAATGTTTGAAATAAAAAAAACAACTTGAGAGTTTTTACCTTCGCGATTCTGACATAAAAACTGTTGCAAAGGGAGTGAGGATAGTGGTAATTTCTTTTTAAGTGTGTTTTTTCTGTTCAGAAGCGCACTTAGAAGGTGGAAGACACTTTGGAGGGCTAGGAGGGACGGAGGGAGGAAAGAATTGGTATGTTGTGAATGGGATCAGAAAACTTGTAAAATGGGCAAATAATTAATTATGTCGAGATGAGTAGACAGTGAAAGCGGAAAATCTCACAAAATGTTGTTCTGCATCTCCAGACTTACTTTACTCAAATACACTCAACCTAAACCAAGAGACCAGGAAAGCGCAACGACTCAAAAAGGGCAATAAAACACTCCAGCAGAGAAAGAGTATCGTATGTGTCGAGCTGCTCTGTGTGAACAAAGCGAAACGAAACATCAAAGCAGCTCCGACCGGGGTCAGGTGCCGTTACTGTAATTAACAACACTCCTAGACACAGGTTAACCTGGGTTATATAGACATGTGTTCGGTTAGCAGCTGGTAGGCGAGACGATTGACTGGCTTCTTGGAGAAATTTAGAAAGGATGTGTTAGGGAGGAAGGAGAATTGCGTAATTTTCCAGGCTCCAGTTAGAGAGTGATTTATGAGACTGCGTGGTAGAATAAAGAGATTCCTTCCGTTTGTGCCTAGACACGGGTTTTTCGATCGTGATCCATTTTTGGAAGTGCTCGCCTCTTGTTTTCCACAAATGTTTCAAATTAGGATTTGAGAGTGAATTTGAATTTTTATATCTAGGAATTTAAGTCTTTCGAATGGTTATGCAACCTCAGAACTACGAAAATTCATACTCAATTGCCACATTTAATTCGAGAATATGCAAAATGTTTTCCTTAAATTATTAGGTTGGAAACTAAGTTTTGCAACTGGTCTCATAACTTCCCTCTCACTCAACATGGCACACTCAAATTTTGCCACTGCGTTGGTTATTAAGTAAGCTACAAGCGCAGCTGCTGTCCTACCAAATTCTGACGTCGCAGTGAGGGTTACGGTAGGTGCATGGTATGAAGGGGAAAAATTCAAAGTTTAACGAATTTAGCTGAAACTTCGCATAGGGGTGTTATCCGACAT
The DNA here is from genome assembly GCA_958299035.1 of Cylicocyclus nassatus. Lineage (NCBI taxonomy): Eukaryota > Metazoa > Nematoda > Chromadorea > Rhabditida > Strongylidae > Cylicocyclus > Cylicocyclus nassatus. The sequence goes on from CATQJL010000001.1 coordinate 20,608,893, forward strand.
GCTGATCACGAAAACGATAGTGAAATTGCGTGATAAGGGCTTTTTTATAGGATTACTGTAGGTGTACCATATGGGGTCTCACCCTAAACAAGGAAAAAGGCGTTGATTCAACAAATGAAGTGATATTCGCGTTTGGCTGGTCAAATAACCTTAATATGTAAAGTCTCGGCTGAATTTGAGCTTCGGACTCTTTAGTCATTGACGGTCGTCCACAGCAGCTCTTGCGTACATCGACTCGTTCGACTTTATGAGGACGCCAAATCTCGACATGCCCCTAAATTTTGTTTCTTTCTCACTAGGCCAAAGGTGTCAATCTCCAGCAATAAATTGTAGGCGAATCCGGATTACTGCGCATGGTCTAGGCTGCCAAAGGCTTCATTTTAGCTTGAAAACCCAAAAATTCTCAAATTTCACTAGTTTTCGAAAAACGCCTAAAACTTTTCTATTTCGTGTTCAAAATTTAAACAATTTGTGCTCACTTGTAGCCCACATTAAATTCTACATAATGCCAAAGTTTGAGTGCGTCATATCCAAAGAGAGTGAAGTTATGAAACTAGTTGCAAGACTTAGTTTCCAGCCTAATATATAAAATCTTAGATCAGCCTCAAGAAATTCTTTAGACTGCGTGGCTGAGAAAGATCTGGAATCACCCAGAAAAGTTACGTTTATTGATTTCCGAAAAGGCACGCATAAGTTTCAGCAGACTAGGAAATCTACAGTAACTCTTATTCGCAAGATTATTCAAACCAGTGGAAGCTTGAGGATGTGAAAAATAATTACAGGCGCCGAATAGCATCACTGATGTCAGCCCAAACAGCGTGAACAATTCGATAACTTCTTTTGGACTTTGATTTCAAACAGAAACTGGACAAACGAGCACCTCTGATTCCTCGCAACTTTTTTGTTGACCAGGTTGTCCCATTATTATTCTTTGCTGTGGCTAAAGTGTTTAATCCACGGATTGTTAAGCCGATCGGCGGTATGCAGCGTTTGTGCGCCATAACTCGTACAATAGATCAGCATAGGCTGACAGCCTAAGCTCTTGCGTACAGACTCTGCGGCCAATCTTGTACAAAACTTCTGGCAAGGGACTCATGACAAGGTCGCGACCGTAGGCGGATGAACTAGCAGGTGCTACGAGACCTATGATTAAGCACGAGTCGAATTGCAGGTTTTTTCCCGAGTGAAAGGTGTGAATGGAGCGCGCGAAACCATGCAAATGTGTTCAGTGTACATTAGCATTTGCTAGAGCACTGGTGCGCGAAATATGAAAATAGTAGAGTACGACATGGATAGCGGAGAATGTGGTTTCACGTACCGTCTAGATTCAGCAGTCAAAAAAATTGCTGTGCTGGAGGAGCACATAAAAAAATTCTGTTTAAATAGAGTGCATTGAACTGATCACGCTCTTAAATTCTCTAATGCAAAACAACACAAATATCTTCACCAAGTAGAAGCACTATAACATAGTAGCTAAGCAGTCAATCAGCTATAGCGATAAGTTACACAGGTGTAGCTCCAAGGAAAACGGCCATCATGGTAATCCTTTCAAAGGAAATCGAACGGCAGCGATTAATAACTAATCGTCTAATGACTGGCACTGCATTATATTTATGGATACTATGGAAAGCAAGTAGCCGTTACATCGGCAACTGAGGCAATGGATAGAGTTATGAGAGGCGAGGAAAAAAGTAACTAGGCGAATCTTACAGAAAGCAAAGACTGATTTCGAGAAGAATTTTTGAGTTTTTTTTTTCAAAAAAGTGATACCAAGATATCCTCTGCCAAATGGTAATTCTGCACTGCAAAAGTACTATGGGTTCAAGAAAATGAGAGACGATTTCAAGAATCCAAGCGTGGGAATGCGAAATCCTGGGGAGCTCAGTCGGCGTTTAGCGTCTCCTAGCTCGGCAGTGGACACAGTGAACCAAGTTAAGGAAATCAAGTACAACGCGATCCACCCAACTGTCTCCGAAATCCAAATTTTAAGCAATAATATTAGCCACAGCTAATCCCTAATTATAGCAGCAGCGACAAGGATCATTCGTTAGGAATGGTCAGTTCTCGAACGCATAATTAGGCAGCATTGGCCCCTCAAATTGCCGCCCTCCTCTATAAAGGGGGTGAAGCGTAGTGAAGCGAAAACTAGTTCACTAACTGGAAGCACTTCGAATAGACTGCGTTCGTTTTGGGAACAAAGTCAAGATTTCTGAAGAAATTCTTTGTAGAAAAGGAGAAGAATGGTCTTGTCTAGAGCTGTAGTAGAGACAAAAAATTCTACGGCAGATGCCGTTTTTCTTCAAAGGACAACAAGTGGGTACGAAAAAAACCAACCAGCCGTCTAATGAAGCCGAGCTGATTCTCTGGCCACAAAACCACTCCACATGCAATTACCGTTCTGCCAGCTTTAGCCAGCTGATGCAATTTGGGTGTGGAAGTCTCAAGGAAGAAATGAGGGTAAAAACGAGTTCGTTAGAGGCGACAATCATGCTTGTGAAGTGTTCTTTACGGATAGAGAGCTTGACAAGAAGTTGCTCAGATTAGATTGTCAGGAAAGAAGGGAGGATTGTCTGAGGTTTCACTTTGTCCCTTGGCAGAATGGAGTTGAGGAGAGAGGTAGGTAAGGTGGATAAAATAAAAGAAATATTTTAATATTTTATAATCTTTTCTAGTTGCTTCCGCACAATTACAAGATCAATGAAATAAGTTAAGGGCAACAGCACACGAACGTTCAATATCATTCTGGGGAATTTTTGATCCAAATCGACAAATTTGTTAGGTAATTTAGCAGGAAGTCTGTTAAAGATGTCGTGGAGAAGCAGTCAGATATCTAACTTTCTCATTTGCTCAAAAAATTCTTCATACCTGCTTTAAATGTACAAACTAAAATATCAGAGACTAATGTTATAACGGATAGACAAGCTTGACAAGGAGCTGCTAAGAGATTGGATTGTGACAAAAAAAACGTGGATTGTCTATTTTCCTTTATACAGGGTGTCCCAAAAAAATGTTTAAAACGTTTAATCGTTAATATCTCTCTTCCCAAAAAGTCTTTTGCCTTGCTTCAGGTACCGTTTTGTAGAGCTGGCTTCAACTTAGATTTCCATTATAGAACGAATCACCCATCTCTCTTCATTACTGTAGGATTACGGTAGAAACTTGAAACATATGGTGTCAATGTGGAAAAAGCTGCCGTTTCAAAATTTTTCAAAAAATTGTGAAAACTTGTGTAATAGGGTTTTTATAGACGCTGAGTTCAATACTCAACTATTCACAAGATTACGAAGCTTTCTAAACGGTGTAATCGCACTTTTTAGGAACATTGAAAAAAAAACCGCTACCTCTCACCTGGCATAACTCTTCAATGAAGCATCATAGTAAGTTGAGAACTTTACAGTTAGAATCAACAACCCCAATTAGCGTAGTGTAAAAGTTTTCAGACAGTTTTGTTTTCTTTCTGGGGCAAAATATGGCCTTTCATTGCTTGAAACCCTCTTTGAAGTTTCTACCGTAACCCTACAGTAATGAAGAGAGATGGGTGATTCGTTCTATAATGGAAATCTAAGTTGAAGCCAGCTCTACAAAACGGTACCTGAAGCAAGGCAAAAGACTTCTTGGGAAGAGAGATATTAACGATCAAACGTTCTAAACATTTTTTTGGGACACTCTGTATGTGAGCGAATTCGGGAAAGAGCAGTGGGGAAGCCACCTTTTAGGGGAGGAGGGATTATCTTGTTATGCGAAAATTAGAGATCTCGACTGTAACAGGAAGCTGATTAAGAGAAATACATATCAACTTATTCACCAAGCTTCCTTTTTCCCTGTCAAGAACTTATATCAAGTAAATCAGCTTTGTTCCAGATTTGATAAAAATCTGCTTGAAGTAAAATACCATATCAACTTCGTTGACCCAAAAAGTTGAAGACAGCAAGAGTAATCGGGATCAATTGCCAGTGTCGCAATCTTGAGTTTCAAAAAAAAAACAAAAAATTCTACAAGAGGTTTACCATTTAATCTGCTCATGCGTATATGATAGTTCCATAAAATATTCAAAATTACATTGTGTGACAATCCTTGGCTATCAATCAGCATTCATAAAGGATTTGACATTGATTTTCTCCCTAGAATTAGCCACAGTCATTTCCAAGAGTACATATGCAGCAAAACACAGAAAATTTCGGTGCTGGAAATCTCGCAATTTGAACTTTTTTCCAGCTTATCCTCAGACAAATTTGGACGAACCTAACGATGAGTAAAATGTAGAAAACTGTTAGAAGAGATCGACATTGCACTTGAAACACGTTTCCCAGTCAGTTTTTATTTATGCGCACGATTAAAATTTGCTGTGTAATTGCACATGCCATCCAATTTTCTCATGATGTATGATAATTTCTCGCACTTGTTTTGCTATTTTCTTTTCGAAATACTTCTTTTAGGACAGAGGTAAAAGAGTGGCTTATTAGCTAAAAAAAACCCCCCAGTTATGAACTCCTTAAAAGGAGAAATCTTAGGCTGAGTGAATGATTGCATGGTTACTATCGAACACTAACAGTGTAATAAATTGGGAAGAACGGATATGGAAGTGTCAAAACATAGTACGTTTATAAGTTGCTATGAGATAAAGCGGCACACTATTCCGACTTCCGTGAATTTTGAAATTTAGACAAAAAAGCTGGAGGTTAGGACAGTGACTAAAGTCACTAGTCATAATATATTCACTTAACGATGGCGAACCACTTCCGCCCCGCTATCCATCTGAATCCCATTATAACCGGGGCATGTTTCAATTTCAACGCTTGAATGAGGCGAACTGACCGCGAGATGGTGGTCCCCAGCTTCTAATGACCGACACCAGAACTCGATTTGCTTATTGAGGAAGCTGCGCTACCCACACAAGCCGAACACGTACATAAGCAGAGCATTGTGAAGAGCCCATGGTTATGAGAATGGCTGATGAGCAGCAGATGACGGCTGTTAGATAGTTGCAAGCTGGTTTGAGTCAAGAGAGTAGGAAGCGGTCCAATTTTGTACGGCAGCCATTCAGGATGTGTCCCATACATATTAGTGAGATTCTCTATCTATCATGAAGGATACTGCAGCACAAAAAGTCATTTCTCACGGTGCAAGCCCCCAAAAGTAGAAGTGATCTTCAAAATCATAAAAAAAAACATAGAATAAAAGTGAAGCAAGGAGGATGAAAACAATGATTGCGTGAGGGCCTTATGGGCCAAGAGCAGTCCTATTACCCATCAAGATTCGGGCTTGATTAGCGACACTAGGAGACAACGGGGCTTGCCGGAGGATTCTTGTAGAATATGCATTTGTCATCCGCCAAGAGTACTTTAGATGCAGCTTATAAGGCTTTTATGAATATGTAGAAATTTGTGGAGTACTGTAGTATTTTGCAATCGAGTACAAGTACAAAAAGAATGTCTTCACGCAATAGGAAGAAGTCTAAGAGCATTGGGGTTAACAGCAGGTGAAGTAAGCTAACCAAAACCAGAAATTTGGGAGTTTGCCAACGGGGTGCAACTTGAGTAACGCATCGACGAACCCAAACAACAGTAATTACTACAATTATTCATGAAACCCGTATATGCTATGGGTTACTCCAAGTTGCGATCCAGAACTAGTACTGGCTGAATCGCGTCGCTTGAGATTCACATGATTTAGAGTAACAAATTTGGTTGTTTTGAGCAACTTATCTTCCATTTTCATTCCCCTCTATGCAGCAGCAGCGACCTTCCATGGCAGTGATTTTTTGGTGACCTCTTTGGTTGTAGTAATACAAAGTTTAATTTTGATTCTACACTAGAAGACTAGCAATCGTAAGCGGGAAGGGGGGGGGGGGGGTATAGACACTGTATTTAGATCTCGCTCAAGCTCTTGCTGTTTGTCCAATAGGATCGAGGAATTATTGCAAAAGTACAAATAAACGAATTTTACAATTGGATAACAAAATAACAGACCGTACTTGTTACTTACTCATGCACGATGGCGTTAAAACAAGATGCATAAGTAATAATCTCGCATGCTGTCCAACACTGGGTTACAGAAAGAAGTGAAGTACGAGATGGATGAGAGGGGAGGGGATAAGGGATGAGTGGGTGAATAAGTGCCCTTTGGTACATTGTAGCTGAACCAAGTAAAATGTATAAATCAAACGCTTCAATGGAAAGGAATTTTCGAGATACTGTTTACGCTTCGGAAGGAAGTGGACTGCTAAAACATCTATATTTTATCATATTTCAACATAAGAAAAATTAGAAATACTTTCACAGTTACAATTTGTTGAAATTGTTGTTTTCACTATCAAAGGTAGCTACTAACATCCAATTCTGAATTCTAGCCCTAGCTTTACTTCTTTCGAGCATACTATTGCTTAGATAAAGTATCCTTGCCTTACCCTTGCTTATCTCAAGCATATATTTTTTCCACTGGCTTTCAGAATTGCCAAAGATGGAGAAGCAAAATAGATTGGTTAGTTCAAAAACTTTTCATGCGCTAGCAATTTCAAACCACATATCCAACGTATTCTAATAGTGGCAGCTGTTCTACCACTGCTTTCATCAAAGGTAATTAGAAGAAGCCATGCGTAAGTGAATTTCGACAAGTGTTGCGTTGTTCCTCGTTCATCACCCGCCGCACCCGACGAAACACTTCCACGGTGTTATATGACCCCATCGACTGGCTTTCATTAGGGGGAACCACCAACACGACGTATACCGCCCGATCTAATGAATATCCCTCTAATCAGAATGCCAGGACGTACCCGATGGCTTCTGGATAACGGTGCGTCGTTGTGGGTTGCATGATGTGAGTCCCCGGTGGTCAGCAGTTCGGCATTTCGGCAGTAAGCTTCAATATGACATGTCGATTTTTATGCAGAGTAGTGAGAAAGATTTTATTTTTTTTTTGTTCTATTTTATTACGTTTCTGCATGCTAACATGAAAAGAGGAAAAAATTTTCAGAGGTCTTTGAGAAAATTGCAGTCTCTTCAAATGGGGAAATCAGACTTTTTGTGGTAGCAAGTCTCACCTTTCGTAAAATTTCGCTTCAATCGTATTAAAAAGCAACTTCAGCTGCTGGTTAATTCGCTTTATCAGTTTAACTGTAGTGTTCATCTCGGAATAAAAGTTGTAAGACGTCGTCAAAGCACATTTTGTATCACAAAAAAATTCGAGTAATTTTTTTGAAATAGTAACTGACTACACGATTTGAAGCAAGGCTGAGAGGGATTGTGGCTTTCAGTAGATTTGATAGGAAAAAATTGCCTTAGTTGTTTGCATGCAGTGCTTTTCCGAAATCTAAATTCTGTACAGAAAAACATCAACATATTCTGTACAGAATTATAACCAGTTCTATTTTTCAATTGATTTTCAAGTTTCTAGAGCTTTTGTTCTGGAGCCTTGTGCTATGTTGTTTCATGTTCGTGCGCTCTTTTGATCTAGATATTTCTTGTTATTTTGTGCGCTGCTGAAGTTCGGATGAAATGCTAAAACCAGAAAGAAGAGTGCATCAAACTCCTTGAGCGGTGAAAAAAAAAACTTCGCAAGAAATATTTATTCCAAAAGAGCGCACGAGCGTGTTACACATTCAAATATACGCAATATTCAAACGTTATCACATTAATTGGGTGATTTTATCTACTTGCAGAAAAACTGCGATACTCGCAAAATAATAGATGCTTATGAACGTAACATTACACTGCCACATATTATAAGCATGTGAGGAGTTAATTTTTTTGTAGATTCAACATTTGAGGCAGAAAAAGAACAGTTTTGAAACTCAGATTTTCTTCTTTTATCATTCTTCTAGGTGGAAGATAGAAGGAAGAGGACAGAAGGGGAGAAGAAATGCGTTAAGGCAGAAGTACATTTGATGCTCCTTACAAGTTGTCAGTGACGGCCTGAGATGGGTGACGATCCTACTGTGTAGATGTTGACCTAAAAATAAAGTTTTACAATATTTTACACTAGTGGGTGATACCAATTGAATGCGAGAAAGGCGATGATGGCGCAGGAGCAAGAATGAACTATGGTGATAAGGGGTGAAAACATAAAAATGTATCCACAGAGGGTTGCCATTGAAATTGCGCGACCCTAGCGCATGAGTAATGACCAGATAGTTACAGTATACCTACAGCAACTAGAACAAACAAGATATTCACAATGAAAGCGAGGATTTATGCATCCTTTGATAAGCCTGACACAGTAAATTCAGGCTGTGATGGTTGTAAGGTAAGTTCATGGTTGTGCAGTAATGTGCAAATAAAAGTTGGAGCATTTTGGGTTATAAGTAAGTGTACTTCCCACCATATTCCGCAGTACCTCAAAGTGGCTCGAAAAATGAGTGTATAGCATCCCTAGAGAACTACAAACAAGCTCATTACAGTGAAGACGAATGTGAGCAAGAGATCTTTTGCAATGCCACACAATAAATTCGAGGTAGTGGTGAGTGGTGAGCGTTGCAGTTACAGTATTCCTACAGTACATGCGATTTTGACAGGATCTTGTGTACTTGTTTGCGCTAACATCATACACAGTCAAAACTTATCCGCTCATAATTGTTCCTATCGAGCACATGTCCATCTCCCCTTCCCCGTCTCATAATAACTACATCTGGATCATAAAACTCCATCACTGAGACCTCCGAGACAATTAAGATCCAAGCAACCAGTAGCTGTAAGGCTACCATTATTGTCATAACAAGAGAGGTAGTCGGAAAACTCGTACATTAGAACGCGACCAAGGAGGAGTGGTTCGAATCATAAAATCTTATATATAAAGCTGAATGTCTGTTTGTCTGTCTGTCTGTCTGTATGTCTGTACGTATGTTCCGAATAGAAAATTCCATTTCTGAACCGATCCGGACCAAACTTGGCACACATACACTACGGGCCCCGGCGGGTGTCATAGGCTACTTTTCGTCATCGATCGATATCGATTTTATCGATTTTTATCGATTTTTTTGCTGAGTTCACCTACGGGGCTGGGAGTTGGCACAGGGGGGTAATCGAGCATGGGGATTCCGAATACAATATTGGTTTTCAGGATTATCGATTACTTTTATTGATTTTATCGATTTTTTGTAAATTTTGACATGCGAGGCTGGGATTTTGCACAGGGGGTAATCGAGCATGCTGATTACGAACACAATATTGGTTTTCAGGATTATCGATTACTTTTATCGATTTTATCGATTTTTTGCAAAGTTTGAGCTACGGGGCTGGGAGTTCGCACAGGGGGGTAATCGAGCATGGGGATTCCGAATACAATATTGGTTTTCGGGATTATCAATTACTTTTATCGATTTTATCGATTTTTTGCAAAGTTTGAGCTAGGGGGCTGGGAGTTGGCACAGGGGGGTAATCGAGCATGCTGATCAACCCCAAGGGGGGTGATCAGCATGCTCGATTACACCCTTGTGCCAAATTCCAGCCCCCTAGCTCAAATTTTGCAAAGAAATCGATAAAATCAACATCGATCGATAACGAAAAGTGGACTGTGACACCCGCCGGGGCCCGAAGTGTATGTGTGCCAAGTTTGGTCCGGATACGGCGGAGCCGGGTAAGCCAGCTAGTACATCATAAATAACATGTGCGTGATCTTGAACCTTGCCCATAAAAGTCACTGCACTATCGCCAAATTCGGACGAGTTCTCGTGTTTCCGAGCGAAACGTGGTAGAGTCGGCATAACCTGCGACAAAAACATGTTTCCCTATTATGGCTATGTAATAGCCATGAATGGGAAAATGCCGCGGGAATAAAAGCAAAGCGATTTTTTCTGATCGCGCACGACGACGGTCACAACAATGAATCGCGCTTGGCTGCGATTCGGCACACACAGCCATCGCGGCTAGTAGAGCTTCAAAAAAGTCCTTAGAACGTTACGAAATTTTACGGGCATAAAAATTTTATTACGCCGAGCAAGGTAAAGGCAAAATATTCCAATATCCTACAAAAAATAGACATAAATTTGTTTTATGGGTTTAAAATTTCGTAAGCAAAGTCTTAGTACCTAGGTAAAAAAAACTACCCAGTAGTTGAGTGTAAGGGATGAGAAGACAGCTAGGTAATCCGATATCAAACCTTGTTCCCGAAAAGTACAGGAAATGTTCAATTAAGCATGACAGCGTATATATGTTCGCTTTTTTTTTCCATATAGTGCATGGAAAGATGGATAGTAAATTCTGGACATTCACCTATTTCAAAGAGTGTTGAGGCCTCATTGCAAAACCAGATATATGAAAAATCATCTAATTAGTAATTTGAGCATGCAAACTTGAAAAAAAACCATATTCGATAGTGCTTTGGTAACATAAGAAGGCCCAAATTTTGCATGTATTGCCATCTCGGACGTCCATTGGCCTTTGGACTAAGAGAGGGTCTAGCGTAGATGTTGCAAATCATATCAAATTAATGAGTTATACTGGCAAATGATTGAGGATGAGGGGAAGAAAGATACAGAGGATGGAAACCTAGGGTAATCAGCCATAATCCCTATGCAATGTGATAAATGAATAGGAAACTTTGGGCTTGATCTTGCCAAAATTCATTATATCAGATTTTACAAGCGATTAAGATTTGCAAACACGAGTATGTAGGAGTAACATAGAAGTCGTCGAATCAAGAAAATCTAAGAAAGATGGCGAAGTACTAATAAAAAATGAAAAAACCAAGCCCCATAAGGAACTTTTTCTTCAGTTATCATCTCAGAATGACCAGAACAGCAATGGACGAGCAATAAGACCGACTGGGAAAGAAAATGGGACCCAAGGGTGGCAACACTAACGCCTGCGCGCAGAGACGAGTTGATGCAAATTCGTTGTGACAGTTGCCACGCCCATCCCTTAATAAATGCGTAGATTACGGTACTAACTTCCTGACTGTAAGGAAATCCTTCCTATACTTACATTTTTTCCAGCCGAGAAAACAAATTGGATAGTCTCGAGCAAAACGAACTTAAAATTATGAAAAAAACAAAAAATGAGGACAATTGTGATGAGAAAGTTGAAATAGTATACGATAGGTAGCTATAGGCATTGAGTTTTGTTACCTTAGGATTCTGTTCGATACATGCCGAATCGGAAATGGTCACTGAGCATACCAGACTTCATAACATTGAAAAAATATTGGTTGTAAAGCCTATCGATTCGTAAAATATGAAGTAAAAATTCTATAATGAAGAGCAAATCATCCTCTAAAACTGAAGCAACGGTAGGCCCTCAGGCCCTCACATATCTGGCTTTTAATCTACTTTCTGAGCCAAATGCGTATCATGATGTTTCGAAAACAAAATTCTAATCAGAAAAACTACCGCACCCTATCCATCGGCAAACATTATCCAATTTCCCATTATGGCGCAACCATCAAAAGACTAGCGAGAGCAGCTCAACGCTAAGCACAAGTCCATATTAAAGGGCCACAAAGACGAACAACGTGGACCGGGGACGAGAATGCAAATAAGGAACGACCACATCAAAGGAGACGCGTACTTAACCCAATTGACCGACTCTGCATGTGCGCGCAGCTCCTCATAAAGACACTGTAACCGCTCTACAGTATGCAAACAAAAAATGGGGGGGGGGAGACCTTGCACTAAACATCTGCATAGCCGTAATGAAGACGAGAACAAAACAAGAGTACAATGTATGCAGCAAGGAATAATACCTTAGAAAGGAAGAAGGAGAAGAACCATGATTACGAGATAAAACGGGGTAGTGCGCGTGCGGACGTGGACGAGTTGTCTCGGAACAATGTGAACAGCTCGTCGTGCAGGTGTGCGACGACTCTGGACGGAGCTGACGAGGAGGAGATGGGTTAATTATGGCAATTAAAGCAAGGATAATTACTCAATTGAAAGTCATTGATACGTGCTGCTCCTTTTCTTCACCCCTACTACCTTCAGTCTCCCCTACCGTAACGCTAGTAATGAAAGAGGAGCCTGTAATTATTGGGCTCTTAGGAAATTCAGTTCTGCCCACAGGAAGTCATTTGAGTTCAAAGAAGATGGATATGTCGGTATTATATGAGGTGCACTCAAAATAACATAGAGCATGAACGAGAATCTCTAGGACATTATTTAGAAAGCGCGGCCATTCCAATGGGGTGTTAGCACCTTTAAAAATTATGTTAAAAAAATGCATCCCAAAAAAATTTTGCAAGTCGTCGTTGTTTTTTCCAGAAGAAATTTCTATCACTCTGCTTCTACCCCCCCCCTACACTCTGGAACCCAACAGAGATCACAAGCGAAAATTACTCATTGCAGCAATCCCGTAATAAATAGACTTTTCACGGAACCGAAACAAGTTGTTATTTACATTATGTCCATTACGGTAAAATCCAGCAGGTAGTTGCATTCTCAAAATAGTACACAAGGGGAAAATTTTTACAAAAACTAGTGCATGACCCATTTTCTCCGATCCCTATAAACTCGAGAGTACTGTAACCCAAAAAAGTCTGTAAACACACACATAAGCGCAACACGCAAAGACGACAAGCAAACATACAGATGAACAGCATAAATCTAGCAGATGTGAGACGTTTAGCGTGACCACTCGATCGAGAATAATCGGCAATGGTTTAGCGGAGGTGAATGCAGTGGATTATACGGTATTGTGTTCGATAACTCGTACGCTTCGATGAGTTAAGTCCTTTAAAAGCGATTGAAGCGTCGAAGCGCTGTCGAAGAGATCAATGTGTCAGTGTTTTTGGTTGCGAAAACACCTGTCTCGGGTGCGTGGTGAGCGATTAATGGGTGGGCGGAGAGATCTGGACGAGTTATCTGGCTTAAAAGTTGATTTCGCTCAAAAAGGGCTCGAGATGCCTAGAAAATTGGGACTTTCACGGCTGAGAAAGGATCTCTCCCACAATCTCTCCTTACTGCTTCTCCATCTTCCCCCCCCCCCCTCCCGGACTATTCAAATACACAACGCTTATCACAACCACAACACTGATAACAGCCTGCTAATGTGTGAGAAACCCTTTAATCCCCAATGACCCCCGCTGGCCTCGCGCCTTGTAGCCGATGTTTGAACATAGTCTAGAGAACCGCGACCCGGACGAGTTTCCTCTAGTTTAACAGCGATAAATGTGCTTAACTCGTTGTGGATGGCATAGAAATGGGTTGAATAAGTTCTTTTTTTTATACTAGTAGCAGCGAATAGGGTTAAGTTATCCGATTCGGGTCAAAAACGTTGATCGCAAACGATATCGCTGTTTTTACGCGTTACTGTTGAGAAAATCCACGTTTTGTTTTTAAAAGGAAAAACCCGCAACTTTCAGATGATAAGTTTTCTCGATCCAATACAAAAATTATTTCTTGCTAAACATGGACCTGCAAAGGCTTCACAAACCACTTCACTCATCATTTTCTTTGTTATATCCTTGAGTTTCTATTTTTCCAATGTGCAACAATTCTGGAATCTCAATGAAATCAAAATACTGAAAAAAGAGGTTGTTTACTTTTTTAGGAGTGTAATGATTTACTTAGAAGTTTTTACAAAGTCGATATCATTTTAGCATAAACTTACGGCAACGAGGAAGTAAATCGAATTATAAAGAAAAAATGCCGTTTCTTTCCGGAGGGAGGAGGGGGGGGGGAATAAGGTGGTGAAGTTTCGCGGCGTCAGAGGCTTCTCCCTGAGAAGGGAATATGTGTAGGCTGTACCAACCAGCATCACCAGACATAAGACACAGTCATATAGTAGCAAAAAAGAAAGGATGAGTACAAAAAGAATAGCGGCACATCCTAAAAACCGTTCAAAAGCAAATGGAATGAAAGAACAAAAAGGCCAGTGAAAGAATTACGGGAGGTAATGAAAATATCTAGGCACTCAGCGTACGTACAATATCAGAACTTGTAAAAGGAAACACTAAAATCACAAAATTTCATGGCTTTCTAGCGAATTTTCTATGATTTCTCGTGTCCAAAACAGCAGAAGAGACATCAAAAGAAGTGGCAGATATGTAGCGGGGCGGCTACTCGAACATGCGAACACTCCAGCCCGCTAGTCCGGTCGGGGTGCACCCCTCCCCCTTTTGCACTAGCGCTGATCCCACGCTAAACAAACAAATATTAGGAGGGTGGAGTAAACGAGCTACAGATAGGGTTACTCACACTCATGTAACCTTCTACGCTCGGCGCTGGGATTAACATATGGTCCCGAGGGTAAATTTGAATTTTTTGGGGGTTCCTCTGGGGGGTAGGTAAGGGATGCGTGCAAATCAAGAAAATCAAAGCCCCGCCCACTTTCACGCTACGCCGAAAAGACGTGTCGAGACCTATATTGACCAATAGAGGGTAAGCCTCCAGCTTTCGTCAAGCTGCCTCCCATTTCCAGCACTAAAAGCGGGTGAAATTCCTCCTAATCCAAGTTTGAACAAACCCTCACATAAAAAAAAAACCACGACGACGCGACATAACGGTGCGCTCGTCGTCGTTTTTGTTCCCCTTTCGGTCGAAGCATCGGCCCTCGTTGCTGATTCATAACATGCGTGCAGCACATCCCATTGTTTCTGCCGCAGCACCTCGCACCCGACTTCTCTCATCGTTTTTGAATAGCAGAGACATCTGGCTGTTGGTTATAGAATATGTATAGAGTTTTTTTAGCACATAAGGAATTGCACGACAATGCAAGAGTAATTGCTGGTACTCGTTCTCAAAAAAAAACCCTCTGAAGCAGCAGACATCCAAAAGTTCAAATTCTAAAAAAATTTCGTGGTGCCCATCAGATCCAACTAGAACCAGATAAATTTTTTTCTTCAAAGAAAAGTGTTTGCCATGTCCAAAAATTGCACTTGCGCGAGTGCTCCTGCGAAGTTTTCTAAAGGCTGCTTTGAAAATAATGTTAGCTATTTTGTGAGATTCATAAAATCCATATACTTTTTTTCAAGTATAAGTGCTGCTGCCAAAATAGCGCAATACGAAACCGCTTAACACAATTAATGCATCCGAGAACACAACAACTGATCATAGTGCTCTTCACTTGTCGAAAAGAGCAGCCACTCATCGCCTGAGTTGAAGGGTCTGCGCATATTGCGTAAGCACTGAATAAGTGTTACGAAGGTGGTAATGGGTGGGTGACGTCACTCGAGGACAGAACTTTTAACCAGGGCTCGGGAAAAAGGTGATTAGTGTAATATGGAGTAGTGACGTCAGATTGATTTACTACTGGCGTGGTAGTCAGGTAGTCGGTAACCTAGTGGGTCACCGGGGGTTAACTTACAGCAGCTGTTAGGTAACAGGTGTCAGCGCCCAAAGAAAAGCTGGTGTTACCTTGCGACAGGTATGAGGCTATAGTGGATGCATACCGGTAGGTAAGCGAGCTAGTGTCATAAAGTTCTAGAATCTCCTGTCTGCCCCTACTATCTCGACGGGATCCCTTTTTTCCCGGTCCAAATGACCCCGACGCCATGAAAATGTCTAATTAGCAGTGGGTGATGTGAACGTACCGACACACAACGTAGCGATAAGCAACACTGTTATTGCTAGATAAGGCGGGAACCACCGACGGTGATCAAGGTGAGGTTGCCGAAGATGTTCGGGAAGAGGCAGGAAATGGGATGTGACGCAAGATTCGGCGGTATTTTTGGGACAAGATCAAAGTTAATGGCGAGGAATTTGGTATGTGCGATATTGCAGGAAGTATGAAATGCTTGAGGTTATTTATTTGTTTGGAATATTCAGTCAATTATTTAATTTAGATCGGGGAAAAGTGCTGAGTGGAGCTATTTGCTGAGAAAGGACAGTTTGACAAGCAACCTTTTCAAATCTTTTTTCTTATAGGAGGAATGCTTTCGAGGGAAAAATGCCGTTAGTGATCATATGAAGTTCTGAAATTTACTTTGTCACTTATGAGGGCGCGGCTGCTAATCGAATTTCGCTCTTGTTAGAAATGCCAGCTCATGAAGAGCAAGTGTATCTAATAATAATTCGTAAATGGAATCTGGCTTACAGTAACAAGGACCCGAAATCAATAAGTGGAAAAAATCAAACACTTCACGGAAAATTACGGACAAAGGTTGACCTGCCTGACCGGAGTACGACTGTGACCGGGACAGTAAGAAGGTTGAACAGAACGATGAGATAGGAACTGCGAATGTTACCGCGATTCATCACTGTCCGGCTCGTCGGACAGTCGCTATGATTGAGTGAAGCGCGATATATCGCGCGGCATTCCTCGCCAGCTCCCCATATCAATACGACATGATTTATTGTACGAAATCTGGGCACCTGCCATGGGATCACGTTATTCTTTGCGAAAATTGGGTTTTAGGAGTTCTTCAAAGTTCTCTGACCAAGGGAAGAAAAACTAGCCCGGGATGTACTAAGGAGCCAGTGGGAGCCAAAGTGTCGCTTGCAGTGCGGTAAAAGCTAAGTATAGTGTACAAATGCATGACACAGATGGTCGGATAGGGATTACCGTAGCCGCGGACGAGTTCAGGGCGGTTACAGGAATATGAGAGGGTCGGGCGGGTCACTTGTAGATATAATTAGCAACTCAACCTGACCAAGGACATCCTTGACAACAAACAAAACGACAAATGTGACACTATAGCCCCGACACGGGTCCCGGGTGTAAATGCCGCTGAGAAAGGGAAGGAGTCAAGGTAAGGCGTAGGTAGGTGTCTAGCTGGGAAAGGGGGAAAAGGGAGAGAATCATACCTCGGACGAAGTAAAAGCGAAAACTCACAAAGCAAGTTTTTTTGGCTTTCCTGCGGCAATTCACTTTCAACTACGATATCTTACCGGTTTTTCGGCTTTAACAACCGGGTAATCCGACAACTTCTAGCAAGGTATCAAATTTTTGCAAGATACATCGCTGCATATGCGGCCCATAAACTTGTTTAACTTACGTTGTCTTCAACCAGAACAACGCAAAAAGGCTAAGCATTCAATCAAGGTGTGTCAATCCTTTCAATGCCTCGACATTTCATCATTCTCGAAAAGAAAGTGCTTGAGCACGCATGAATGAATAGACAAGGACGAAGAAACATATATGACCCTGTCCCACTCAACCGATTTCTGTTTGGTATTGAAGCAGAAAGGTAAACCACTTAATTTC
This sequence comes from Cylicocyclus nassatus, assembly GCA_958299035.1. Classification (NCBI taxonomy): domain Eukaryota; kingdom Metazoa; phylum Nematoda; class Chromadorea; order Rhabditida; family Strongylidae; genus Cylicocyclus; species Cylicocyclus nassatus. The sequence goes on from CATQJL010000001.1 coordinate 20,625,962, forward strand.
ACTTAGTGGTTGAATTAGCTATAAAAGTTGTAGCATGCTAAATGTTTGCGTTTGGCGTACCAAAAGCGCGCTGGTTTCAGCTAACCTCTAATTTTACAAAGCAAGTTTTGTAATGATTTAAGCGAACTTTTGCGCTAAGCGAGCTTCGAATACCTCAGCTTAAGCTAAGCATAGGCTTCCGAAAATGGATAGTAAAAGTAGTGGTGGTGAAATACTCTTGTGGGATGATACATCATTGGGAAAAAATTCTACTTAGGGAATTGCACCCTTTCGGAAGTTGTCCTCGAAATGTGATATTCAATTTGGAGTTTGTTTTACTAAACTACTGAGAACAAAGGAAGAAGGGCTGTTTATCCTTGTTTTTCATCCTGTATTCTGAAATGAGATCGCTGAGTGAATCTGATATGACCAGGTTTGGTTTAAAAAAAGTATGAAAAGGGGCAGCCGTATGAGAATGACGATTGCGACGGTGTATGGCTCACTGCGGGAGACTAATCCAATTCGAACTACTGCCGGTTTTTCGTTGTCTGAATAATCGCGACCCCCTTCCTTCCCTGTCCATGAATGGAAATGCCTCCATTCCAGAGATTTTCACAGATTTTCGCCTTACCCAGCGCCTGAGCCCCGCGCACTTGTCATCTATGCACCCAAGACACATGGAAGGGACGCAGGAGTTCCTAGCACCTCCATTCGCACCAGCATTCACACTCCAGAAGGCTCCTCGCACCTTCGCGCAACAGAGATCAAACCTCGCCCTCGCTCCACTCCTTCACTGGTCTCAATCGAAGGCTGCGGGCTAAGGGAATAGCATAGGCATGCAACGAAAATGGATGAAAAATCGTCATCTTGCGAAATTATTGCACTTTATAAGCAAAGGCACTTTGAAACTCCAAAAAACCTTACAGTACCCTAGGAAAGCAGTGAGTATATTTTTGGTTCAAAACTGTGTTTTGTGAAGAAAATGCGTTGATAAGATGATTTTCCCTGCAAAAAATTTTTCACAGTTTTTGTTTCTGCCATAGATTAAAGCTTGCCAAACGTACGGAGCACTGCTATGAATGTTCCAAAGATTTCTTGAGGAAAACCATCGCCACTTTGACACTACCACTTTGGCACTATTTACAGCCAGACTCAAAATTACGAAATTTGCAGTGCAATCTTCAAAAGCTTATTTCTCTGAGGTGCCAGCGAAATGATGAATTGGTATAACTATCTTAAAACGCAAAACCCACTTCTTTTTCTAAAGAAGCCATAAACTTAGGTTCAAATTTTAGTAAGTGATTGAATTTTTTTGTTTTGGGCGAGAACTTTTGCGTCGACCCATATAGTAGGTCAGAATCGTTTTGGCATGCTAAAAGAAAATTTACAAAAATTTCGGCGGATATTTAGCTAAAATTAATTGCAGAAATATCAACAAATCTCTCCAGAAAAAGGTCTTTCTTATCATTCAATATCATGAAAAGCACCAGAACATGAATTCAAACAAAAAGGAAATATTATCAGTATTGGAAACGCATTCAAATTCTATGAAAAAGTTGTTGAAAATGATGAGAAGCTCAAATTATTCGTTAATAAGTCAAGATCTTGCCCCAAAACTGGTCTGAACCGCAATAAGTCAAAGTTCGCTTATTCTGGATAGATTCTGTGCTTTTGACTCGATTGAGCACAGTAAGCTCTATAAGGTAGTGTTTTGAAAAGCTGCATCGAATTTGATCTATGCGAAATTGTAGCCAAAAACTAGAAAAATCCAACTGTCCGAAAATCCGAATAAATTAGAAACTCCATCAAAAACTGCATTCGTGCAATTTGCTGAATGGATGTTTTCACATCAGACGTACATATAAAAACATTCTCTGGCTGAAAATCCCGAAAACGGAAGTATCTTTGCTTCCGACAAAGCGGTGCCCACATGTAGACTTCGTAACTTCTCATCTGTCATTTTCCATCCGTCATTATTCATCCATTCAACAGAACACATCGTGACTATTCTTCAAGACTGCACGACTCGGAGTAAGATTAGCTAGTGGGCGGAGCAAGTAGGCGGAGCCGTCTAAAAGTTGCGAAAGCCCCTTGGAGGTGCTAAGTACCCCTGCAAGGAAAGGCGGCGAGGCTTTGGGAACTCCTGGGCCGCCGCCCAAGACAGATCCGTCTCCAATCTTCTACTCATACATACATAACGTATCGACTGTCACAAACATCCTTCCTCCCTCTTCATAACGTCAGAGGCGTCGAGCTGTTTCGACTGTAATTGCACCGTCACCGCATCCTCAAGTGATTTTCTTCTGCGATTATGCTGGGGCAAAGTGTCCGTGACACACTGAATGACTGGATTTGTCACGTCAGAATGAGCCTTAGTCATTCCATAGAAATTAATAAGAGCACTGCGAGGTTGAGCAAGGGGATAAAGGCATGATTTTCCATGGGAAGGAGGTTATGGAACAAGATCAGAATTCAGGACGAAGTTCATGAAAGGGAGAGATGAGAGTTACAATTTTAAGAAAACGGAGAGATTTTTACTCTACAAATTTGAAGTTTAACTGTACGTACTTCACACGTGTACGTGTATGACGAGAAGCTCAGCTCGAAATTGGTACATGTCTTGTCGAAATGTTATTTACCTATTTACTGTGCACTTCACTGATAGCCATTCTTCTCTTGATATTCACCCATCGTAGACATTGATCCATATCTTTATTTCCTTTACTTTCTCTCCTCTCGCGCAATTGTTTACCTAGTTGTTTCGTCGTTGATGAAATGATTTATATCAATTACTAGCTGGTTTACCCGGCTCCGCCGTATGTTCCGAATAGAAAATTCCATTTCTGAACCGATCTGGGCCAAACTTGGCACACATACACTTCGGGCCCCGGCGGGTGTCATAGGCTACTTTTCGTCATCGATCGATATCGATTTTATCGATTTTTTGCAAAATTTAAGCTACAGGGCTGGGAGTTGGCACAGGGGGGTAATCGAGCATGCTGATTTTACAAATATATTATCGACAGGGCCGGGTGGAGCCGGGTAAGCCATCTAGTAAGATATAAAATGCATTCATTGAATAGTTTATTTATTCATTCATCATTCCATCCACTATTTCATTCATCATCCAGTCATTCATTTATCCATTCAAAATCACTTACACATTCTTTTCACCAACTTTACTGATTTGCTTCTTTCCATTATACTCTTTCCAGATTTAGCATATCTAAGCTTTTGCCTGCTTTTATTCCAAGAGTGATGGTGCAAAGCATGCTAGTCGTAGAGGGGGTTGGGGGGGGGGGGGGAATTTTTTATTTGTTTAAAACCATGACTCATCCACTCTCTTCCCAGATTTTCGCACTTTGGCTCAAGTTAGTGAATGCGCCATATTGTTGCCAACGTGGTCAACCTAGCCCATGACCAGGTGGTGCCCATACTCGACACCTGTATCCAAGCCTCAGCCATTGCGCTCGAATGGACCCCCACTGGGTAACAATACAATATTTAAAAGCTGCTAAATAGGTGTTAATTGGCTATCATAAGTGGCAGTTACGCTGAGTAGCATAACTAACTAGGCTGCTACCTGCTGTGGATTTAGCTAAAAGGATTAATAGGGACAGGAGCTGGGGGAAGGGGGGGGGGAGGAGGGGGAAAAATTCGTGAATAAGGTCATGTTTCAAATGCACGATTTTAGAATGAGACTGGATAAATAAATGAATCTATAAATATATAAAACTCAATGTCTGTGAGGATGTTCGTTTAGTTGTTCGTTCGTTATAGAAACGCCACTCATTACACCGATTGAGCTAAAACCTCGCACACATATGTTTTCGACCCCGGCGGTGGTTTGTGGCTACTTTTTGCGGCAATTCGCAGGGTCCTTCTATTGATTTATTGATTTGTTTACCTAAATCTGGGAAAATGAGAGTTTGACGTGCTCTAACCAATCATTTTCCAGTAAACATGTGGACAGGGTTAGTAAAGTTCATTCTAATCTCAAGGTCGACAGGATGCAGCAGGTTCGTCTTAAAGCTTTTAGCGCATTATAGAAGTTAGAGAGTGGAAGTATGATCGGCTTCCAGATTCCTGTGGGGGCGAGCTGCGGACTTCACTAATTTGAAGATTCAGATACCTGTGGAGGCGTGCTGCGGACTTCACTAATTTAGAGATAAGCTCAACGAGAGAATACGAAATACAATGCTATAACGTAGAAGTTTAACGAATTTATTTCGAAAATCAGGGAAGTGCGCAACCCGCCTCTACACGAATCTGGGAGCCGATGATATTTTGGTAGGTAAGGGAACGGTGTCCGCCAGTGAGCCCGCTCTTGCTGGCAACCGCTCCTTTCGAGATATTGCGGTTGTGGTTGCAGGACCAATAGTCCGCGTTCCAAAATGGCGGAGCGTTCCCCTACCCCATTCTGGAACATCTTGGTTAAACTAAGGGCCGCATGCACTAACATCCCCGCGGGGAGGGGATCGCAGCTTAAAAGAAAGCTTTATATTTCGAAACTCCAGATACCTGGATTTCACGTTGTGTACCTATCCGTAAGTATTCCTATTACCCTTCACTATGAACATGTTGAAGAGGAGCGAGAAGCTGTACGAACCGCATTTTCCAGCTTTTGTATGATCCCTGATGATCCCCTTCGCTTTTCTTCAAAGTCATTTTTCTTTTTCCGAAGTTAACGAAGAATCTCCAGAGTTGTGCAGATTGTCTAACCCGACAGTGCTAAGCATGTTGCTGCTAAGAACAAATGATGTTTTGAGGTCATGAAATTTGCGATGATCCACAGGTCGAAATTTGAGGCTTACCGAAAAATTCGGCTTTTCAAAAACTCATTTGTTCTCATCAGCAACATGCTTAGCAGTATTGTGTTAGATGTTCAGTACAACTTTGGAAGGTTTTCGTTAACTTCGGAGAAAGAAAAATGACTTTAAAGAAAACCGCCGGGATCATCAGGGATCATACAAAAGCTGGAAAATGCGGTTCGTACAGCTTCTCGCTCCTCTTCAACATGTTCATAGTGAAGGGTAGTAGGAATACTTAAGGATAGGTAGACAGCGTGAAATCCAGATATCCGGAGCTTCAGGATATAAAGCTTTCTTCTGAAGCTGCGATCCCCTCCCCGCGGGGATATTAGTGCATGCGGCCCTAAGAGTCTCGGGTGAGACCGGGACCATCAGATAGTAGATTATAAGCATGGAACGAAAACTTGAACTTGAATGAATGAATATATTCTATGAAATCGACTTATCTTTACTAGAACCTAACGATTCCGCTCTGCGCCTCCTCCTCCCTCCCCCCTGCCTTTCTTCCAAGCCCGGAAATGACCTATACGAACAACATGTTGTCTGCACAATTTGAGACAACCAAAAGGACAAGGATTTGCAGGCGAAATTGTTATAATTGCCCGGTCCAACGTGCTTATTTTCAACCCCAATTCACACCTTGCCTTCATTATTCGTAGGCGCCACTAAATCATTTCGATATGGTTACGAGTAAGCGAGGAGGAGGAATGGGGTGCTAGAATTCACTATGAACTATGTATGTAACTATGTGCTTCTGCTATTTTTGGACAAATCTGACATAAAATTTAAAGCTTTAGATGAGAGAATCTGAAAAAAACGAATCAGTCCAAAGTTTTTTTGCTTTTTTTCTTCCTCTTCTTTCTTGCCCTTGCTTCTTGCCTAAGAAAGTTTTGATTACCCACTTCAATCATGAACGAATTGCCCCAATGTGCAGAAATTACTTCAATTTTTTCTTTGACTAAAGACCCAAAATGAAAATCGCGCACTCGAAAATCTCACACAATTATTTGTGATGATCGAATTTTCTCATTTAGCCATGTAGTATGAATTTTTTTATGACGATTTTGTAGTCATGTTTTTAGCACATTAAGTAGCAAAGTACACAAAAAGGAAAAAACGCTGACATGACTTCCGGAAAGTTCTTGCCTATCCAGTCAACCAGAAGTATTCGTGTATTAGTGCTTTTACAAAAGTTCCCTACTATCCGGTAGGCAAATAGAAAAGATAACAAAAAAAAAGCTGTACAGCTTTCTTGCTTAGAAACCAATCTAGAATGAGTGCATAAGGCAGGATTTAGAAGGGGCTCATTGGCAGTGATGTGACAGTAAACGATGCGTCGTTCAGGGGCCCCAGGTGAAAAACGATGTTGTCAGGCCGGTGAGGATTTCAATAAATTCTAACGTGTCGCTCTACCAGCACTGCCATTCATCGACGGGCATAAAACACAAAGGAAAGAGAATTCTTTTTGAATGGAGCATTGGTGACGAGAGCGCCAGCACATTGCAAGAGGATTTTAGAGTGAAAAAAGTACAAAGAGATTAGCTAAGAAGATTGACTTCGACGGAAAGAAGATAACGAGATAACTGAAGAAAATTGCTGCCTTTTCTTTGCTTGTGTTGCTTTGCAAATTCTGTCGAACCCACGAGGAAAAATCCTAAGGGAATATACTGAATAATGAAACTTACATAGTTTTGCAGAGGTAGATTGCCTACGAACTAGGTAGGTCGTTGCAAAATGGAGAGTGAAAGAATTTTTAACAAAGTATATTTGATTCAAAAGTAATTTTAAATATAGTTCGGTTACAGGGTGATAAGTTGAAAAATTGTAATGCACTGAAATCCTTCAGTGATTCACTTGCAGTCTCCCCATATAGAGCATCCGTTTTTTTTTTGGAGCGGAAACGACGTCCACTGATTTCGACCAATATATTGATTGAAAAGTAAATCACAATGTAAAAAGTCGTAGTGTGGCATAAGATTTCAATGAATAGAAAGTTTGGTTATACGATTTGAAGGCGCTCAATTAATCATTATTTTATGTTATGCGCTCATTTGCTTTTATTTATTTATTTAATCCAAACATTTTGCCATTTATGCACATGGTATGTAAATATGGTGGTCAAAAGCAAAAAAGACACAACAAAAAAATACTGTAAAGCGTTTCATCTAATTAATCAGCAATCGATATATCGATTTTTTGGAGCCCCGTTGCAATGAAAGACTCTCAAACGTGTAACCCAAAAAACTTTTTTTTTGATGAAAAACGACTTGGGACAGAAGGACACTGGTGTTTCTTTTTCATATAGATGTATTAAAGCGCTATGTGTTTATTATTATCAACTGTCAAACTACAGCTTGAGTTTTTCACGTTTTTCACATTACGGAAGATACACATTGTTAGCTTAAGCACTTCATCGGAGCATATCCACCTTTTCAAGTGAAAAAAATTATGAAGAAAAACTTCAATCCAGTTTAACTATAAGCATGAATACTAGCACTTTTCTGCCACTTCATTGAATGGCATATAACGACAAAAAATGTCGTCTGCAGGAAGTGCAGCTAACAAAAACTTTCCATACTTCATGCATGGCTTTGAGGGCTTTTCAAGAGGAATGTTTGAAATAAAAAAAACAACTTGAGAGTTTTTACCTTCGCGATTCTGACATAAAAACTGTTGCAAAGGGAGTGAGGATAGTGGTAGTCTTTATAAGTGTGTTATTTCTTGTGTTCAGAAGCGCACTTAGAAGGTGGAAGACACTTTGGAGGGCTAGGAGGGACGGAGGGAGGAAAGAATTGTTATGTTGTGAATGGGATCAGAAAACTTGTAAAATGGGAAAATAATTAATTATGTCGAGGTGAGTAGACAGTGAAAGCGGAAAATCTCACAAAATATTGCTATCTATAATTCCCACATACGCAAATACACTCAGACTAGGACAAGAGACTTGGAAAGCGCAACGACTCAAAAAGGGCAATAAAACACTCCAGGAGAGAAAGAGTATCGTATGTGTCGAGCTGTTGTGTGTGAACAAAGCGAAACGACACATCAAAGAGCAACCGAAAGGGGTCAGGTGCCGTTACTGTAATTAGCAACATTCCTAAACAGGTTAACCTGGGTTACATAGACACGCGTCCATTTAGCAGCTGGTAGACGAGACGATTGAGCTTCTTGAATAAATTTGAAAATGAGTGGAGGAAATTTGCATAATTTTGCTGACAGCCAATTAAGAAGTGATTTATGAGACTGCGCGGTGAAATAAAGAGATTCTCTCCCTTTGTGTTTAAAGTCATGGGTTCTTTGACTATAAGGCCTTATATCTGGACTACTCTTTATAACAAACATTTCAAACTGGCATAACTTGAGAGTAATATTGAATTTTTACATCTATGAATTTAAAGCTTTTTGAAAGGTGCTGTCTCTAAGCTACGAAAAATCTGATACGAATTCGATTATGGCTGCAGAAAATCTGGGGACGCAAAGAAAAGGGCACGCATAGTTCCAGCTAGTATATAAAAATCCTCAACAGCATTTCTACAACCATTGGGAGCTTAAGGATATAAGAAATCGTTAAGCCTGTGAAACAGCTCCGCTCGATTTACCATAGTGATCCGATGACTTTTTGCACTTTCTACAATTTAACCGAGAAACCGGACAAACCAGCATCTCTGGTTAAGCCCCCATCTCTTTTTTGTTGACCATATTGTCCCATTATTATTCTTTGCTGTGGCTAAAGTGTTTAATCCACGGATTGCTAAGCCGATCGGCGGTATGCGGCGTTTGTGCGCCATAACGTCGTACAAACAGATCAGCACAGGCTGACAGCCTAAGCTGTTGCGTACAGCTTTTAGCCATTGTTGGCCAGAATCCTTGGCAAAACTTCTAACAAGGGACTCATGGCAAGGACGCGTCCGTATTCCTATGAGCTAGCAGGTGCTACAAGATCTATGATTAGCACGAGTCGAATTGTCGGTTTTTTCCCTAAGTGAAAGGCGTGAATGGAGCGCGCGAAACCATGCAAATGTGTCCAGTGTACACTAGCATTTGTTAGAGCAACGGTGCGCGAAATATGAAAATAGTAGAGTACGACATGGATAGCGGGGAATATGGTTTCAAGTACCGTCTAGAGTCAGCAGTCCCAAAAATTGCTGTTCGGGAGAGGCACAAAACAATTCCATTCAAATAGAGGTGCATTGAATTGATCACGATCTTAAGTTCTCTAATGCAAGACAACACAAATAACATGATCATTGGAAGCTATAACAGTACATAGCTAAGGAGTCACAGCTATAGCGATAAGTTGCACGATGGAGCTCAGCAAAACGGCCATTATGGTAATCCTTTCAAAGGAAATCGAACGGCCGCAGTTAACAACTAATCGTCTGATGACTGACACCGCATTATGTTGTATTTATGGCTGCCATGGAAAAGAAAGTAGTCGTTACATCAGCAACTGAAGCAATGAGTTCACGAGCTATGAGAGGAGAAGAAACTTGGCAAATCTTGAAGAAAGCCAAAGGCTGATCTCGAATGAAATTTTGAGATTTTTACAAACCGTTCTACCAAATGATGATCCTGCACTACAAACTACAAAAGCACACAGTGAACCAAGTTAAGAAATTCAAATACAATGCAATTCCATTCAACTCTCTGCAAATCTCTAAATTTGAAGTAATGATGTCAACCACAGCTCCAATAACAGCAGCAGCGACAAGGATCATTCGTTAGGAATGGTCAGTTCTCGAACGCATAATTAGGCAGCATTGGCCCTTCAAATTGCCGCCCACCAATGAAGGGGGTGAAGCGTGGTGAAGTGAAAACTAATTCACTAACTGGTCAGCGGAGCTTGGAAGCACTTTGGATGGATTTTGGAGCCAATTTTAGGATCTCAGAAAAAGTAAAAAAAGTAGAATGCTTTTGTCCGGAGCCTTCAGACTAGGAACAGGAGATTTTTTCAGCAAATGCCGTCAGAATTTGAAGGACAAAAAGTAGGTAAGAAAAAACCAATGGCAGCACGTCTAATGAAGGCGAGCAGATTTTCTTTCGAACAAAACCCACTCCACATGCAATTACCGTTCCGCCAGCTTTAGCCAGCCTTTAGCCAGCCAATGCAAATTGCTATGATGGTAAGGAAGAAACGGGTGTAAAAACGAGTTCGTTAGAGGCGACAATCATACATGTGAAGTGTTCTTTACGGATAGATGAGCTTGACAAGATTTGCTTAGAGTACATTGTTACAAAAAAATGGAGGATTTTCTGGATTTTCCTTTGATAATAACCGAATCTTTTTGAAGGGGTGCGATAGGAAAGTGAACTTCTAAGACATAAGGGATCATCTTCATCATGTGAGCCAAAGTTGAAACTTAAGTTTGGAGTTTACATAGAAATGACAAACTAGTCCTCGCGAGTTTCTCGCATGCCTAAGAAACTGTTATAGAAGCTCAGAAACATCAAAAACTAGGTTGAAATTCGGTACATACAAATCACAATTGAGCCATTTCTTCCGATTTTGACGATTAGAACTATCCACTCCATTACCTCACTTAGCGACAGCCGAACCACTTCCCTCCCATCCATCTGAACCTCATTATAATCGGAGCATATTTCAATTTCAACGCTTGAATGAGGCGAAATGACCGCGAGCGGGGTGGTCCCCAGCTTCTAATGACCGACACCAGAACTCGATTTGCTAATTAAGGAAGCCGCGCCACCCACGCAAGCCGAACACAAGCAGAGAGCATTGTGAAGAGCGCACGGTTATGAGAATGGCTGATGAGCAGCAGATGACGGCTGTCAGGTAATTGGAAGCTGGTTTGAGTCAAGAAAATTGGGGCGGTCCCATTTTTGTATGGCGGCATTCAGATTATTGTCCTACTATGTATATTGGTGAGATTCTCCTTCCATCAAAAATCCAGCACAAAAGTCATTTCAAAGTGTAAGACGCCTCAAAAGTATGTACAAGTAATTTGCGTCAACTCAGTTTAAAAGAATAAAGCTTTGAGATATGAAAAAGTGAAGTAAAGAGGAATGAGGACAATGATTGCGTGAGGGCCTCACGGGCGCTGAGCAGCCCTATTACCCATCAAGAATCGGGCTTAATTAGCGATCACATTGGGAGACAATGAGGCTTGCCGGAGGATTCTTGTAGAATATGCATGGAGTCATACCCGAAGAGCACTTTAGATGCAGCTTATGAGGCTTTTATGGATATTTAGAAATTTGTGGGGTACTGTAGTATTTTACAGCCGAGTGCAAGTACAAAAAAGCTGTCTTCAAGCAATACGAAGAAGTACATGAGCCTTGGGGTCAACCGTAGTTGAGGTGAGGTGACCAAAACCAGAAATCTGGGAGTCTGCCAGCGGGTGCAACCTGAGCAACGCATCGGCGAACCCAAACAACAGTGATTACTAGAATTATTCAGGAAACATCCTGCGTGTGCGATGGTTTGCTCAAAGTTGCGAGAAATAGTACACTAAGGTTGCCACATTCACTTGTTGAAGATTTGGAGATTCAGTTAAGCATATAGACCTTCCAAACATCACTTCACCCCTTCTCAGCAGCTCCATATTTTTCATTAAGCACTTCCAAAAGTTGTACCTCTCCGGTTGCTCAATAGTACGACTTTGACCGCAAAAGGGCAAAGTTCAATTCTGATCCTATGGTAGATCAAAATCAGAAACGTAGGAAGGCGATCACATTCGAAATCATCTTATTGTTTCTGCACCTAGTAAGCATGAGCTTCACAATACGAAATAAGCCTTCCTCAAATTCCAAAAAATTTCGAACCCTTTCTGTAATAAAACTTTTCGACTGATACGTGTAAGAAAAATTTAAGAGGAAAATTTTATTTCAGAATATGAATTTGTCGACATATATTTTTTTACAACTTTTCGTCTGCAGTTACTCGCAAATGTTATTGTAAGCGAAGTGGGCTAGGACTTGTATAAAGGCAAAGACAGGGAATGAAAGAGAACACGGAAATGTTACGAATTTCTCTTATTGCTGTTTTTATCCAACTCATCCAGTTGATTTATACTCTCGCTTCATGTATAAATCAAGCATAAAATCATCCATGGCCTCCTAGAATTTTGGAAGGTAGAAAGAGAAAATCATTTTGGGGCCATTTTGATGAAATCGGGAATTTTCGTGAGAACGAATTTCTATGCCATGGAAATGTGCACCAATATTTAAATAGCATTATTTTTGATGTAATCTACTGAGGTGACAGCTGTTCTACCACTGCTTTCATCAAAGATAATTAGAAGAAGCCATGCGTATGTGAGTTTCGACAAGTGTTGTGTTGTTTTGCGTTCATCACCCACTGCACCCGACGAAACACTTCCAGGGTGTTATATGACCCCATCGACCAGCTTTCATTAGGGGGACCTCCAGCACGACGTACAGCGCCCGATCTAATGAATATCCCCCTAATCGGAATGCCAGAACATTCCCGATGGCTTCTGGAGGGTGCATCGTTAGATATTTTGTGATTTGAGGGCGATGGTCAGTGAGAGGGACTGCGGCTTTCAGTAGGCATGACGAGAGAAATTTTATTTGTTTGCATACAACACTTTCCCACAGGATATTTAAATTGAGTAGAAAAAATCAATTGATTATTTTTTTAGAGCTCTTGCCTTCAAGCTATGTAGTAAGCCATTTACATTTTCGTGTGCTTTTGGGTTTAGTTATTTCTTGTTATTTTGTAAGCTGCTGGCCATCACATAAAAAAGCGTTCGCTCTGCTCTGATTTTGTACTTGCCTCATTTTCAAAAAATTCGCAAAATATTTATTCCAAAAAAGCGCACGAACTTGCTACACAATCAAATATATGCAATACCCAATCGTTGCCACATTAAATGAGTGATTTTATCTATTTTTGAGGCAAAAAAACTATTTCACACGCAAGTATGATAGATTATATAAGCGTAACATAGCATGCGTATCTCAGCAAGTAAGGTTGACTTTGTTTGTAAAATTGACAGAATAAAGCAGAAAAAAATAGGAAAAGAAAATTGGCAAAATCGTTTCCTGGTAAATTCTTGAGCAATTAATTCATACTCATCATGCGGTGCGGTACACGAGAGTGTGCAGAGTTATAATAACCTAGTTAATAGTTCTACGTTGTGACACGAACATTTCTGAAATGATCCTGGCTTATGCATCACGTCCTTTTCAAACAACATGATGCTCAAAATTGCCAATAACCAGGCTTGGAAATAGTGGATAGAGATAAGAGAGAGAAAAGTTTTTTAGGTCATAATTCTATAAGAGAACATCAATCCATGAAAGGTAGAAGTACATATGAAGCTCCTCAGTGACGGCCCAGATGAGTGACGAATAGCGGTCGATGTTCACCTAAAAATAGAGAGTTACAATATTTTACAGAGTCAGCGGAACAGCTTAATGCGAGGAAAGCGATGAATGTGCACAAGAGCACCAAGGATTGAGAATAGAAGGTAAAAGCATAGATAGAAAGTAGAAGCATAAAGCTCTATCCACGATACTGCCGCTGAGATGCTTGACTAGCCTATCATGCGAGTAATGACCAATAATTACAGTATAGTTACAGTAACTGGAACAAAAACATGGCTCTACACTGAATGCAAGAGATGCGTGCAACAGTCTCCTTGCCAATCCTCACACAGGCTGCAGGGGTCGTGATGAATATGAGCATGTTCAGAAATAAGGAGGTAGTCGGAAAACTCGTACACTAGGCCGCGACCAAGAAGGAGTGGTTGGAATCATCAAATGGCATTATAAAGACATCTGTGAATGTGAAGACCACGCGCAGTAATCCGGAGTCGTCTACAAATTATTGCTGGAGGTTGACTCCTTTGGCCTATTGAGAAAGAAACAAAATTTAGGGGCATGTCGAGATTTGGCGTCCTCACAAAGTCGAACGAGCCGATGTACGCAAGAGCTGCTGGGGACGACCGTCAATGACTAAAGAGTCCGAAGCTCAAATTCCTCCGAGACTTCACATAGTAAGGTTATTTAACCTGCCGAACGCGAATATCATATTCATTTGTTGAATCAACGCCATTTTCCTTGTTTAGGGTGAGACCCCATGTCGTACACCTACAGTAATCTTACAAAAAAGCCCTTATCACGGAGTTTCACTATCGTTTTCGTGATCAGCATGTCGGATAACACTCCTATGCCAAGTTTCAGCCAAATCCGTCAAACTTTGAATTTTTCCTCTTTATACCATACAACTACCGTAACCCTCACTGCGACGTCAGGATTTGGTAGGACAGCAGCTGCGCTTGTAGCTTACGTAATAACCAACACAGTGGCAAAGTTTGAGTGCACCATTTTTGATTGAGAGGGAAGTTATGAGAAAAGTTGTAAAACTTAGTGTTCAACCTAATAGAATGAGACTGGATAAATAAATGAATAGATTATAAGCATGGAACGAAAAGTTGAACTTGAATGAATGAATATGATCTATGAAATCGACTTATCTTTACTAGAACCTAACGATTCCGCTCTGCGCCTCCTCCTCCCTCCCCCCTGCCTTTCTTCCAAGCCCGGAAATGACCTATACGAACAACGTGTTGTCTGCACAATTTGAGACAACCAAAAGGACAAGGATTTGCAGGCGAAATTGTTATAATTGCCCGGTCCAACGTGCTTATCAACACCAGTTCACACCTTGCCTTCATTATTCGTAGGCGCCACTAAATCATTTCGATATGGTTACGAGTAAGCGAGGAGGAGGAATGGGGTGCTAGAATTCACTATGAACTATGTATGTAACTATGTGCTTCTGCTATTTTTGGACAAATCTGACATAAAATTTAAAGCTTTAGATCAGAGAATCTGAAAAAAACGAATCAGTCTAAAGTTTTTTTGCTTTTTTTTCTTCCTCTTCTTTCTTGCCCTTGCTTCTTGCCTAAGAAAGTTTTGATTACCCACTTCAATCATGAACGAATTGCCCCAATGTGCAGAAATTACTTCAATTCTTTCTTTGACTAAAGACTCAAAATGAAAATCGCGCACTCGAAAATCTCACACAATTATTTGTGATGATCGAATTTTCTCATTTAGCCATGTAGTATGAATTTTTTTATGACGATTTTGTAGTCATGTTTTTAGCACATTCCTAAGTAGCAAAGTACACAAAAAGGAAAAAACGCTGACATGACTTCCGGAAAGTTCTTGCCTATCCAGTCAACCAGAAGTATTCGTGCATTAGTGCTTTTACAAAAGTTCCCTACTATCCGGTAGGCAAATGAAAAAGATAACAAAAAACAGCTGTACAGCTTTCTTGCTTAAAAACCAATCTAGAATGAGTGCATAAGGCAGGATTTAGAAGGGGCTCATTGGCAGTGATGTGACAGTAAACGATGCGTCGTTCAGGGCCCCAGGTGAAAAACGATGTTGTCAGGCCGGTGAGGATTTCAATAAATCCAAACGTGCCGCTCTGCTAGCACTGCCATTCATCGACGAGCATAAAGCACAAAGGAAAGAGAATTCTTTTTATATAGAGAACTGGTGACGAGAGCGCCAGAGCATTGCAAGAGGATTTTAGAGTGAAAAAAGTACAAAGAGATTAAGAAGATTGACTTCGACGGAAAGAAGATAACGAGATAACTGAAGAAAATTGCTGCCTTTTCTTTGCTTGTGTTGCTTTGCAAATTCTGTCGAACCCACGAGGAAAAATCCTAAGGGAATATACTGAATAATGAAACTTACATAGTTTTGCAGAGGTAGATTGCCTACGAACTAAGGAAGGTCATTGCAGAATGGAGAGTGAAGGAATTTCTAACAAAGTATATTTGATTCAAAAGTAATTTTCAAATATAGTTCGGTACAGGGTGAAAAGTTAAAAAATTGTAATGCATTGAAATCCTTCAGTGATTCACTTGCAGTCTCCCCATATATAAGATCCGATTTTTGGAGGGGAAACGATGTCCGCTGATTTCGACCAATATATTGATTGAAAAGTAAATCACAATGTAAAAAGTCGTAGTGTGGCATAAGATTTCAATGATTAGAAAGTTTGGTTATACGATTTAAAGGCGCTCATTTATCATAATTTTATTTTATCATTCATTCGATTTTATTTATTTATTCAATTCAAGCGTTTTGCCATCTATGCACATAGCATGTAAATATGGTAAAGCAAAAAAGAAATAATAAAAGATCAAAGTACTGTATAGTTATAGTTTAGTCAACTAATCAGCAATTCGATATATCGATTGCTTGAAGCCCCGTTGCATTGAAAGACTTCAACGTTCCTAACTCAAAAACCTTTTTAATGAAAAACAATGTGGGACGGAAGCGCACTGGTATTTATTTTTTTTATATATAGATGTATTGAAATGTTTTTGCATGACTAATTTTGGTCAACTGCTAACCTTCAGCTTGAGTTTATAGTTTTTCAACACATCAGGAGCTTCAACACATTGGAGGCTAATCAGCCTTTGATGTGAGAAGTTATGAAAAGAAAACGTATTCGATCCAGTTTAACTATAAGCATGAATACTACCACTTTTCTACCACTTCATTGAATGGCATAGAACGACAAAAATGTCGCCTGCAGGAAGTGCAGCTAACGAAAACTTTCCATACTTCATGCATGGCTTTAAGGGCTTTTCAAGAGGAATGTTTGAAATAAAAAAAAACAACTTGAGAGTTTTTACCTTCGCGATTCTGACATAAAAACTGTTGCAAAGGGAGTGAGGATAGTGGTAATTTCTTTTTAAGTGTGTTTTTTCTGTTCAGAAGCGCACTTAGAAGGTGGAAGACACTTTGGAGGGCTAGGAGGGACGGAGGGAGGAAAGAATTGGTATGTTGTGAATGGGATCAGAAAACTTGTAAAATGGGCAAATAATTAATTATGTCGAGATGAGTAGACAGTGAAAGCGGAAAATCTCACAAAATGTTGTTCTGCATCTCCAGACTTACTTTACTCAAATACACTCAACCTAAACCAAAAGACTAACAAGGGAAGTCACATAACTTAGGTCGGGCTTTTGAAATGAGACACATATATTTAGAATCAGCTCGGAACGCTGATTCCAAATATGCTATCCTTAGCTGCGAAGCGTTTCTCTGAAGCGAGTTATGAGCTTTTTTATTATGTGTCATTGACATACAACTGAATATGGAAGGAAGGTCTTTAGATGAAAATCTGCCCAAAAAGTGGTGGAAAATCAAAATAACATCAAATTGAGTCATTTGGCTTTGATAGGGTATAATATGCATTTGAACCACTACCTAGATGATGATACCGCAGCATGCCTAAGTCGGTCAACACGCAAAATTTGCTCAGGAAAACGCTCATAACTCGCTTCAGAGGAATGCTTGGCAGCTAATGAAAGCAGATTTGAAATCAGCGTTTCAAGCTGATTCCAACCATATGTGTCATATTTTAAAAGCCCGACCTAAGTTAAGTGACTTCCCTTGTAAGAAAGCGCAACGACTCAAAAAGGGCAATAAAACACTCCAGCAGAGAAAGAGTATCGTATGTGTCGAGCTGCTGTGTGTGAACAAAGCGAAACGAAACATCAAAGCAGCTCCGACCGGGGTCAGGTGCCGTTACTGTAATTAACGACACTCCTAGACACAGGTTAACCTGGGTTATAAAGACATGTGTTCGGTTAGCAGCTGGTAGGCGAGACGATTGACTGGCTTCTTGGAGAAATTTAGAAAGGATGTGTTAGGGAGGAAGGAGAATTGCGTAATTTTCCAGGCTGTCAATTAGAGAGTGATTTATGAGACTGCGTGTTGGAATAAAGAGATTCCTTCCGTTTGTGCCTAGACACGGGTTTTTCGATCGTGATCCATTTTTGGAAGTGCTCGCCTCTTGTTTTCCACAAATGTTTCAAATTAGGATTTGAGAGTGAATTCGAATTTTTATATCTAGGAATTTAAGTCTTTTGAATGGTTATGCAACCTCAGAACTACGAAAATTCATACTCAATTGCCACATTTAATTCGAGAATATGCAAAATGTTTTCCTTAAATTATATAAAATCTTAGATCAGCCTCAAGAAATTCTTTAGATTGCGTGGCTGAGAAAGGTCTGGAATCACCCAGAAAAGTTACGTTTATTGATTTCCGAAAAGGCACGCATAAGTTTCAGCAGACTAGGAAATCTACAGTAACTCTTACTTGCAAGATTATTCAAACCAGTGGAAGCTTGAGGATGTGAAAAATAATTACAGGCGCCGAATAGCATCACTGATGTCTGCCCAAACAGCGTGAACAATTCGATAACTTCTTCTGGACTTTGATTTCAAGCAGAAACTGGACAAACCAGCACCTCTGATTCCTCGCAACTTTTTTGTTGACCAGGTTGTCCCATTATTATTCTTTGCTATGGCTAAAGTGTTTAATCCACAGATTGTTAAGCCGATCGGCGGTATGCGGCGTTTGTGCGCCATAACGTCGTACAAACAGATCAGCATAGGCTGACAGCCTAAGCTCTTGCGTACAGATTCTGGCTAATCGTAGCAAGAATCTTTTGCAAAACTTTTACATAGGGACTTATGGCAAGGTCACGACCGTAGTCAGGATGAGCTAGCAGGTGCTACAAGACCTATGATTAAACACGAGTCGAGTTGCCGGTTTTCCCCGGGTGAAAGGCGTGAATGGAGCGCGCGAAACCATGCAAATGTGCCCAGTGTACACTAGCATTTGCTAGACCACTGGTGCGCGAAATATGAAAATAGTAGAGTACGACATGGATAGCGGGAAATGTGGTTTCACAAACCTTCCAGACTCAGCAGTTTCAAAAATTGCTGTTCGGGAGGGGGCACAAAAAAATTTATCTGAATAGAGGTTTATTGAGTTGATCACGCTCTCGCATTCCCTAATGCTAGATAACACAAATAACATGATCATAGTAGAAGTACTATAACATAGTAGCTAAGAAGTCAGTCAGCTATAGCGATAAGTTACACAGGTGGAGCGCCAAGGAAAACGGCCATTATGGTAATCCTTTCAAAGGAAATCGAACGGCCGCACTTAATAACTAATCGTCTAATGACTCTCACTGCATTATGATGTGCTTATAAGCACATCATAATTATGGCCGCCATGGAAAACCAAGTGACGGTTGCATCGGCAACTGAGGCAATGGATAGAGTTATGAGAGGCGAGAAAAAATGTAACTAGGCGAATCTTACAGAAAGCAAAGACTGATTTCGAAAAGAATTTTTGACTTTATTCAAAAAGAAGTGATTCCACAGTCTTTTGCCGAATACTAATTTTTCACTACGAAACACTTAGGGTCAAGAAAATGAGAGGTAATTTCAAGATTTCAAGAGCGGGAATGTGGAACCTTGGGGAGCTCAGCCGAGGTTCAGTGCCTCTTTACTATCTCAGCAATGGTCACAGTGAACCGGTTAAGGAATTCAAATGCAATGAAATTTGACCCAATTCCCTCAAAACTCTAAATTTCAAGCAATAATGTTAGCCACAGCTAATCCTTAATTACAGCAGCAGCGACAAGGATCATTCGTTAGGAGTGGTCAGTTCTCGAACGCATAATTAGGCAGCATTGGCCCCTCAAATTGCCGCCCCTCAGTGAAGGGGGTGAAGCGTAGTGAAATGAAAACTAGTTCACTAACTGAAAGCACTTTGAATGGACTGCGTTCGTTTTGGGAATAAAGTCAAGATTTCTGAAGAAACTCCTTAAAGAAAAGGAGAAGAATGGTCTTGTCTAAAGCTGTAGTAGAGACAAAAAATTCTACGGCAGATGCCGTTAGTCTTCAACGGACAACAAGTGGGTACGAAAAAACCCACCAGCCGTCTAATGAAGCCAAGCTGATTTTCTGCCCACAAAACCACTCCACATGCAATTACCGTTCTGTCAGCTTTAGCCAGCCGATGCAATTTGCTTTGGTGGTCTTAAGGAAGAAACGAGTGTAAAAACGAGTTCGTTAAAGGCGACAACCATGCTTGTGAAGTGTTCTTTATGTATGGATGGCTTGACAAGATTTGCTTAGACTACACTGTTACAAAACAGGTGGAGGATTATCTGAGATTTTCCTTTGACCATGGCCGAATCTTTTCGGAAAGGAGCGAAAGGAAAGGAGTTTTCAAGACATAAGGGTCTCGCATTATTTGAACCAGAGTTGAAACTGAAGTTTGAGGTTTACATAGAAATGACAAATTAGTCCTCAGAAAATAGGCTGAAAGCAGGTACAACATCACAACTGAGCTTCCTTTCATTCGAGTTTGATGATTAGAACTATCCACCCCATTATTTCACTTAGCGACAGCCGAACCACTTCCTTCCCCAACCATTTGATCCTCATTATAACCGGGGCATCTTTCAATTTCAACGCTTGAATGAAGCGAAATGACCGCGAGCGGGGTGGTCCGCAGCTTCTAATGACCGACACCAGAACTCGATTTGCTAATTGAGGAAGCTGCGCCACCCACGCAAGCCGAACACGTACATAAGCAGAGCATTGTAAAGAGCGCATGGTTATGAGAATGACTGATGAGAAGCAGATGACGGCTGTCAAGTAATTGGAAGCTGGTTTGAGTCAAGAGAATTGGAACGGTCCCAGTTTTGTATGGCGCCATTCAGAATGTTGTCCTACACCTATATTACTGAGATTTTCTATCAAGAAGGATACTCCAGTAAAAAAAGTCGTTTCTAACCATGCAAGTCCTCAGAAGTAGAAGAGGTCTGCGACCAGCATTATTCGTAAGAACAAAGCACTAGGATACGAAAAAGAAGTAAGCCGATGAGGACAATGATTGGGTGAGGGCCTTATGGGCGCTGAGCAGCGCTAATCCAGAATCGGGCTTAATTAGCGATCACACTGGGAGACAACAAGACTTGCAGGAGGATTCTTGTAGAATATGCATGGAGTCATACCCAAAGAGCACTTCAAATGCAGCTTATGAGGCTTTTATGGATATAGAGAAATTTGTGGGGTACTGTAGTGCTTTATAGCCGAACACAAGTACCAGAAGAATGCCTTCAAACACTACGAAGAAGTCATGAGTCTTTGGGCTAACTCAGGCGGGGTGAGGTAACTAGAACCAAAAATCTGGGAGTTTGCCAGCGGGGTGCAACCTGAGCGACGCATCGGCGAACCCAAACAACAGTGATTGCTGGAATTATTCACGAAACCTGCGTGTGCAATAGTTTACTCAAAGCTGCTCCAGAAATAGTACACTAAGGCCACCACATTCACTTGCTTGAGATTTAGAGATCCAGAGTAAACAAATAGATCTTTCAAACATTACTTCACGACTTCTCAGCAGTTCCATAATTTCATTGAACGGCAAGAAGCTTCCAAAAGGACTGCAAAAATAACAAAGTTTAATTCTGATCCTGGTAGATCAGAAACAAACGTAGGAAGACGGTCACATTCGAAATCATCTTATCGTTTTGCTCCTGGTAAGCATCAGCTTCACAATACGGAATAAGCTTTCTTCGTCCAAAAAGATTCTGAACCGCTTCTGTAACCAAGTTGTTCGACTGATACGTGAGAGGATAATTTACGTGGAGGATAATTTAAGACGAAAATTTTATTCAGAAGATAAATTGTCGTCATATATTTTTTCCGCAAGGCTTTTCAGAGCAATTTCTTAGTCTGTGTTTGTTCATAAACTATTGTTGTCGCGGCTCGCGATCGACCGCTCCTCACAGCATGTGGCCGGGAGCACCGTGTTGCCGCGCGTCTCGGTCGTGAGCACGGTCGCCGCGCTTTACGGCGGCTACCTTGTTCGCTCCGAGACCACACCATGTAGGCACGCCCCCAGCCACCGCTATAAATAGCGCGTACGCGCGCCAGTGCGGCTCTTCTCTCGTCTTACCATCTTACTATTATCGTCGTGCCGCCGTTATTATTGATTGGTTGGGTCTCCACGATATCGCCGTCGTGTCTACGTCCCCGTGCCTCGCGCGATTGGATGGATCGTTGATGGATTGTTTGGATGTACGCGCGAGGATAGAATTCCAGGATGATGAACATCACGAAGCGCCTCGGTCGCGCAGGATTTGTTGGGAGCTTTGTTCGATGCTGTTGGTTAACATCATGGGGTCGGTGTTGCCGTGCCGTAGCTGCTGCCTTGGCGGCGCGCGGCCGGCCTGTGGGTAGCTCCCTTGGATTCCGGGAGAGTGTGTGAGTGTGCTAGTGTGTGAGTGTGAGTGAGTTAGAGTCCCCATCGGTAGCCCGGGGTAGAGCTTAACTCTCCCCGTGGGTAAGTATATTTATATTTGTTTATATCGTATATTTTTGTGTATATTTATTTAGTAAATTTATGTATTTTTTATTGTTTCGTGCAGTGTAGGCGTAACGCGCCATTGTGAGCTGGCGCGCACCCGCAGTGGCGGAAGTTTTTCGGGGACAGGAGCTGGACGCATGGCAGTCGAGCACTAGGTGAGGGTGCGCAGAGCCCACCGAGCCGCAACATGGTGCATCGATGCCGAGCGCATGGTGGATGGCGTCGCCGCCCGCGGATGGGTTAGTCGCGCAAGTTGTAGCAGGTTGTGTGCCATCGGTATGTTGTGTCGTTGTTGCGTTGTTGAAGGAACGCGCTATCCCATCCATCATGCGTGCGTAACGAGCCCGAAGCTACCACGCTCAGCGCCCCAGTAGGAAGTCCTGGCAAACAGAGAGGCAGAGCTGAATACCTACGTAGCCAGTAACAAGAGTGCCGGAAGGTAGCCAGGGTGCGAAGCATGACGTGCCAGCGCGGGGGGATAGTCGGGAAGACTGTGGCAACTTGCCAACTAGAACCCCAATTGGCCAAGCGCCCACGTCATGCGATACCTGGTAAGCCTGTCGCTTGGAAAGTACTGCCCAGGTGGAGGGCCGGTGTCGTAGTCGGCGGGCTCGATAGGGGGTACCGGAGAGTACCAGCGGCCGCACAAGTCGAGTCTTTGGGATTTGGACGAAGGACTGGGGGAAGCAGGATAGGAAGAGTTGACAGATGGACGCCTTGATGGAGTACGATCGATGGATGATGGATGCCGACGGAAGGAGGATGAAGATGAGATGGAGGATAGGACGATCGCGAGCGCGCCTGAGTTGTATCGTTGTACGTGCATTTAGTGTTGTATCGTCGAGCACGCTGCGCGCAGAAGACCAGATCGTGGAGGCGCGAAGAAGAGTTGTATCGTTGTACGCGCATTTTAGGATTGTATCGGAGTACGCGAGAGAGCTGTACCGGAGTACGCGCCAGGAGAGTTTTGACGTCGGATTGTTGTTCGAGAGGGAAGATGGCATGGAGATGGACAGTTGGAAGACGGATGGATGGAAGTTAGGGAGCGCGATTTAGAGCTGTATCGTTGCACGCGTATATAGTATTGTATCGTTGAACACGCTTTAGTATCGTATCGTCGTACGTGTACCAGTGTTGTATCGTCGAACGCGTTTCAGTACTGTATCGTTGTACGCGCTAGTTCGAAGGCGAAGGACGAGCGATGGACAGGAGGAATGACACGAGAGAGGGGTATGGAGCTGCGTAGAGCCGTATCGGTGGACGCGCGAAGGTGGAGCTGTATCGAGACGCGCGAAGAACCGCAGCTGGGGATCGACAACGTCCTATATTCACATATAGGAGCTTGGACCATAGCCGGGGAGACGGGATTCGGGTTCCTTTATGTAAGCTGGGGTTTTATAGTTAGTATTTTGTGTTCTATGTCTTTTGTATTTTTCTGTTTTCTAGGTAGATTTGAGTTTGGGTTGGGTATGGGTTTGGATTGGTACTAGGGGTTCCTGGATCCGTATCCTGTTAGTTTTTCTTTCACACCACTTCTTTTCTTCGCTCTACTGTAGTTTAGTTTTCCCTACAACCGGTATTAGTCTTGTCCCCGTAGTCTAACCTCCTGTAGTCCGTAGTTTAGTTTAGTAGTTTAGTCCGTAGTACAAGATTGGCCCAATTGTGACCTGTAGTGACCTATGTCCCCGGCGTAGTGCTACATGGGGCACCGTAAGGTGAGTCTCGTTGGTGCAGTAAGCGCACTTGGGCCCTCGAGGCCGCGCCCCTTTAGTTCGCCCACCACCCCTAGTACAAAGCGGAGAGCAGCCGTGCTAAAAGGATAGGATTGCCGTGCAAGACGCTGGAAGGTACCATCAGCAGGATGACGATGAAAGACGGCAATTGGCACGAAGCACGGTTTTTAGCAGGATATGGTCCAAGTGCCCATGGGTCATTATTGATGGCCTCTCCGTTCGCCGACAGGAGCCCTGAGCAGTTTCCAGACCGGCCTCCGACAGGATAACCTTTCCCGTACCTTGTTATACGCGCGCCACTTAGTGCCGCGCAGGCTCTTCAGTGACACTCTGTCGTTATTCATGCTCTGTTTGCCTTACGTCCTTTGGTTACTCCCACGGTTACGTACTACGCTTCTTTTTTTTGTTTTTCCTTCTGCGGTGGAGTAGGTTGGGTAAGTTGAAAGGGTCTAGTAGGGTGATTCGTTGGCATGGGTAGTAGGGAGTGTGTTCTGTGTTTTTCTATTTATAATTATATGTATTTTCTTTAGGTTACCGATGGGTGTGAGTGTTGCCCCCTAGCGCGCCGCGCTTCGTTTAGGCATGATCCATCTTCGATGTCGTTGGTCACACGACGGATAGTATGACAGAGAGCCATTGGAAACAGGCAGAATTCCTTACCGTTTTCCATCCAGGTACCGAGCCTTTGTTTCCCTTTTTCCTTTGTTCTGATTTGTCTGGTGCCAGGCCGTTGTCGAGCTTTACGCTCTTTTTTTACCATCAGGCCAGATGTTGTGTTTCTGCGGCGGAATGCCTTTCTTCTTGTAATTTTTGTCCTTTATTTCCCCACTTTTTTCCAGTTGGGTCCTGAAACGATTGTTGTTCAGCGCGCACTTTAGGCGGTGTGTACCCCACCTTCTTGTGCATATTGATCGACCATCAGATCCCTCGCGCTTGTCCCCTTATCTCCTATGTTTTGTTTGTTGTTGTGCACGCAATAAGCAACCATAGCCCCTTTTTACGTTTGTAAATTTGGTGAACGCGCGACCCAACTGCTCGTTTCGCGCAAACTTCGTCTTCTTCGGCCTTAGAGCGTCGGTTAAGCAGTAGATCTGTACTTCTCGCTAAGTAATCTATCCTTGGTGTATAGCGCACTTGTTCCACCTTTACAGTTGCTATTGCCTACCGCATTGCAGCCTGTGTCCCCAGCCGAGTCAGTACTTTTGTTTTTCTTGCAACTTCGCGAGCCGTGAGCTTATCACCATCCTTATGCTCATTGCAGTAACTTTCTGCACGCACGTTTTCCTTTGTGCCATTCTGTATCCCTGCAGTTGTTCCTGTAAGTGCTCCGCGTAGTTGTAATTTTTTTGTTTTTGTTTCATTCATGGCTACCTGCAAGACTATCATTTACCCGGCTTTGACTTAAATTCGTTTTTCCTTTACGCGCGTTCAGTACACTGTCCGTGCGCTAGCACGATTTGCGCATTTTTGAAGATCCCTTGTACTGCGCGTCAATTCCGGTATTTGTCGTGTTACATCCTGTAAGCGCGCCTTGGTGGTATGTCATCCTCTGTTGGCGCAGTGTAGACTTTTTTCTCATTGCCTATTCCATCTACAGGCTCTTTCTTGCGCGTGAGTACTCTTAGTAGTGTCGCGCCTTTGCTCTTGTTGTGCGCTCCATCTGCACCTTGTCCTCATGCCAAGTCTACTTGATTACATCTTCGGCAAGTGAAGTACTCCTTTACCACCTATGTTGGCATCGTCGTATTTTTGAGTTCCATCGTCGTTCGACGAGATATCGCGCTTAGCGCGCCAACCGTGCTTCACAGATACTTTTTGCCCGTAGTAGCTTGGCTCAATCGTTGCGCTTAGGGCTAGTATTCACAGTTGTTACCATCTTGTTCGTATGTTTAACTTGCCTGGCCAGCTAGTGTAACTGCGACCAACTGTGGTGCGTCGTGAGCATGTTCCTTGAGTGCATTTTCTTCCTGGATTTAGACTCACCTGACGCGCGATTCGCAGACACGTTCTTACTACCTTGTCTGTAGACGCTTATGTCAGGCACCTGTAGCCAGTAACACCGGCTGTAGTTACACGCGCGGCTTTCGCCGTTGCTTTGTCGGATTTACTTCTTTTTACCCGGATTGGCCCATACTCGGACTTACTTCTTGCCTGCATTCTGTTTTGTTGTGTCATTGTTCCATTTCTTATTTGACACTCTCGGTGTGCAGCGCAACCTGAATTTGACGAAGGTTGGAATGGTCCTGCGGGTAGCACCTACTCCCGCACTCGCTGTAGTGTCTTCCTCAGCAGCTTGGCTCATATTCCAACATTTGAACATGGTTATACTCAGTTTGCGCGTCTATATACTTAGCGTAACGCGCTAAGTAGGTGGGTCAAGTACGTAACATCATTTAGTCGTTGCGCTGAGTATTAATCATGCCCATACCGGTGGATTCATCGTCGGAACGTCTAGAGGGAAGTCTCACTGCGCAGACGCGCCGTTAATCAGCCTAGGATACCTCGTGACGATGATCTGTTTTGAGAATGATGGCACCAACGGCGAGCTGGGAATAGGAATTTCGACGTGCGAGTCTGAAGACGACATCTCGCGGGAGTTGATGGAAGTTCGTGGACGAGTACCCATGGCAAATCCACAAGACGCGCAGGTGGACGCGCAACCGGGTGATACTACGGACTCGAACGGTACTAGTAGGCAACACTAATTTCGAATTTTGTTTTGAATTTTCCTTTTTTACAGTTTACATTTCTAAATTTACTAACGTTTTGTATCTGCGCGTCAGTCAATTCCTTTTACACCTTAACATTTTTGCGACTGTCGCGCCTCTAAAATTCATTTTTATACTTTGCCTACTTACCGCGTAACATCTGTCGTGCTAGTTAACCCACTAGCTAACATCATCTGGCGCACTTGTGGAGCGCGTTAACATCTGTCGCGCCATGTAAAGTCCCGCGTAACATTTTAGTCAATCATCAGCTCCGTAGCCATACTTCCTATTGTAGTAGCGCGTCAACACCAATTAAATTTACCGCTAAATTTTCTAACTTGTTCATTGTTGCTACTTGGTCGAGCAGCTTAGCGGTATAGTCTACTTTAGGAAGTTGTAGCCGTCCTCGGACGCGCCGTCTCATTGCCTAAGTCCCGACCATAGAGCCATTGCGAGCAGTCCACCAGGCTCCTGTAACATCTGCTCTATGGGTTGGGCCGTCTTTCCTTGAACAGACCCACAGTGCTGCACCTCCAGTTCCTTGAGTTGCGGGGTCGATCCCCTCGTCGAGGCATTTTGTCCTCGGCGGGAGGCTGGACCTTCGTCCAATTCGGTCCGGACGGGTGCTAGACGCACGAAATCGGGGATGTTTCTGGAAAGACGTAGTACTTTCTTCATCTGGAAGCCAACACCCTCTCAGTTTATCTCTCCATTTTGTGCCTTTTTATTGTAAATTAAGTTAAAATTAGGAGAGGGTGGAGGTTTCCCTTTGTTTCAGGGTGTGCGTTCCAGGACGCGCGTCATGTAGGTTTGCAGGACGGTAAGTTTTGTTTCGGGCACTACGCTCCCTCGATGTTGAACGTATGAGTGCATTTAGAGTGGTTAGATGTTGGTGATGCGAGGGGCGTAGTGCGAGTTGGATGCGCGGTAAGATCAGCGCTGGTCGAGATGGATGGCGAGGTGGAACGATGGTGATGCTATGGGCTGAAACGTCTATCCTGAAACGATGTACATAGTTCAGTAGCTATAGAAGTATTTTTAACTATTGTTCATATTTATTTGGTAAGCGCTTTAAGCGCCTCGGTTTATTCTAGTAGGCACCTGCGCGTCAAAGCGCCTGTAGTCTTGTGTTTATTTTTGTGTTTTACCACGGGGCGGGTTATTGCTTGTTCCCTCGCTACCGATGTCGCATGTTTCTTTTTTTCTATCAACGCCCAAATTTTTAGGTTAAGGCAGTTGCCCCAGGTCACGGTGCTATCACGTAACCACCTATTCGCAACGCCCAATGCCTTTCGTTGTGGGGGGGGGGGGAGTGTCGCGGCTCGCGATCGACCGCTCCTCACAGCATGTGGCCGGGAGCACCGTGTTGCCGCGCGTCTCGGTCGTGAGCACGGTCGCCGCGCTTTACGGCGGCTACCTTGTTCGCTCCGAGACCACACCATGTAGGCACGCCCCCAGCCACCGCTATAAATAGCGCGTACGCGCGCCAGTGCGGCTCTTCTCTCGTCTTACCATCTTACTATTATCGTCGTGCCGCCGTTATTATTGATTGGTTGGGTCTCCACGATATCGCCGTCGTGTCTACGTCCCCGTGCCTCGCGCGATTGGATGGATCGTTGATGGATTGTTTGGATGTACGCGCGAGGATAGAATTCCAGGATGATGAACATCACGAAGCGCCTCGGTCGCGCAGGATTTGTTGGGAGCTTTGTTCGATGCTGTTGGTTAACATCATGGGGTCGGTGTTGCCGTGCCGTAGCTGCTGCCTTGGCGGCGCGCGGCCGGCCTGTGGGTAGCTCCCTTGGATTCCGGGAGAGTGTGTGAGTGTGCTAGTGTGTGAGTGTGAGTGAGTTAGAGTCCCCATCGGTAGCCCGGGGTAGAGCTTAACTCTCCCCGTGGGTAAGTATATTTATATTTGTTTATATCGTATATTTTTGTGTATATTTATTTAGTAAATTTATGTATTTTTTATTGTTCCGTGCAGTGTAGGCGTAACGCGCCATTGTGAGCTGGCGCGCACCCGCAGTGGCGGAAGTTTTTCGGGGACAGGAGCTGGACGCATGGCAGTCGAGCACTAGGTGAGGGGGCGCAGAGCCCACCGAGCCGCAACAATTATTATAAGCGAAGTGGGCTAGGACTTGAATAAAGGCAAAAATAGGAAATGAAGGAGAATATGGAAATTTTACGAATTTCTCTCATTGCTTTTTATATAACTTATCCCTTACTATAGTTTGAAGACTATACTCTCGCTCCATGCATATCTCAAGCACGAAATCCTCCATGGTCTCATGCAATTTTTTGGATACAAAGAGAAAATCATTGCCGCCATTCTGATAAAATCGGAAATTTTCGTGGGAACGAATTTCTATACCATGGAAATGTGCACAAATATTCGAATGGCATTAGTAATCTGCTGAAGCGAACGCTGTTCTATCACTGTTTTCATCGGAGATAATTAGAAGAAGTCATGCGTAAGTGAATTTTGACAAGTGTTGGTTGTTCTCGTTCATCACCCGCCGCA
Source organism: Cylicocyclus nassatus (assembly GCA_958299035.1). Taxonomy (NCBI): domain Eukaryota; kingdom Metazoa; phylum Nematoda; class Chromadorea; order Rhabditida; family Strongylidae; genus Cylicocyclus; species Cylicocyclus nassatus. The sequence continues at coordinate 20,654,913 of CATQJL010000001.1, forward strand.
CCGACGAAACACTTCCAGGGTGTTATATGACCCCATTGACGGGCTTTCATTATGGGGGACCACACATGCACCAACCCGATCTAATGAATATCTCCCTACTCGGAATGCCAGGACATACCCGATGGTTTCTGGATAACGTGCATCATTGATGGCTATGTGATGTAAGGCTGGTTATCAACAGTTCGTATGTAAGCGGTAGGAGATCAGTAAGCAATTGTTGATTTCTATGCAGATTAGTGAAATAGAATTTATTTTTTGTTCTCTTTTATTACGTTTTTTGTATACGTACTAGCATGAAAAAGGAAAATAATTTTCTTCTAACTTATTTCATAGATTGCAAACTCTTCACATGAGCCCGAAATCACTCCTTTTATAATTATTTCGTTCTATCGGTTCAGCTGTAGTGTCTCGGAAACGAAGTTACGCTAGACTTTGTCAAACACTACATTTTGTATCACAAAAAAAATTCGTGCGATTTTTGTTAAGGTAACTGATACACGATTTGCAAGGTTGAGAATGACTGTGCCTCTCAGTAGACACGAGAAATAAAAATTACCTTAACTGTTCGCATACAACTTTTCCGTAGAACATGCAAAATTGTGTCGGAAAAATAAACCAATTGATTTTTTGTTTGATTTTTTGTACAGCTCTTGCTCTCAAGCTATGTATGTATTGAGCCGTTTACAGTTTCGTGCGCTTTTTTGATCCAACCAGATTGCTGATCATCACATATGCAAAAAGCGTTTGTTCTGCTGTAAATATTTGTACTTGCTTTATTTTCAGAAACTTCGCAAAATATTTATTCCAAAAAAGCGCACGAACTTGTTACACAATCACATATGTGCAATATCTAATCGTTGCCACATTAATTGAGTAATTTTATCTATTTTCAAGGCAAAAAAACTATTTCACACGCAATGATAGCATCTCAGTGAATAAGGTTAACTTTCTTTGTAAAATTAACAGAATAAAGCAAGAAAGGATAGATAAAAAATGGGCAGAATCGTTTCCTGGTTTCTTGAGCAATTATTCACCCTCATCACAGCGTGCAGTACATTACTGAGTGCACAGCTAGAATAACCTAGTAATTAATACTTCTACGTTGTGACAGACATGAACATTTCTACAATGATTCTGGCTTATGCATCACTTCCTTTTCGAACAACTTGATGCTTAAGATTGCCAACCAGGCCTTCCAAAGGTTATGCATCACTTCCTTTTCGAACAACTTGATGCTTAAGATTGCCAACCAGGCCTTCCAAAGGGGTTCTACATCATGATTCTACAGGGTGTCTCAAAAGTAAGTACACACTTTTCAATCGTCAATATCTCTCTTCCTAGTGTGTCTTTTTCCACCATTTAGGGACCATTGTGTAGAGGAGGCTTCAACTTAGATTTTCAAATTCGAGCGAATCACCGATCTCTCTTCATTACTGTAGGATTACTGTAGGAACTCTCGGCAAGAATTTTGAGCCATTGGGAGTCATATTCCGCCTCGGAACAAGACCAAACAAACCAGAAACTCTTATACTATGGTAGTGGAAGCCGCTGATTTCGAATATGAAACTTTTACTTTTCCGTGATGCTTCTTTTCAAAGTTATCCCAGGTAAACCGTAATAACCGATTTCTCAGTATTTGTCAGAGTTGTGATTATACCGTCAAAAAAGCTGAAAACACTTGAAGTTGTGTAGTGGAATCAGAGTGTGCGAAAATTCTAATATGCGATTTTTCAGATTTTTTGAAAAAATTTTTTCGTCAGATGGCGTATCTCACGATGGCTCCATATGCTGGAAGTTCTTACCGTAATCCTACAGTAACAAGGGGCAATCGGTTATTCGATCGATACTGTAAATCTATGTTGAAGCCTCCTCTACAGAATGGTACTCAACTGGCAAGAAAAGACCCAACGGGAAGAGAGATATTGACGATTGAAAAATGTGTACTTACTTCTGGGACACCCTGTATATGATTCTATAGGAGGACACTTCATGAAAGGTAGAGGTAGGTACATATGAAGCTCCTCAGTGACGGCCGAGATGCGTGACGATCCTACTGCGTTCGATGTTTACCTAAAAAATAGAGAGTTACAACATTTTACAGAGTCGCGGAACAGCTCACTGCGAGGAAGACGATGAATGTACACAAGAGCACCTAGGACTGAGAATAGAAAGTAGCATAAATAGAAAGTAGAAACATAAAACGTTATCCTCGATACTGCCGCTAGATGCTTGACCAGCCTACCACGTGAGTAGTTACCAATAATTACAACATAAATTTGTTTTATGGCCGTAAAGTTTCCTAAATAAGCATGCGGTCTAGGTTTTAGTATCTAGGTAAGAACTACCCAATAACTGACTAGCTATGGAAGAGAAGACAGCTAGGTATTATGATATGAGATCCTCTTTCCAAAAAGTACAGGAAATGTTTGATTAAGCATGACAGCGTATACATGCTCGCACTTTTTTTCATATAGTGCATAGAAAGATGGATGGAAAATCCTGGACATTCAGCTATTTGGAGGAGAGGAGAGTTGGGTTTTGCAAGGCATATGCTTGGATGAGTCAGAATTTATCTCGACTTAAAAGACAAAATTCAGAAAAAAAGGGTGTCACGAGCTATAAAGAACTTTCCACATATAATATTTTCATAGGTCCTTTGGCCTTTGACCAAATGGCGACTGGCGCAGATGTTGCAAATCATATCAAATTAATGGGTTTACTGAGACAAATGATTGGGGATGAAGGGGAGAAAGACACAAGAGGACGGAAACCTAGGGTAGTCACTTCTATGCAAAGTGATAACTGGAGAAGATAAAAAAAAACACACAGCCCTCCCTGACAGTTCCTATCAAAGTTGTAGAAAACGGGAGTTTTTTCACTTTTTTTCGCGATAAATTGATTATATTAGGTCGTTTCAAAAGTAATTTCGCTTTTTTCAAACGGGCACCCCTTTTGATGGAACGAAGATTTCTGAAAGATGCTGGAAGCATTCGATGCAGAATTTCATTATCTTTCTAATGGTTATGAAAGTGTTGCAAAACAGTCAATGAGCTTTCAGAAAATAACCAAAGTCTGCAACCCATGCTTTTTGAGATAGTCTAGTTTCACAATTTTTTAAAACTTTCACATCAACCCTCAGAAGAAGTTCAAGTAACGGTTTGATAGGGCAAACCATATAGAATGCAGATCTATTTTTTTTATCCTTTCCATAGCTTGTCATACATTTTTGACAGAATTTTAACTGATGCTACCGATTTTTATACTTGTGCAGCTAAATCCTCGTAGAACATCAAAGGAAGAGCAGCTCGGCCACTATTCGACGCAGCATCTTCTCCTCTTTCTAACAGGTGGTTTTTGTTTCCGATTCGTTTAGTTTTGGGGATAAAATCATCACAATTCATTTTTTCAACTAGCCTCATGCTGTGCTTGAAAATCACGAAAATTGATATTTCGAACCCGTAAACCTTCACTTGCTTTGCAAAGTTAGTGCTGACTCATAGTACAGTCTTGGTAGTCTCAAATTCCAAAAAATTATGATGTTTCCTGCGATCGTGGCTGAGGTAGGCCTGCCAAAATCCGATGGCTTTGAAAAATCTTTTAAAAAATTACGGCGAGCTACGAGAAAGAGAAAAAAGTAGCACTGTATTCTATGAGGTTTACTCTATTGAATCTTTACTTGAGCTTCTTCTGAGGATTGATATGAAAGTTTTAAAAAATTGCGAAACTTGGCCATCTCAAAAAGCATGGGACGCAGATTTTGGTTATTTTCTGAAAGCTCATTGACTGTTTCGCAGCAATTTCATAACCATTAGAAAGAGAATGAAATTCTGCATCTCCAAGATGTCTTAGAAAACTTTGTTCCTTCAAATGTGGCGCTCGTTTGAAAAAAACGAAATTACTTTTGAAACGACCTAATATATATAGTTTCAAACAGCATTAAATGAGTACAAAATGTAAGGAGGTGTTAATCAATCTTACGATCTGCTTTTTGGGCAAAGTAGATAACCCCTAAATTTTAGAACAAATTTTGGAACGGTTCTTGCTAATACTGTAGCATTACGGTAATAGGTCTCGTTTTTCAGCCTCCAGTTCTGTTCTTCTGACCAAATGAATATCAGGACCGATACTCGAAAGAAAAAATAATTTGCACTGACTTGAAAATTTGGAAAAAACAACAGCTGTGAAATTTTTGCGCTACCGCACCCTATTTATCGGCAAACATCCAATTTCCCCTTAAGGCGCAATCATCAAAAGACTAGCAAGAGCAGCTCAACGCTAAGCACAAGGCCATATTCGAGGGTCACAAAGACGAAGAACGTGAACCGGGGAAGAAAATGCAAATAAGGAACGACCACATCAAAGGAGACGCGTACTTAACCCAATTGACCGACTCGTGCATGTGCGCGCAGCTCCTCATGAAGACACTGTAACCGTTCTACAGTATGCAAACAAAAAGTGGGGGGGGGGGGGAGGGTTAAAACCTTGCACTAAACATCTGCATAGCCGTAGTGAAGAGACAAAAGAAGACATGTTTGCAGCTGGGAATAATACCCTTGGAAAGAAAGAAGGAGAAGAACCTATGATTACGAAATAAACGGGGTAGTGCGCGTGCGGACGTGGACGAGTTGTCTCGGAACAATGTGAACAGCTCGTCGTGCAGGTGTGCGACGACTCTGGACGGAGCTGACGAGGAGGAGATGGGTTAATTATGGCAATTAAAGCAAGGATAATCACTCAATTGAAAGTCATTGATACGTGCTGCTCCTTTTGCTTACCCCTACCACCTTCAGTCTCCCGTACCGTAACGGTGGTAATGAAAGAAACAGTCTGTACGCTGTAATTATTGAGGCTCTTAAGAGATTCAGTTCTGCCTGAGTTCATCTGTATTCAACGGAGATGGATATGTCGATATTATATGAGGTGCACTCAAGATAACATTGAACATGAGTAAGAACCTCTAAGAGATGTGTAGGGGGCGTGGCCGTCCCAATAGTCGTGAGCACCTCTAAAAATTTTATAAGCATTCAAAAGAAAATTTCGCACGTAGTCGTGTTTTCCAGAAAAAAATCTTGTCACTCTTCCCCCCCCCCCCCCCTCATATTCTGGAATCCAATAAAATGTCAAGCAAAAATTGCTTAGATTGTTGCGGTAATCAATATTAAATAATTTTTATCAATGGCAACCTTACACTAGTACGGAGGTTTTTTGGGAAAGCATAACTCTATCGAAATTAATAAATTGCAAAATCAGAATAAACTTGTGCCATGGGTCACGGTATTGAGAAGTTCCTCAATACATAGGTTTTTGACGAAACCACACAAACTGCTATTTTCATTACGTCATTACGGTAAAAATCTAGAATTAACTAGCCGCATTCTCAAAGAGTACTCGAGAAAATTTGCAAAAACTAGTGCATAACCCATTTTCTCCGATCCCTAAAAAACTCAAGAACACTGCAACCCAAAAAAGTCTGTCACACACATAAGCGTAACGCGCAAATACGACAAGCAAACATGCAGATGAAGAGCATAAGTTCAACATATGTGAGATGTTTAACGTGACCGTTCATCGAGAATAATCGGCGATGATTTAGTGGAGGTGAATGCAGTGGATTATACGGTATTGTGTTCGATAATCAGGTACGCTCGGATGACTTAAGTCCTTTAGAAGCGATTGGAGCGTCGAAGCGCTGTCGAAGAAGTCAATTCGCTAGTGTTTTTGGTTGCGAAAACACCTGTCTCGGGTGCATGATGAGCGATTAATGGGCGAAGGAGAGATTTGGACCAGTTATCTGGCTCAAAGGTTGATTTCGCTCAAAATGAAACATAATCCTTGAAGTTCTGAAGATATAAAAACCGTTTCTCCTTCTCCTCTCCCCTCCCCCTTCCCGCGACTATAAATAAACACCGCTTATCACAGCCACAAAGCTGATAACAGCCGCTAATGTGTGAGAAACCTTTTAATCCCCAAATGACCCCGCTGCCCCTAGCCTTGTATCCCTTGTTTGAACATAGTCTAAAAAACCGCGACCAGGACGAGTTTCCTCTTACGGGCGTTAAATGTGCCTGACATGATTTGTATGATACAGGAAATAGGTTAAATATATTCTATCTTTATACTGGTAGCAGCGAATAGGGTTAAGTGATACATTTTGGATTAAAAGCCTTGATCGCCAATAATATGTGTGTTTTACACGTTAGTGTTGACAAATTTCGCGTTTTGTATTTTTAAAAAGGAAAACCAGCGAGAACTTTTGATAATATATTTCCACAACCCAAAACAATAAAAATTATTTTAGTGCCACATTTGGACCTGCAAAGGCTTCTCCACAAAGCGGTTTCTTTTCCATTTTCGTCGTTATTTCCTTAAGTTTCTATTTTTCTAATTGTAAACAATTTCTCAGTCAAATCAACTTGGGTTACTCGGAAAATCACAAGGACCCAGGAATTCTTTTTACTTCTGAAGAATGATGATCCAACTAAAAATTATTACAGTCGATATCATTTGCTTCAACATCTGCGAATTTTCTCGATTCGCAGCTTCAACGATAACGAGAAAATAGACCGAATGACAGAGAAAGAACACGTTTCCTTTAGGGGATAAATAAGGTGGTAAAGTTCGTGGCGTTGGAAGCCTACATTGAGAAGGAAATATTTGGAGCAGACATAAGTTAGAATAGCTTGACTTCATTATTTGATTGCTTCGGGAGTTTTCTTGACTTCAAAAAATATTCTTAAAGTTCGCAAGCTTTCAGTTGAGCTCTACTATTAACTGTGATTGAACATATCTATGCGTGGTAGCAAAAAAGAAGAAATGGATACAAAAAATCATTGGTGAAAAACCGTTCAAAACAAACATGCATCATGAAAGGATGATGATGGCTGGTGACTGCTTTTGGGCTATGCTTGAAATCTGCCTAAAGGGTTCGCAAGAGAAATGAAGGTTGAATGAAGTATTGCCAAGCGATGGCGAAAAAGTTGCGGGCAATAATGAAAATACTCAGAAAACCAGAACTTTTGCCACATGAATCACGTAAATTTGCAAAATCATGGCTCTCCAGGAAATCTTCTATGATTTCTCGTCAAATCTACAATAGCGGAAGAGACATCAAAAGATCTGCCAAAGGTGTGGTCGAGCGGCTATTCGAACACGCGAATACTCCAACCGGCCCGCTAGGGTCGGGGTGATGTGCACCCCCCCTTGCACTAGCGCTGATCCTTGTAGCTTGTAGCTTGTAGCTAAGCTTGTAGCTCTCCAGCTTTTCTGTAGCCTCTTGTAAAGGCCCAAGAATGCGGAAGAGACATCGAAAGAAGTGCTTTCGGAGGTGTAGCCGAGCGGCAGTTCGAACATGCGAACACTCCATCCCGCTGGTGTGTGGCCGAACCGAAGTGCACCCCTTACCTCCCCCTTTGACTAGCGCTGATCCCACGCTAAACAAACAAATATTAGGGGTGTGGAGTAAACGAGCTACAGATAGGGTTACACATACTCATGTACACCTACTATGCGAAACGCTGGGATTAACAGATGGCCCCGGGTTGATTTGAATTTTTTTGGGCGTTCCTGTGGGAGCAGGAAAGGCGATGCGCAAATTTAGAGAAACTTAAAGCCCCTCCCATTCTCAAGCTATGCCACAAGGTCGTGTTCAGACCTATATTGACCAATAGAGGGTGAGCTTCAGTTTTAGGCGAGAAATTCCAAGCTGCCTCCCAATTCCACTGCTCAAAACGGGTGAAATTCCTCCTAATCCAGATTTGAACGAGCTCTCACAGAAAAAACCACGACGATGCGACATAACGGTCCGCTCGTCGCCGTTTTTGTTCCTCTTTCGTTGCTGATTCATAACATGTGTGCAGCACATCCCATTGTTTCTACCGCTGCACTTCGCACCGAGTTCTCTCATCGTTTTTGAATGGCAGAGACTCCTAGCTCTTCGTTATGGAAAGAGATTTTCTAGCAAATAAGGAATTGCAAGGCTATGCAAGAGTAATTGCATTTCTTTTGCGTTCAAGGAAAAGAAGTTGTCAAGGATGTATGTATCTATCTTGAGAGATACATGTGCCTAATCCAGTCAAGAGGAAAAAATTTCATCAAATCCCAACAATTACAGAATGTGAGATTAGAGGATATGCGTAGGTTCCTCACCATCTCGAAATTTTGTCCACATTACTTTACTACAGGCTAGCTGGTTACCGGCTCCGCCCAACCCTCAAAGCATTATGATAACCCCCGTGTGCCGATTCCCAGCCCCGCAAGTCAAACTTCACAAAAAATCGATAAAGGTCGATAAAATAGATATCAATCGATCGCGAGAAGTAGCCTACGACACCCGCCCCGCCCGTGTATGGTGCCAAGTTTGGTCCAGATCGGATCAAACTAAAAATTTCTATTCGGAACATACGTACATACAGACAGACAGACACACAAACGGACATTCAGCTTTATATACAAGAATTTGGAGAATTCAGAGAAATTTGCTGGTAAAAATAAATGATTGGCGCATTAATTTAATGCTACTGTAATGCTACTGCGCGATTTGATATCGTCTATTCCCCACAGTATAGCGGGCGGAGCTTTGCCGACGTTTGCCAACGTATGCGCGTGGCAGTTTTTGATAGCTAGAGATTACAAAAACCAATGCTCTAAAGTGGAGGTACAACAAGTTTTTTAACGTGTTCAAATGTCTGCAGGGCTACGCCCGCTATACGCATGGAAAATGCCTATACTTGATTTACGAAGTCACCTTGAATCTCCCTCAAAAGTTTACTCATACGATAAATGCCACTGTAATCCACTTTAATCCACAAAATAAAATACCCATACATTTTCAACAAGCGCAACGTTATAGTCTGCGATTACGCCATCGCTTCTTCAAAATTCGCGCAATACGCAAACCGCTCAACACAATTAATGCATTCGAGAACACAACAACTGAGCATAGTGCTCTTCAGTTGTCCAAAAGAGCAGCCACTCACTGCCTGAGTTGAAGGGTCTGCGCATATTGCGTATGCACTAAATAACTGTTACGGGGGTGGCAATGGGTGGGTGACGTCACACGGGGCCAGAACTCTTGAACAAGACTGCTCGGGTGAAAGGTGATAAGTGTAATATGGAGTTGTGACGTCAGATTAGTCACTGACACAGTCGGTCACCGGGGGTTACCTTACAGCAGCTGTTAGGTAACAGGTGTCAACGCCCAAAGAAAAGCTGGTGTCACCTTGCCAGACGAGTATGAGGCTCTAGTGGATGCATACCGACAGGTAAGCAAGGATGTCCATAAATATCTCGCGCCTCCTGTTTAACCCTACTATCTCGCAGCGGGTCCCTTTTTTCGTGGTCTAAATGGCCCCACGCCATGAAAATATCTAATTAGCAGCGGGCGATGTGAACGTACCGACACAAGTAGCGATAAGCAACAGTGTTGTTGCTGAATAAGGCCGGAACCACCGACTGTGAAAGGTGAGGGTGCCGAAGGTGTTTGGGAACGGAGGGAGGAAACAGGAAGTGACGCAAGATTTGGCGGTATTTTTGGGACAAGATCGGAGCTAATGGCAAAACAACGGCAAACAACGCTTGCTTTCGATAGATTACTTAGGGTGGAGTTTCTCAATACTTTTTGAGTCAAAGAGTGAATGTCACGCACGACTAGACCCCTAAGAGTTCTATACAAGATTCCTGCGTTGACAAAAGAATTTTTATTGTTCATTTCGACGATTTTGAAAGCTGCTGCCTTCGAATATGAATGCAATGCTGAGGACGTTGTATTGAGTCGTAAACTGCGACAAGATCCAACAGTATTCTTCGATAGGATAATGAAATCCTTAATTTCAAAAAGGAAGGAACAGCTGATGCAAAACTGCGGACAAAGTTGACCTGCCTGACCGCGAATACGACTGTCAAGCGGGACAGTAAGAAGGTAGAACGATGCGATAAGATAGGAACTGCGAATGTTACCGCGATTCATCACTGTCCGCCTCTTGCGACAGTCGCTATGATTGAATGAAGCGCGATATATCGCGCGGCATTCCTGGCCAGCTCTCCCCATATCACTACCACATGATTTATTGTACGAAATCTGGGCACCTGTAGTGGAAGCGCGTTTTTCTTTGGAAATCTGAGTTTGGGAAGCGCTTGGGAGCCAACGGGAGCCAAACGGCGGGTTACAATGCGTAAAAGCTAAGTACATGTAAGCGTACATGACACAGATGGTCGGTTAGGGATTACCGTAGACGCGGACGAGTTCAGGGCGGTTACAGGAATATCAGAGGGTCGGGCGGGTCACTTGTAGATATAATTAGCAACTCAGACTGACCAAGGACAGCGAACAAAACGATAAATGTGACACTATAGACCCGACACGGGTGCCGGGTGTAAGTGGCAGAAGGAGAGAGTCAAGGTAGGACCAGCTGGAGGGAGGTAATCCAGATAGCTGATGAGGTGAAAGCGAAAACTTCGCAGAGCAAGTTCTTTTCGGCTTTTCTGCGGCAATTCACTTTCAGCTACAATATCTTACCGGTTCTTCAGCTTTAACAACCGGATAATGCTACAACTTATAGCAAGGTATCAAATTTTTTGCAGAATACATAGCCGTCGTACTCATGGACCGGAAGAATCAGCCACATCTTTTCCCGCTCTCTTTACCTAAGCAGTAAAAATTATAAGCATTCCAAAGCTTTATTCTTTCCAATGCTGCCTAGACATTTCATCATTCTCGAAAAGAGAGTACCTGAGTACCCATGAATGAGTAGGCAAGAACGGAGAAAGATACATAGCTTTGTCCCACTTAACCGATTCTGTCTGGTGCTAAAGCAGAAGAACAAAGTACGTTATTTCACTTAAATCATCATAAAAGTTGTAGCGTTCCTTAAATGTTGCATTTGGCGTACAAAAAGTGCGCCATTCCTGCAGGAAATCTCTACTCTCACGATGTTGTAATGAGTCTTGATAGGCAAACTCTTAAGCTAAGCAGAAATTGATTACATACCTCAGCTTGTCTGAGAAGTTCTTTCTGTAATTTTCTTTGTAGAAAGATATATTTGGAAAAAAGCATTCAGAAGCAAGGGCGTGCATCAAAACCGCCTCGATAGTAGATTTCAGAGATCTGGTAAGATCTGAGATCTGCCTCTGACCATAGTTGCGATAGGGGGAGTGATGGATCTTACCCCCTTCACTTTGAGGCCAAACTCCCGATGACCCCCTTCACCTGGGCTGAGATTGGTATTGTACTCTGAGAATATGATAAAAATCGTTATTAAAAGGTTTTGCATGCTAAGTACCTCAAACAACAAGTACACTCATAAATTTACTAAAGAAGCGGTATTTAGGTTTATTTATATTATTTATTTATCCTCGTAGCATTTTGGAGAGCAGAAAGTGAGGACACAAAATCAGTTAATTTTTGAAGCACATAAAATCCCTCATATCTCGCGGCACAGAAGACCTAGAAAAAAGTCGACGGTCTAGTCGATTCTCCATGATCTCAGCTTTCGAATGGTATACAGCATGTTAGGGCTTCCTTGCTTCCCGGCTCTAAAAATCATTTGCTCCGGTAACCGATAAAAGCCAATACATTGGTGGAGCTGGGTTGGAGCAAGCTAATAGTAAATATCTCCACCCCATTTTTGAAAACTGGTTAGTTTTTTCGCCCAGCAACCTATATACCATTCGAAAGCTCAGGAAAAGGGGATTCGACCTAGACCGTCGCCTTCTTTCTAGCCTCCCTCTACCGAGAGATACACCGCATTTTATCTCAAAACATGGTCATTTTCAACAGCAGATTTCTGCCAAATGAAGACCTAATCACTGCTGATTGTCTATCTGTGTTAAAGAGCAAGTCTTCATTAACAAACATAGACCGTCGACTTTCTCGTAGCATTCATTTGGAGAGCAGAAAGTGAGGACACAAAATCAGTTAATTTTTGAAGCACATAAAATCCCTCATATCTCGCGGCACAGAAGACCTAGAAAAAAGTCGACGGTCTACGTCGATTCTCCATGATCTCAGCTTTCGAATGGTATACAGCATGTTAGGGCTTCCTTGCTTCCCGGCTCTAAAAATCATTTGCTCCGGTAACCGATAAAAGCCAATACATTGGTGGAGCTGGGTTGGAGCAAGCTAATAGTAAATATCTCCACCCCATTTTTGAAAACTGGTTAGTTTTTTCGCCCAGCAACCTATATACCATTCGAAAGCTCAGGAAAAGGGGATTCGACCTAGACCGTCGCCTTCTTTCTAGCCTCCCTCTACCGAGAGATACACCGCATTTTATCTCAAAACATGGTCATTTTCAACAGCAGATTTCTGCCAAATGAAGACCTAATCACTGCTGATTGTCTATCTGTGTTAAAGAGCAAGTCTTCATTAACAAACATAGACCGTCGACTTTCTCGTAGCATTCATTTGGAGAGCAGAAAGTGAGGACACAAAATCAGTTAATTTTTGAAGCACATAAAATCCCTCATATCTCGCGGCACAGAAGACCTAGAAAAAAGTCGACGGTCTACGTCGATTCTCCATGATCTCAGCTTTCGAATGTTATACAGCATGTTAGGGCTTCCTTGCTTCCCGGCTCTAAAAATCATTTGCTCCGGTAACCGATAAAAGCCAATACATTGGTGGAGCTGGGTTGGAGCAAGCTAATAGTAAATATCTCCACCCCATTTTTGAAAACTGGTTAGTTTTTTCGCCCAGCAACCTATATACCATTCGAAAGCTCAGGAAAAGGGGATTCGACCTAGACCGTCGCCTTCTTTCTAGCCTCCCTCTACCGAGAGATACACCGCATTTTATCTCAAAACATGGTCATTTTCAACAGCAGATTTCTGCCAAATGAAGACCTAATCACTGCTGATTGTCTATCTGTGTTAAAGAGCAAGTCTTCATTAACAAACATAGACCGTCGACTTTCTCGTAGCATTCATTTGGAGAGCAGAAAGTGAGGACACAAAATCAGTTAATTTTTGAAGCACATAAAATCCCTCATATCTCGCGGCACAGAAGACCTAGAAAAAAGTCGACGGTCTAGTCGATTCTCCATGGTCTCAGCTTTCGAATGGTATACAGCATGTTAGGGCTTCCTTGCTTCCCGGCTCTAAAAATCATTTGCTTCGGTGACCCATAATAGCCATTGTACAGGTCGTCCCGAAAGTTTTTGCGCACGATTTCAAAAATTCATAACTTCTGATTTTTCCAACCGATTTGACTGCTTTCACTTTTATGTGAAAACGTAAGTCATGGTCTTTATAATGACATCTCATATGCTTAGTAATGATCATCTGTTGCATAGATAGAAGCTCAAAACCAAAATCACTCAAAATTGAATTTTTGTGTAGGGTCATAAAAAATCAGAAACTTGCAACAAAAATCGGAGCAGTCAGTATTGTAGTTCACTAGCTCTTTCTAAAAGTGCAAAGTTTGCTCCGATTGAGCGTCTCCATGAAAAGTTATGATTTTCGAGCAAGCAATACAAGAAGGCGAATTTGATTTATTTTGGCATTTTTCAGGGAAATCATAACTTTTCATGGAGACGCTCAATCGGCGCAAGCTTTGCACTGTTAGAAAGAGCTGGTGAAAGAACCTACAGTACTGACTGCTCCGATTTTTGTTGCAAGTCTCCGATTGCTTATGACCCTACACAGAAAATTAACATTTTATCATTTTTCTTCTATCGCTCCTATCTATGCAACAGATGACCATTACTAAGCAGCTGAGATGTCATTATAAAAAGCATGACTTACCCTTTCACATAAAAGTGAAAGCAGTCAAATCGGTTGGAAAAATCAGAAGTTATGAATTTTGAAATTCATGCGCAAAAAATTTCTGGACGACCTGATAAGAGCGAGGTGGACCAAGTTAATAGTGAAAAATGTGCTGTGGATTGACATCGTTATCAGCACTAACGGGAACGTGAGCGAACGCGTCTATTTAAGCGTGCTTATCGTTATTATATGTTTATGTTTTTCTGGTAAAAAATGCGCTTTTGATTGACATTATGCCATCATTATTAGCACACACTCAAAAACCTATGGGAGATTGGTGAATTTCCACACCTTCACACAAAAACCCGCCCATTTTTGGAATCTATACTCTGTAAAACTAGTGCTGAAGAAGGTCACTTTCGTGAAAACGCTCTAGACTCACCTTACCTAATTTGTAGAGAATGGTTGGTTTCAATGAATCAAAAACTCTAAGACATTCAGAAGAATAACATGTTATTAAAATATCCCTCAATGTTTTGGAAAGGTTGGCAGTTTGAAAAGCAAACGGCAGGCAGAATACTTTACAAAATCGCAATGACTCGCATGTGTTCCAGTTCAACAGCGAGGCAGAATGAGAACCTTAAGCCGACGAAAATGTTGTATTGATACAGAGTTGACAATTGAGCGAAACTCTCTGATTTCTTGCATAAGGAATCCAAGCAGATTGTCCTAGTAATGAGGAAATGTCCGGGAAGTCCATTGCTGATCATCAGGTTGCTGAAGAATTCAAGGCTGCTGAATTCACAAACATGGATATGAACAAAAGGAAGGTGATAGTACAAAGCATAGTTACTGCACTTAGATCCCGGCTGGAGTGCGAACCCAACTCTGTGCTTTATGTTTTTGGAAGTTGTTCGCATTGTGACATTATGACCTATGATATTGAAAAAAAAAACCAACGCGCAGCATAGTACCTCCTTTTTTTCGGCTATTCCGCAGATGCTGTTAAAGAAGAAGTTGAGCAGCTTTCTAATCAGCTAACAGGACCAGAGGAGGTGGAGCCAGAGTTCGACAAGGCCCAAAAAAGTATGCACTATTTCCTTCCCGTATTGCGAAAGCATATGCGATCTGGCTCTTTTCCCATTACTTACCGCAAAAATCTGATGGACTTACTAGCAAAGCTAGTTTCCATTCCGACTAGCACGGCAGAGGTGGAGAAAGAAATTTTCTATCTACTCTGTTATCAGAACACAACGCAGAAGTCGTACAACGATAGAGCATCTAAGCAAATACTTAAGATTTGTCAACCTTCTACTAAACACATTGTTATCCAAAAACTTCATTTGAAGGATTGGTCTAAGTGGTCCAGACAGGCTGTTACCGTATGACTTTTTGGAATATCCTAAAAGATGGTATGAAGAAACTGGTCACCTACCTGCTGACTTCCTGGTGCTACCAGAGGGGCAGAAAAAAAAAAATCACAAAAGCACTTAGAAGAAGAAGAAAGTTTCAAATCCATTTTCGACTCAGAACGCTTTTGCACGCAATTCTACTTCTACTCCGATGATCGTTTAGAGGAAGAAGAAGGTTTTTCAGACAGCAAACTTGTTGTCTCTAACGTTAGCGATAGTGATAGTGTTGATGATGATGTGCAGGAAATGAAGTTGTTCCTAACTTGTACATCTTTTGAGATAAACCGTATGGCTTTCGTTTTTTGTTGATGCAGTGAAACAGGAGCACAGATCTTCATAATCAAATTTTTTTCAAACTTTTTAATTTCTTTTGAAAACTTAAATTTTTTTTTCAATTTGTGCCTAGATAAGGTACAAATTAGAGCTCTTCATACCACGCTTTTTTACCTTTTCTCTCTTCCTCCCCCCCCCCCCCCTAGACTCACATACCCCCTTCACCCTGGAAGGTCAGGAACAGCCGAGACCCCCTTCACCTGGGGAGAGCCCGGCTCCCCCTATCGCACCTATGCCTCTGACACCCTTTAGCAATGAAAAGATGCGTGTGAGCTTCTTTTTCACAGTTTGCTAGATGAAAACAGTAGAGACAAAAAGCGAGAGGTTACGGACAAGTAAGATTTTAAAATAAATGCAGCAATCAGTGCAAAGCGCTGTCAGAGGGCCAACACGTTGCTTAGGTGACTAATTTTATAGACTTTTTATAGCGAAAGTAAGAGTGGTCGAATACTCTCATTTGAAATGCTACATCAGTGGAAAAATTGTTCTGAAATACTAGGGCTTGGCAATTTTTCGGAAGTTGCCTTCTGTGATAGTCATTTGATTTTTCGTTGGTGAATCTAATAGTTTCTAGAATGAGTCGCTGAGTAAATGTGGTACGGCTTGCTTTGAGAAAAAAGTGCGAAAAAGCGCAGAAGCACGGGAAAGACGATTGCGACGGTGTATGGCTCCCTGCGGGAGATTAATTCTAATGCAAACTACTGCCGGTTCTTCATGTCTGTCTGAATTAATCGCGGGTTCACCCTCCCCGTCTGTGAATGGGAATATTCCAACACCACAGATTTTCGCAGATTTTTCGCCTTACCCGGGATCTCTGAACCCGCGCGCACTTGTCATCTGCGGAACCAAAACAGATCCGTCTCCAATCTTCTACTCATACACACATAACGTATCGACTGTCACAAATATCCTTTCTCCCTCTTCATAATGTCAGAGGCGTCGAGCTGTTTCGACTATAATTGCACCGTCATCCTCAACTGATTTTCCTCAGCTATTATGTTGGGGCAAAGTGTCCGTGACACACTGAACGGGTGCGTAGCAAGCGTTACCCAGGCAGCCGCCTGGTGCCGCAGCCAGCCGCCAGAGCTGGCACCAACGCCGCGGCTGAGCTTCCGTAAGCGCGCTCTCGTCGTCCGCAATCTCTCGCAGAGAGATTTTCGCAGCAGCCTCGCACCTCATCGCGCTGAGGTGCGAAAATTCCCTCAGAGGTCGCGCTACTGCCACATATTATATATCGATCAACACAGCGGGAAATTTGTAGTTTATTAGCAATATACATTACAAAAAATATACAAAAACAAAAAAAGTTAAATAAATTAAAAAAAAACACAAAAAAATGCAAATGAAAATCACAATCAAATTTACAATTTTACATCCGGTGAATTCTGGGTTTGATAAATTTTCAAAAAGATTCGGTAACAAGCAAAAAATCAAAAATTACCTCCAAAAGCAACGGATTTTCTACATAGGTAATTTGAGCAAGATGCTCAGACTGAAGGCTGTAAAGCTGAGAGTTTGACATCTCGAATCTTAGCTGCTCAGCATCATTTCATCTTTTATACCTCCATATGTGGCACAGTTTTTCTAATATCTGACCTAGTTGGTGTTAGAAGTCTTCTGCCCCAAAGGTCACAACGAATTGTGCCAAAAAACCATTCAACAATCTATTTTATATTAATCTATTTTATTAAATTTGATTGTGATTTTCATTTGTGCTTTTTTGTGTTTTTTTTTATTTATTTGACTTTTTTGTTTTTGTATATTTTTTGCAATTTATATCTTATATATAAAGCTGAATGTCTGTTTGTATGTATGTATGTATGTATGTATGTATGTATGTCTGTATGTCTGTCTGTGTGTACGTATGTTCCGAATAGAAAATTCCATTTCTGAACCGATCCGGACCAAACTTGGCACACATACACTTCGGGCCCCGGCGCGTGTCATAGGCTACTTTTCGTCATCGATCGATATCGATTTTATCGATTTTTATCGATTTTTTTGCTGAGTTCACCTACGGGGCTGGGAGTTGGCACAGGGGGGTAATCGAGCATGGGGATTCCGAATACAATATTGGTTTTCAGGATTATCGATTACTTTTATCGATTTTATCGATTTTTTTGCAAAGTTTGAGCTACGGGGCTGGGAGTTGGCACAGGGGGGTAATCGAGCATGGGGATTCCGAATACAATATTGGTTTTCAGGATTATCGATTACTTTTATCGATTTTATCGATTTTTTTGCAAAGTTTGAGCTACGGGGCTGGGAGTTCGCACAGGGGGGTAATCGAGCATGGGGATTCCGAATACAATATTGGTTTTCAGGATTATCGATTACTTTTATCGATTTTATCGATTTTTTTGCAAAGTTTGAGCTAGGGGGCTGGGAGTTGGCACAGGGGGGTAATCGAGCATGCTGATCATCCCCAAGGGGGGTGATCAGCATGCTCGAACACCCCTGTGCCAAATTCCAGCCCCCTAGCTCAAATTTTCAAAAAATCGATAAAATCGATAAAAGTAATGGACGATCTTGAAAACTAATATTGTATTCGTAATCTGCATGCTCGATTACCCTCTGTGCAAACTCCCAGCCCCGCAGGTCAAACTTTGCAAAAAAATCGATAAAATCGATAAAAGTAATGGACGATCCTGAAAACTAATATTGTATTCGGAATCCCCATGCTCACTTCCCCCCTGTGCCAACTCCTAGCCCTGTAGGTGAACTCTGCCAAAAAATCGATAAAATCAATAAAAGCAATCGATAGTTCTGAAAACTAATATTGTATTCGGAATCCCCATGCTCACTTCCCCCCTGTGCCAACTCCTAGCCCTGTAGGTGAACTCTGCCAAAAAATCGATAAAAATCGGTAAAATCGACATCGATCGAT
>CATQJL010000001.1:20673742-20766458 GCA_958299035.1 Cylicocyclus nassatus
AAGCAGTGGTATCAACGCAGAGTACTGGACGAAAAGTTGGACTTCAATCTATGAATGTGATCTATGAAATCGACTTATCTTCACTAGAACCTAGCGCCTCCGCTCTGCTCGTCTTTTTCACCCCCCCCCCTTTCTCCCAAGCCCGGAAATGACCTATACGAACAATATGGGGGGACGGAAGTTTCTCACCCGAGCCATTTTCTCGCACCTAAGTGATGTGCCTGGCAGGCACATCACTTAGGTGCGAGAAAATGGCTCGGGTGAGAAACTTCCCGCACCCAACAATATGTTGTCCGCACAATTTGAGACAACCGAAAGGACATAGATTTGCAAGCGAAATTGTTATTGCCCGGTCCAACGTGCTAATTTTCAACCTCAATTCACACCTTGCCTTCATCATTCGTCGCCACTAAATCATTTCGATATAGCTACCAAGGGGTGAGGATTGAGGGGAGGGTTACTTGTACAATTCATGATGTGGAGAAAAAACATGAGTATTTTGGAGTATCAATTACAAGCAAGTCTACCAAATACAAGATTTGAGAAAAAAAAACACCTTCAATCACTAGATTGAATAGATCGATTCTACTAATTTTTGTTGCACCAAGACTGTCAAGCAATGCAGCGCCGGAATTTTCTTCAGTTGAATGTGAAGAACTTTTTGTGAACGATGAGGCGTGCTGATGACCCTGCCGATGAAAATTTTTTTGGAAGGATTTCAATACATAGGGCTTGAAGCCCTTGGTTATTAGAAAACAGGCATGGCAGTCACTTTCAAAAAATCGGGGAAAGTTGTGAATTCACAGGCAAAAACAAATCATTAAAACAAATCAATTTCTCAACTTTTATGTCAATAAAAGAATCTTGTGATCCATTCTCCCCAGCCCCCCCCCCCTTCTTGCCGCTGTCAAGCTGCAATTTACACAAAATTCATCTATAGAAAACCCAATTTTGCATTCACACTTTTCTGCATTTCTTCCTTTGCAAGGAGGGATTTGCTAATGATGAACATTAAGGAAAGGTTGCAATGTGTTTCAAGCAATTTTTGAGTTATTTTGCAGACATATGATTTATACAAGCTAAAGTAGCAAAGTACGCAGATTGGAAAAAGCGCTAACATAACTCCGGAAAGTTTCAACCTAACCAGTCAACCAGAAAATGTCGTGCATTAGTGCATCTACAAAAGTTACCTGCCATCCGGTACGCAAATAGAATAAATGACAAAAGAATTGCTGTAGGCTTCTTAGCTAGAAAACCCGGCGAAAATGAGCGCATAGCATGATTTGGAAGGGGCTCACTGGCAGTGATGTGACAGTGAACGATGCGTCGTTCAGGGCCCCAGGTGAAAAACGATGTTGTCAGGCCGGTGAGGATTTCAATAAATCCAAACGTGCCGCTCTTCTAGCACTGCCATTCATCTAGGCGCATAAAACACAAAGGAAAGGGATTCTGTATAGAGTAGGGGACGAGAGCGCCGGCGCACTGCAGAAGGATTTTAGAGTGAAAAAAGTACAAAGAGATTAGCTAAGAAGATTGACTTCGACGCAAAGAAGATAATCGAATAACTGGAGAAAATGGTTGCTTCCTCTTTTCTTTTGTTACAATGCATGTAATATCTTAGGAGGGGTAACCCTAGGGAAGAATGTTAAATCGATGTAATTTTTCTGAAAAACATTAAGACTTTGAAAAAGTCTAGAACTTATTCTGAAGGAAGAAGAGATCAGAAAGCACATGCTCTCAAACAGTATGGTCAAGGTGAATCTGCCATTTACAAGAAAACCACCTTTTGAAGAAATATCTCCTTTGGTACTTGCAATTACTTTTGTATGATAGGAAACTAGAATTTGGAATATACTATTTGTTATTCGACAAGTTTTGTAAAACCAGTCGCATGCATAGTGACGTTCTAAAATGTTAAGAGTCAATATCTTTTAATCTAAAAAGTGAATCGATATATTGTTCTGTGCGCTAACGTGGACATAGTAGAGATTCAATAACATGGACTCCAAAATATGTTGCGTGATAACTAATCAATATATTGATTTTTCGAAAGCTATCCATATGCAAAATTCATCATTATGAAGCTAGGGTGGAACAATGCATAGAGACATCCTAATCACTTCATATGAGATTTATCCAAATTTCTTATGTAACTTGTTCTAAGCCTCTAGCACATTTGAATGTCCAGTTTGTAGAGGACATAACTGAGGACTGACTTTCTATGTGCTTACTTTTTAAGCTTTTGAAAGAAGAAGAAATTATGAAAAAACTCAATCCAATCCCCTCCAACCATAAATATGAATGCCACCACTTTTCGTGCGCCATCATTGAATGAATGGCATACGACAAAAAACAGCTTGCAGGAGCTGCAGCTGACAAACTTTTCATACTTCATGCATGGCATTAAGAGCTTTTCAAGAGGAATGTATGAGGGAAGAAAACGACTCGAGAGTTTCTACATTTGCATTTCTATAGAGAATATTTATGGTGGAGAACATAAAAACGCGCACGAGAGGAAGTGAAGGGAGGGGAGGGGGGAGTTGGTTTTTGAAGGCAAGTGTCTTGCTGTCTTGAGATGCATCTAACTAATTGTAAGTATAAGAAGACTTGTTCTTGTATGAAAGGGGAAGGGGGCGGGGGGGGGGGGAGGAAACTTGAGGAGTTATGACATACTGAGGGAATGTATCCATAACTTCTCTAAGACTTTGAGTTATCAATCCTAGAATGTGAAGGATATTACAAAGTTAAGAATGAAATAAATTTTCAAAACGATGAATATTAAAACATAAAATCGAGCCAATTCATCAATCATCCAGCATTTAGCGCACAGTAAAAAAAAATGAGTGACCTGGGACAGGCAATTAGAGGGAGAAGGAGAAGGAAACAATGTAATGGGAAGAGCGTAGAATCATAAAATATTTCAGGTTGGAGTAATAATAATATTAATATTATTAATATTAATAATATTATTACTTCAATCATTTATTCAACGCCCTTATGTGTTCAGGAAAAACGTGAGAAACTCTATATCATTCCCAGACTTACCAGAAACTCATACAATACGAAGAGGTTAGGAAAACGCAGTGAATCCAAAAGGGCAATAAAACGCTCTTGCAGAGAAAGAGTATCGTATGTGTCGAGCTGCTGTGTGTGAACAAAGCGAAACGACACATCAAAGAGTAACCGGCAGGGGTCAGGTGCCGTTACTGTAATTAACAACACTCCTAGACACAGATTAACCCAGGTTATATAGACGGGGGGCGGAAGTTTCTCACCCGAGCCATATTCTCGCACCTGAGTGATGTGCCTGCCAGGCACATCACTTAGGTGCGAGAATATGGCTCGGGTGAGAAACTTCCGCCCTCCCCCCCTTCTGAGGAGCTCGTAAGTGTAGCGAGCTCGGATGTGCCTGGCAGGCACATCACTTAGGTGCGAGAATATGGCTCGGGTGAGAAACTTCCCGCACCCCTTGGTCTTTTGAGGAGCTCGTAAGTGTAGCGAGCTCGGATGTGCCTGGCAGGCACATCACTCAGGTGCGAGAATATGGCTCGGGTGAGAAACTTCCCCCCCCCCCCTTCTGAGGAGCTCGTAAGTGTAGCGAGCTCGGATGTGCTTGGCAGGCACATCACTTAGGTGCGAGAATATGGCTCGGGTGAGAAACTTCCCGCACCCATATAGACATGTGTTCGGTTAGCAGCTGGTAGACGAGACGATTGACTATCTAAAGAAATTTGAAAACGAAAGGAAGAGACTTGCATAATTTTGCTGATTTTGCTGGCAGCCAATTAAGGAGTGCTCAGACAACTCACGGGAGCTTTCCGAAAACAAGCCATTTTGGCAAACTTCCCGAAGAACTCATTTAACACAGAGGTGAATGGAAGCGCAAAAATGGGAGTTTCCCGAAAACTTTGACGTCAGGAGCAACGCAGTTAGGAACTTCCCGAGGATTTCCTCGGGAAGTATCTATAAATGCGAAACTTTCCGAAAGTTTACAAGAAAAGGGAATTTTCCGAGAGCTTCGCGGTATTTCGTAATAGCGCTACGTTCATTCTAATGACTGAAGTGTCGTAAAAAGTCACAGAGTCTTCATCGAACTTATGTAATGGTCAGTGCGATACCTGATTTAGCGCATGTGGGGTACTTGTAGTGTTTCTTTTCTATCGTCCTCTCGTTTTATTCTGTAAATTGACTGACTTCTCTTCTTTTCATGTGGCATTATTCAAATGTATTTGCATCACTTGTCGCTAAGGGTGAAGTGACCTCTTGCTTGTTACTTTGCACATCATAATTACCGTCCTCTGTCGCAGTGCGAGGTGTGAAGCTATGATCCAGAGCCAAAACAAGCAAATAGATGATCCGGCTATCTAATTACCTTAATATTAGGTTGTCTCATAATTAATGCGTTTTTATTTGCTTGCTTTAAAGCAACCAGACTCAACCCAACCAAGGGTAGGGGGTACTGTTCGATAGAGCAAAGCAAGCTCTACAAGATGGCACTCATGTCCTTGCGCCATGCTCGATCCACGGAGAGTTCGAACTCAAAATCTAAAAATTTCCAAATGCCCAAAAAATCGAAAAAAATCGGATCTTCGTCCAAATGATTTCTACGGACCTCCCACTCGCTCACATCAATACTATCGATATCTTATCCATATGTGCGATTGCCGTATTTTTTCCTTGACTAGAAACTGAGAAAACGAAAATTTCCCTGATTTTCTCAAAGCAATGCTGTGCCGTTCTTGCATATGTAGTTCTATACTACAAGCCTAGGTAAGTATAACTGTAGGTTTTCAGCCCATTCCAAGCGGTAGTTTTCGAAAAATATCGAATTCGGATTTTTTCTTGCCAGTTTCACTGCTAAAGTCGACATTTCTCGAAAAGTACCGCTCGAAATGGGCTGAAAACCTACAGTTATGCTTACGTAGGCTTGTAGTATAGAACTACATATGCAAAAACGGCTCAGCATTGCTTTGAGAAAATCAAAGAAATTTTCGTTTTCTCAGTTTCTAGTCAAGGAAAAAAATACGACAATCGCACATATGGATATCAGATATCGATAGTATTGATGTGAGCGAGTGGGAGGTCCGTAGAAATTATTTGGACGAAGATCTGATTTTTTTCGAATTTTTGGGCATTTGGAAATCTTTAGATTTTGAGTTCGAACTCTCCGTGGATCGAGCATGGCGCAAAGACATGAGTGCCATCTTGTAGAGCTTGCTTTGCTCTATCGAACAGTACCCCCTAACCTTTGTTGGGTTGAGTATGGTTGCTTTGTTAAAGCAAGCAAATAAAAACGTGCATTAATTATGAGACAACCTAATATACAGGGTGTCCCAAAAAAATGTGAACACTGTTTGATCGTTAATAACTCCCTTGCTTATATGTCTTTCGCCGAGCTTGAGGCATCATTCTATAGAGCGAGGTCTAACTTAGATCTGTAGTATAGAGCGAATCGCCAATCTCTCTTCATTACTGTAGGATTACGGTAAGAATTTTGACAAAGATTTTAAACCGTTGAAAGCCATATTCTGCCTCGGAACAAAACTAAACAAGCCAAAAACTTTTATACATGGGTAATGGAAGCCGCTGAGTTCAAATATGAAATTTCCACTTCACTGTGATGCTTCTTTCCAAGGTTATCCCAGGTAAACCTAAATGACCGAATTTCCAGCATTTGTCAAAAATGTGATTACACCTTCAAAAAAGCTAAAAACACTCGTAAAAAGTTGTGTTATGGAATCAGCGTGCGCAGAAACCCTAGTACACGATTTTTCAGATTTTTTGGAGAAAATTTTGTCAAATGGCATATTTCATAATAGATCCACATGCCAGAAGTTCATACCGTAATCCTACAGTAATGAAGAGGGATCGGTGATTCACTCCACATCACAAATCTAAGTTGAACCTCGCTCTACAGAATGGTGCCCCAAGCTCGGCGAAAGACATGAAAGCAACGGAGTTATTAAGGATCAAACAGTGTTCACATTTTTTTGGGACACCCTGTATGTGCGACCATCTAACAGCTCCTTGCGAGTGCGGCTGTTAGGATCCACCATGTAATAAGGAAATGACTCCTTTTGACTTTACATTTACTCATGACTTTTACGTATTTCGAAACCCTTCTAAATGTGACTTTGTGCTGTTTTGTATATAAAGAGGAAAACATGAATTTAGGCAAGTCTTTTTCAGCGTCTAATTCGCCTTGCTTTCTTTTCTGTATTTCGTAACAGTGCACTTGCGCTATTTCTAGTCTGCTGTTGCCAATATTGCTAGTCTATCAATTTGTTATAGATGGTGAAAGTTTAGCAATTCAAATTGTGTAAATAGGAGTGTTATCTTAGGTAGTATTTAGGCTCTAGTTCCTAGTTGAGTGCTTGTAATTTCGATTTTCCTCCTCCTACTAGTGAAGCAGTTATGTGAAGGTGCTATATGTGCGTGCGCTTCGGGACCGCACCGCGGTTTCCCGCGATTTGATGATTTTTAAATTGCGCTTACGATTCTTTGTATATTAGATTAGATTTCTTCCTTCCTCTTTTCTAGCGTGAATTTTCAGAGCAAGGGCATTAGCCGAACATAGTCGCGACGTACAAATAGTTCTAGGCTTCTACTTTGAGGGCACAAGTCGACTTTCAGGTGAGCGTGATTGCCCTTTATTTGACACTAGTTATGCTTCAACTCACTACTATGATAATGTTTCTTTCTCTTTTTTTAACTTAGCGCTGCTTTTCTTACTGAAGCTGTAACCAGCAAACTTTCTCTTTTTCCAATGTGCATTGTTTTCAGTGCGCTGGCATTCACCAACGATAGACGAGACCAACAGAGAACTTTGACAGGTTTCGAGTGTAGGAGGGAAGCAAAAATCGACTTTCAGGTGAGTGTGGTCGGTCTCTTCACCTAACATCAATCGTAGTGTGTCGTTAGCCACATTTCAACCCAACTGCATGTAAAAATAAACTAGTCATGTAAGAAGTTCTCATTCAAATCATTTTTTTAGATTTCATATTGGATGAGCTTAGCCTTGGCAACGAGGATTTGGAGGGATACAGATTGAATGCGATAAAAAGCTTGCGTACTAGGTGCGTTGGTGTTTCGTAAGCGACTTTCCTACTCAAATGATTTGGTTTCTGGATCTCCTTGAGTACATCCGATGAAGAACGCAAGAAAAAATTCAACTATCTGCTGGAGCAAAAAACTTTCCACTGCGGGCAAATCAGGACCTGAATCGCAGAAGCACTGTAAGTTTTCTAGAATCGTCTTTTACCTCTAAATTCAGTTTTACAGCGAGGATGTCCGTTATTATCGCCTCAACCAAGGAAAACTTGTGCCTTCAAAGGTTCAAACTTAGTCTCAGTTGTTTTTATACTAAAAATTTGTTTTCCAGAAATACAAGGCTACGCAGGTCGGATTTGGTAGAGAGGATAAGGCAAGTATGACGAAGTCAGAATGGAAGAGGAAAGCGCTACACAGTAGTGGAATTTGATCCTGTCGCTGTCTTGTTTGATCCTGATGCTTCATTTCTGATCCATCATAAGTCTTCTCATGTAACGTCGTGCCTTTGCCTCATTAGTTAAGCATTTTTTCTCATTAATCACTGCTTCATTTACTTACTCCCCGCTTACCTCTATATTCAGTACATGCTTACTTCAAATCTCACTGTCAATATGATACTCCTTACGCATTACTCGGGCACTACTGTAATTCGATCTTTTAAGAACTTTAAGAAACCCTCCCATTTCCGTCGATATGTTATATCTAGTGCTATAACAATAAATGATGGAGCATATCTGTTTTTGCGCATAACTACTACTAGTGCTCCACCCTTACTACTACACTATTTTGAGTAGCTGTACTACAGGTGCGGCTTTATGAAGTAGCAGGATTCATCATCAAGGTTCGGTACAGCTACGCAGAGCCAATCTGAAGCCCTCAGAAAGCTCTGTAGATAAGTACTCGGGAGATTTCCCACTTCTTGCGAACTTCCCGAGAACTTTTTTTGCAAACTTCCTGAGCGCTTCACGGGAACTTCCGCAGGTGACCCGAGGAAAGTTCCCTCACAAACCTCGGGAAGTTCCCATGGATTGCCTGAGTGATTTATGAGACTGCGGGTGAAATAAAGAGATTCTCTCCTTTGGCATAAAGTCAATGGGTTCTTCGACTGTAACCTTTAGGACGTAGTTTCTACCACAAATGCTTTGAACTGGGGTAACTTGAAAGTGATTTTGAATCTTCACCTCTAGGAATTTACAGTATCTTGAAAAGTTCTGGAAACGCAAAAACGAAAACAGTAAGCACAATGGTGTCTTCAGTTTTGATTTGTGTAAAATCTGAGATCAACCTCATGAAATTCTTTCGATTGCATGGCTGCGAACGTTTTGGGAAGAATCAGAAATAGTTACTTTCCATAATTTCCGAAGGGGCACTCATAAGTTTCAGAAGACTATTAAATCTACAGTAACTCTTACTTGCAAAATTTTTACAGCATGGAAGCTTATAGTGTGAGAAATGGTTACAGATGCAGATGCATCAGGGATGTCTGTCTAGAAAGCTTCAACCATTCGATAACTTTTTGAGAAGTAGTTTTCTCAGAAACTTGACAAACCAGTATCTTTGATTCCTCGCGATTTCTTTTTTGTTGACCAGGTTGTCCCATTATTATTCTTTGTTGTAGCTAAAGTGTTTAATCCACGGATTGTTAAGCCGATCGGCGGTATGCGGCGTTTTGCGCCATAACGTCTTATAAATAGATCAGCATAGGCTGACAGCCTAAGCTCTTGCGTACAGATTCTGGCAAATCTTGATCGGAATCCGTTTGCGAAACTTCTCCCAAGGGAGTCATGCCAAGGTCGCAATTGTAGTCAGGATGAGCTAGCAGGTGCTACGAGACCTATGAATTAGTAGGAGTCAACTGCCGCTTTTTTTCCAGGTGAAAGGCGTGAATGGAGCGCGCGAAACCACGCATTTGCTAGAGCACTGGAGCGCGAAATATGAAAATAGTAGAGTACGACATAGATAGCGGGGAATGTGGTTTTTTCACCCGTCTAGACTCAACAGTCCCAAAAATTGCTGTTCAGGAGGGCACAAAAAAATCCGTCTATAGAGGTGCATTGATTGATCACGCTCCCATATTTTTTCAATGCAACACAGATAACATGATCATAATAGAAGCATTGTAACGTAGTAGCTAAGGAGTCAATCAGCTATAGCGATAAGTTACACAGGTGGAGCTCCAAGGAACACGCCCATTATGGTAATCCTTTCAAAGGAAATCGAACGGCAGCAGTTAACAACTAATCGTCTAATGACTGGCACTGCATTATGTTGTATTTATGGCTGCCATGGAAAAGCAAGTAGCCGCTACATCAGCAACTGAGGCGAGTTATGAGGGAGAGGAGGAAAGTTACTGGGCGAATCTTGAAGGAAGCAAAGGCTGATCACGAAAGGAATGTTTGAGATTTTTTTTCCAAAAAAATGATTCCAAGATCTCTTCTGCAAAATGGTAATTCTTCACATAAAAGTACTATGGCATCAAGAAAAAAAGAGATAATTTCAAGAATCCAAGCGTGGGTATGCGGAATCCTGGGGAGTTCAGTGTCTCTTCACTAACTCAGCAGTGGACACAGTGATAGCTAAGGAACTCAAATACCACACACTTCCACCCAACTCTCTGCAAACTCTAAACTCCAAGCAATAATGTTAGCCACAGCTGATATCGAATTACAGCAGCAGCGACAAGGATCATTCGTTCGGGCTGGTCAGTTCTCGGAACGCATAATTAGGTAGCATTGGCCCCTCAAATTGCCGCCCACTATAGAAGGTATGAAGCGTAGCGAAGTGAAAACTAATTCACCAGCTGGTCAGCGAGGGAAGCACTTTAGATGGCGCGAAATTTCGTTTGAGGACCAATTTAGGAGTTTTTGAAGAAATCTGTTGTGAATAAGAGAAGAATGGTATTTTTAGTTGGGGACAAAGCGTAGTTCCAATAGCAGATGCCTTCACTCTTCAAAGGACAACAACTGGACGAAAAAACCAACGGCAGCTCGTCTAATGAAGCCAAGCAGATTCTCTACCCACAAAACCACCACTCCACATGCAATTACGTTTCTGTCAGCTTTAGCCAGGCTTCAAGCAGCCGATGCAATTTGGTTTGGTAGTCTTAAGGATGAAAGGAGGGTAAAAACGAGTTCGTTGGAGGCGACAACCATGCCTGTGAAGTGTGCTTTACGGATAGACAAGCTTGACAAGGAGTTGGAGGAGCTGAGATTAGATTGTCACACAAAAAATGCTGGAGGAAGTTGAAGATTTCTCTTTGAGACTGAGGAACTATCACATATCCAGTAACACAGGCTTGGGATGTTGCGGCTTTCTTTCCAAATGAATTATGAAACGAAAGCAGAAAACACAAATTATTTGCAGAATTTTTTGAGTCCAATGGACATAACGACGCTTAGAAGACGCCAATGTATGAAGAACATTCGAATCGCAGTCTTTCTTTGCTTATTGAAAGCATTTACGACTGCAAGAAAGAATCGAGATTAAGTTTACCAAATAGAACATGAGATTTTGGAAAAAATGTTAAGATCCCTTCCCGCTTTGCCTCCACCAATACGCTAAGGATTGTACAGTGGATTCCAGTAATTATTGTAATCATTTCGTAGTGGATAGTTTTCCTAAAAAAAACAATCAGCCTTTCGAGGAAGGCTGACAATTAAGGCTGTCTCTGGAATTAGCCACAATCATGTGTATCGTGATGGACTTGCAAAGAACATTTCTGAACATATATGCAAATGCACAGCAACACACAGAAAATCTCATGCTGGAAATTCTACATTTTAAAGGCTTGAAACAACTTTTTTGGTGAATGTCAGCGAATCTGTGTAGATTGCAGAAAAGTGTAAGTACGCATAGAACATGCTCGTCTTGATGTTGGAGTCACAAAAGGTTTTACTGAAACATCGTTATCACTCATGATATAAGCTCTCGGCCATAACTTCACTTAGCGACAACCCAGCCACTTCCGCAGCGCCATCCATCTGAACCTCATTATAATCGGGGCATGTTTCAATTTCAACGCTTGAATGAGACGAAATGGCCGCGAGCGGGGTGGTCCCCAGCTTCTAATGACCGACACCAGAACTCGATTTGCTAATTGAGGAAGCCGCGCCACCCACGCAAGCCGAACACGTACACAAGCACTGAGCATATTGTGAAGAGCGCATGGTTATGAGAATGGCTGATGAGCAGCAGATGACGGCTGTCAGGTTATTGAAAGCAGGTTTGAGTTAAGGCAGTTGACATTTCCAATCCTGTGAAACTTTTTGGGTCATGGAGTCTCGACAATCAATTGCCGCGTATACCTAGGCAGCCCAGGAGAGCTTACCCGTGCACGACCTCAGGTACGATTCCAAGAGGCCATAGAGTCTAACCAACAACAAATCCAAAGAGTGAAAGTAGAGCATTCAGATACGAAAAACTGAGGTAATCTAAAGAGGACAATGATTGCGTGAGGGCCTTATGGGCGATGAGCAGCGCTATTAGCCATCAAGAATCGAGCTTAATTAGCGATCACATTGGGAGACAACGAGGTTCGCCGGAGAATTCTTGTAGAATATGCATGGAGTCATACGCGAAGAGCACTTTAGATACAGCTTATGAGGCTTTTATGAATATTCAGAAATTTATGAGGGTACTGTAGTATTTTACAGCCGAATACAAATACAAAAAGAATGTCTTCAGGCATACAAAGAAATCTAGGTGCATTGGGCTAATCGTAGGTGGGGTAAGCTAACCAGAACCAAAAATTTGGGAGTATCCAGCGGGGTACAACCTGAGCAACGCATCGGCACCCAAACAACAGTGATTACTAAAATTATTCATGAAACCCGTGTATGCGACGGGTTACTCAAAGTTGCGATCCAGAAATAGTAGCTGGCTGAGTCACTCGCTAAAATTTCCCCCCTCCCCCTCCTTCATAAGGTTCCTGTCGCTATCCATGCTGAGTGGTGAAAAACAAGATGCATAAGTAATAATCTCGATGCTGCTCTAAATTTTTTCACAAGAGCTGTAATATGAAGGGAGGGGAGTAAAATAGATTTATTCCTTTTGCCTTAATAGTGTAGTATTTACGTATTGGGTGGGAAGTTGCTGGAACATATCACCATTCTGGATTCCAATCTTAGACAATTTTCTTCTATTTGATTTTGTTGGAAAAAGATAGTTGAAATCATCTTACTGAGATATCTTCGCACCTGGTGAGCACCAATCCCTTATAATGGAAGAAGCCAGGAATAGAGAAGAAAAAATAGCAACCATTCTGATACAGAAATCCGCTTGAAAAGGAATTTTATACCATAAATGTTCGCCAATATTACTTTCGATGTAATCTACTAGAGTGACAGCTGTTCTATCACCGCTTTCATCAAAGATAATTAGGAGAAGCCACGCGTAAGTGAATTTCGACAAGTGTTGTGTTCTTCTCGTTCATCACCCGCCACACCCGACGAAACACTTCCAGGGTGTTATATGACCCCATTGACGGGCTTTCATTAGAGGGGACCACCAGCACGACGTACACCACCCGATCTAATGAATATCTCCCTAATCGGAATGCCAGAACAGTCCCGACGGCTTCTGGATAATTGCGTGTCCAGGTTATGTGATGAGAGGCCGATGGCCAGCTTGGAATGGAAGTTCATCCAACAAAAAAAAGTAAAAGTTGTTTCTCTGCAGATTATCGAAAAAGAAAATTTATTGATGTAATTTATCTTCTTCAATGATGTGCTGCTTTATAGTATTGAAAAGAGAAGAAGAAGTCTTTTCAAAATAATTGCACTAATCTGTACTTTACCCAAAAGGCGGTGGGGTTTGTAAAAAATCAGCCCATTTAGTGAACCAATAACCTGCGGAGAGGTACTGTTTTCTGAGAAACTCTCGTCTCGTATCTAAAGAAACTCTGATTGCAAATGGACTGTCAAAATGTTTTGGTGTGATCTCCTCCTTCCGAAACTCAAGCTAATGTCCATAAGCATATTCCTTGATGTCCAAAAGTTTCTAGTGAATTTTGTTGTGATGGTGAATAAGTGCACGATTTGAAGAAAGGCTGAGAGGGACGAGGCTTTCAGAACATAACAAAACATAATTACCCCATTTGTCTTCATAAGAAGTATCATCCTTTTCTGGCACACAGCTTTTCCGTAGAATATCTAAAACCTGTTTCGAAAAAATCAATGAATTGATTTTTGGTTTGATTTCCTTGATTTTAGAGCTTTTGCTCTTGAGGTATTAAGCTTTTATTTCGTGCGCTTTTTTGAGTTAGCTACTCCTTATTATTTTGCACGCTGCTGATCAAAGTCATATATGCAAAATGTGCTCATTCTGCTCATGTTGTAGCCTTATTGTTTAATAACATTTCTGCGAATATTTCAGTGTTTTTGGTACAGAGGTCCTTATTTTCAAAACAGAGCAAGCACTTATTTTCAAAGAGAGAAAACGAACGACACTGTTTAAGAGATAAAAGAAATCTTCACAAGAAGTTTATTTCAAAAGCGCATGAACTTATACACAATCGAAAACATGCAATATTCAATCCATAGCACATAAACTAAGTGATTTTATCTACTTTTGAATAAGAAAACTGTAGAATTTGCAGGTATAATAGATGTCTATGAGCGGGACATTATTTACATTGCTATCTTGAGCATGTGAAGACTTAAGTTTGTTTGTAAAATTAACAGTAAAAGAAGGAAAAAAGAAAAGAATATTGGCAGTATCATTTCCTGGCACTTTCTAAAGCCATGAGTGCAGGGTTGTTAGTAACTCAATAAATAATAGAGTTCCATGCTGTGACAGGAACATTTTTGCAATAATTTTGTTTGTCCTTTCTGTCGTTACTATATAACTTTATGCACAACTGTCAAAACATTATTATATAACAGGTACAACCAACTTCTGTTGACATCATAGCAGCAATCAGTTAGCGATGGGGGAGTGAGAAGAGTAGAAGAGAAGAAGAGATAAGAAGCATGAAAGGTAGAAGTACATTGAAGGCTCCTCAGTGACGGCCCGAGATGGGTGACGATCCTACTGCATAGATGTCTACCTAGAAATACAGATTTACATTATTTTATCGTAGTCGATGAAACTAGCTGAATGCGATGAAAGTGAATAATGCACACAGGAGCAAGAACGAGCGAGCAATAGAAGGTAAAAAAATAAAGATATATTCTTAGCGAGTTGTGAGTGGGATTGTTGACGAACCTATCAAGTGAGTAATGACTAGTTAGCATTATTACTAGCATTATTATATTTGTCGGGGGAATTCCCTCAGCAAGATGTAGGGAATGTGCTGTATGCATAATAACCTCACCGTATGCCTACAGTACCTCAAAGTGATTTGAAAAGTAGATCGTATGGCATCCCTACGGTAACACGAACTAAGTCAAAGGCGATTGTGAGCAACAGATCTCTTGCAAGGTCATACGATGAATTCAGGTTGTGATGGTTCAAGGATGTGCAGCAATTTTACCGTATTACTACAGCATTCTATGTAAAATCCTTTGACAGCATCTTGCTTACTTGTTTGCGCTAACATCACACACAGTCCAGATCTTACCTGCTCATCCTCCCAGGAGCACCCCCCCCCCTCCACGTCCCGTAATAATGACATCTGGATTATATCCATCACTAAGACCTCCGAGACGATTAACATCCAAACACCAGTAGCTGGAGACTACCCGTTATTATCATAACAATGGAAGTGGTCGGAAAACATACATTAGCGCCACCAAGAAGAAGTGGTCCAAATCATAAAATAGCGTCATAAATGACATTTGTGTATGCCCTTCTAAAAGTTACTGCGTTATCGAGTTTAGACGAGTTTCCTCTCGTTTACCAGAGAATGTGTCTCGATAAAATGGGTTAAATAAATACTTTTTTCGATAGTGGTAGCAGCGAATAGGGTTAAGTGATCCAATTTGGGTTAGAAAAGTTGATCACCAACAATGTGGGTGTTTTACGCGTTAACGTTGACAAATTCCGCGTTTTGTATTTTAGAAAGAAAAACCCGTGAGCGACATATCATTTGCTTTGACATCTCTAAATTTTCTTGAATCACAGCTTCAGCGACAATGAGAAAGTAAATCAGATGAAAGGAGAAAAGATCCTGTTAGGGAGTGAGCAAGGATAAAGTTTCGTAGCGTTAGGAGCTTTTCACATTGAGAAGGATATAGAGCAGACGTAAGTTAGATCCATAGCTTAACCTCATTATTCAATCGTTTTGAAGTTTTTTCAATCTTATAAATTATTCTTGTTATAAGTTTTCAAATTTTCAAGAACGGGCTCTGCTATCGACTGTGATTGTAATATATCTATGTGTAGTAGCAAAAAAGGAAGGATGAATACAAAAAGATCAGCGGCACATCCGTAAAAAACTGTTCAAAGCAAATTGAATGGAAAAAAATTCCGTTTCACTCGCATCATAAAATAATGGTTATATCTTCTGACTGCTCGTGGGTTTTCACAAATGGAATATGAAAGAGAAGAATGGAACTGGATGTTGCACAGTTGGCATCGGTGAAGGCATCAGTTGCGTTATATATGGCATAACAGTGCTCGAAGGCCAAAATGTTACGTGAATCACACAAAATGCAAAGCTTGTAGCTCTCCAGCTTTTCTGTAGCCTTTTGTAAAGGCCCAAGAAAGCGGAAGAGACATCGAAAGAAGTGCTTTCGGAGGTGTAGCCGAGCGGCAGTTCGAACATGCGAACACTCCATTCCGCTGGTGTGTGGCCGAAACGAAGTGCACCCCTTACCTCCCCCTTTGACTAGCGCTGATCCCACGCTAAACAAACAAATATTAGTAGGGGTGGAGTAAACGAGCTACAGGTAGGGTTACACACACTCATGTACACCTTTTACGCTCGACGCTGGGATTAACAGATGGTCCCAAGGGTGAATTTGAATAATTTGGGCGTTACTCGGGGAGCAGAGGCGATGCGTGCAAATCAAGAGAAACTTAAAGCCCCGCTCACTCTCAGAGTGTCGCTATGCCGCAAGATCGTGTTGAGACCTACACTGACTAATGGGGGGGGGGGGTGGGGGTTCCTTCATAGGCGAGAAATTTTTGACTGCCTCCCATGTCCACCACTCAAAACGGATAAAATCTTCCTAATCCAAGTTTGAACAAACTCTCACGTAAAAAACTACGGCGACGCGATATAACGGTCCACTCGTCGCCGTTTTTGTTTCTCTTTCGGTCGAAGCATCTGCCCTCGTTGCTGATTCATAACATGTGTGCAACACATCCCATTGTTTCTGCTTCGCACCGAGTTCTCTCATCGTTTTTGAATAGCAGAGACGCTCTAGCTGTTCGTTATGGAAAGAGTTTTTCTAGCAAATAACGAATTGCAAGGCTATGCAAGAATAATGACTTTTCCGTTACGTTCTAGAAAAACAAGTCCTCAAGGATGTATGGTTCTATTTTAGAAAATACAAGTGCTTAATTCAGTCAAGAGAAAGTAAAGTTTCATTAGATCACAACAATTGCAGAATGTAAGAATATGAGGATATGCGTAGTCTCTTTAATGTCTCGGACCTTCGTCTACATTAGTTTACTACGAACTTGGAGAATCCAGGGAAAATTACCGTTGAGATAAATGGTTGGCGCGGCAATCTAATGCTATCGCGTGATCTACATGATCCGTAGAAGTCACCTTGAATTTGCCTCAAAAGTCTACTTTTTTATGATGGAAGCCACTGTAATGGAAATCCATTCACTTTCAGACAAGAGCTTCGTTATGGACTGCGATTACGCCATCGCTTCAAAATTCGCGCAATACGCAAACCGCTCAACACAATTAATACATTCGAGAACACAACAACTGAGCATAGTGCTCTTCACTTGTCTAAAAGAGCAGCCACATTGCCTGAGTTGAAGGGTCTGCGAATATTGCGCAAGCACTGAATAACCGTTACGGGGGTAGTAATGGGTGGGTGACGTCACTCGAGGACAGAACTTTTAACCAGGGCTCGGGAAAAAGGTGATTAGTGTAATATGGAGTAGTGACGTCAGACTGATTTACTGCTGACGTTGTAGACAGGTAGTCAGTAACCCAATGGGTCACCACTGGAGGTTAACGTACAACAGCTGTTAGGTAACAGGCAGTGGCGTACCCAGGATTTCGGCTCGGGGGGGGCGCGACAAAAATTTTTTTCTAATGAAGGTGCGTGGCGTTAGCCACGCACTTCGAAAAATTTTTTGGGGTGCTTCTCAAAATTTTTGAGGGTCTCCGACCCCAAAAATCTGGAAAAAGGGGGCGTGGCGTCAGCCACGCCCCCGAAAAATTTTTTTATATAATGCTAAAATGAATTTTTAAAAAATTTAAAAAATTATTTTAATTATTTACAAGTGCAGACAAGTCATTTGCACAATTTTATAACCCATATAAGTAACTTTCAAAAATTTCGCGACCCGTTCTCGGGGGGGGGCGCGCGCCCCCCCCCGCCCCCCCCCCCCCCTCGGTACGCCACTGGTAACAGGTGTCCGCGCCCAAAGAAAAGCTGGTGTTACCTTGTCAGACGGGTATGAGGCTATAGTGGATGCGTACCTGTAGGCAAGCGAGCTGATGTCCACAAATTCCTGGAACCTCTTACCCATCCCCGTTCTCTTGCTGCGGGTCCTTTCTTTCTCGGTCCAAATGGCCCCGACGCCATGAAAATCTCTAATTAGCAGTGAGCGATGTGAAGGTATCGACAATCGTAGCGATAAGCAACGCTGTTATTGCTAGATAAGGCCGGAGCCACCGACGGTGATCAAGGTGAGGTTGCCGAAGATTTTCGGCAACAGAGGCAGGAAATCGGAAGTGACGCAAGATTCGGCCTTAATTCAGGACAAGATCAAAGCTAACGGCAGGAAATACATTCTTTCTCATCGAAATGTTTCCAATAAAACAGAGATCTGAAACATGTCTTATGAAAAGAAAATGAGTATATTGAGGTATCCATCATCAACACTTATTGAACGCTCTTTTCGCCCATGGTTTTTGTTTACTTGCCAGTTTGGCACATCAAGCAATCATGCATTAAAAAGTTGACGCTTGCTTTCGATAGATTACTTAAGTTGGAGTTTCTCAATACTTTTTGAGTTAAAGAGTGAATGTCACGCTCAGCTAGACTCCTAAGAGTTCTATACAAGATTCCTGCGTTGAAAAAAGAATTATTATTGTCCATTTCGACGATTTTGAAAGCTGCTGGCTTCGAACATGAATACAATGCTGAGGACGTCGTATTGAGTCGTAAACTGCGACGAGATTCAACAGTATTCTCCGATAGGATAATGAAATCCCTAATTTCAAAAAGGAAAGAACAACTGACGTAAAACTTCGGACAAAGTTGACCTGTCTGACCGAGAGTACGACTGTGACCGGGACAGTAAGAAAGTAGAACAGAATGCGATGAGATAGGAATTGCGAATGTTACCGCGATTCATCACTGTCCGGCTCTTCGGACAGTCGCTGTGATTGAGTGAAGCGCGATATATCGCGCGGCATTCCTGGCCAGCTCTCTCCATATCACTGGATGATTTATTGTACGAAATCTGGGCACCTGTGGTGAGATCGCGTTTTTCTTTGGGAAAGTCGAGTTTTGGGAGTTCTTCAGAGTTGTTTGGGAAGAAAAACTAGCCTGGGATGTACTAGAGAGCCAGTGGGAGGGAGCCAAAGTGCCGCTTGCAGTGCGGTAAAAGCAAAGTATAGTGTGCAGATGCTTGACACAGATGGTCGGATAGGGATTACCGTAGCCGCGGACGAGTTCAGAGCGGTTACACGAATATGAGAGGTCGGCGGTCACTTGTAGATATAATTAGCAACTCAACCTGACCAAGGACATCCTAGACAACAAATAAAACGACAAATGTGACACTATAGCCGCGATACGGGACCTGAGTGTAAGTAGCCTGGCTAAGGAGAAAAGTCATGATAGAGCGTTTGATAGGTAGGTGTTCAGCTGGGTAAGGCATGGAGGGGAGAGGATTGTACCACTGGACGAAGTAAAAGCGAAGACTCAACAGAGCAAGTTTTCCGACTTTTCTACAGCAATTCACTTTCAGTGTAGATATCTTACCGGTTCCTTGGCTCTAACAACCGGATGATCCGACAACTTCTAGCAAGGTATCAAATTTCTGTAAGATACATCGCTGTCTAGTTATACAATCTTTTTGCTCCGTATGGGGCCCACAAACTCATTTGACTTATGTCTCACTCAACCGAATGAATCAAAATAAGCTAATTTAATCAAGGTGTGCCAACCTTTCAAAGCCTCGACATTTCTCAATTTCCATGAAGAAAGTGCCGAGCCACGCACGAATGAGTAGACAAGGACGAAGAAACATACATAATCTTGTCCCACTCAACCGATTTCTGCTTGGTAGTGAAACGGAAGGAGGAACCATGTGGTTTCACTCAACGGTTAACTTCGCAATAAAAGTTGTAGCATGCTATAAACGTTTGCATCTGGCGTCAAAAAAATACATCGGTGAAAGAATTTATGCTGAAATACACTAGGGCATAGCACCTTTTCGAAAGATGTTCTCAAAATGTGGTAATCAGTTAATTTTTCACCATTAGAAAGGGAAAACAAGGGAAGGGAAACGTAAGAACTAAGGAAGCTAAGGTAGAAGAGCAGCTCAAGTCAAATGTTTATCCTCGTCTCCCATTCTGTTCGTTCAAGAATGAGGTCGCTGTTTAAATCTGATATGACCAGGGATTGGAAAAAATGTGAAAGAGCGCAGCCGTTTGGTAAAGACGATGGCGACAGTGTATGGCTCACTGCGGGAGACTTATCCAATTCGAACTACTGCCGGTTCTTCATGTCTGTCTGAATAATCGCGGGTCCACCCTCTCCGCCTGTGAATGGAAATAATCCAACACATAAATTTTCGCACATTTTGCCTTACCCGGGATCTGAGCCCCGCGCACTTGTCATCTGCGGGGCCAAGACAGATCCGTCTCCAATCTTCTACTCATACTCTCCGTATCGACTGTCACAAACATCCTTTCTCCCTCTTCATAATGTCAGAGGCGTCGAGCTGTTTCGACTATAATTGCACCGTCATCCTCAAGTGATTTTCCTCAGCGATTATGCTGGGGCAAAGTGTCCGTGACACACTGAACGACTGGATTTGTCATCCAGAATGGACCCTGGACATTCTAAGAAAATTATAAGAGCAAAGTGAGCTGGTCAAGAGGATGGGGGTTGCTTTTCTTGGAAGCCTTCTTCTTTAACTGTAAGTCTCCATTGCATGCTTATATACTTCCATCATGGTGCATTGACAAATTTTCTTGAAGTGGGAGAGAAATGAGGAGAGGGGGGGGGGGGGGAAGCTGAATTCTTGGAACTGAATTATTGATCGTACCGTTTATCAGAGCAGTTAATGCACTTCATTCTCATTTTAAAGGATTTGTAAAGCATTGTGAGAGACTGCTTTGGAGGGGGGGGGGGGAGGGTGAGCATAAAAAACGTGCTTAAGTGAATTTGCTCCAATCAACGCCAAATTTCGGATTTAGGGGTTTTCGAGGTTGCTCTTTTCAGTAGTGTGATTTGTTTGTTGCAAAATCGACGTTCAGCACCGATGATGCTTAACCAAGATTAAAATTCGGATTTGGAGGTTTTCATTTTTCTATTTTGACACAAGACCAAAGCTCAGGTTTAAGGGCTCTCGAAAATTTATGAATGGACAATTGAAAAAAAACATCCGTGGCATGGATTTATATAAAACTTAGACCCAATTAAGTAATTCTGCGTTTCCCCGCAATTCCCACCAAAAACGGTAGAAACCTCAATTTTGAGGGAATTTCAGCCACAGAAAATGCCTTCGCCCGGGAAAAAAGACCCAGCATAGAAACTGTGGTCTCGCTGGTTGAGCTACGGCAGGCTCTCTCTGTGGCTTTCCAGTTTTTGGAGCGAAAAGTTTTGTTTTTTCCCGTAATTCCCACCAAAAACGGTAAAAACCTCAATTTTGACGGAATTTCAGCCACAGAAATTGCCTTCGCCCGGGAAAAAAGACCCAGCATAGAAACTGTGGTCTCGCTGGTTGAGCTACGGCAGGCTCTTTCTGTGGCTTTCCAGTTTTTGGAGCGAAAAGTTTTGTTTTTCCCCGCAATTTCCACCAAAAACGGTAAAAACGTCAATTTTGACGGAATTTCAGCCACAGAAAATGCCTTCGCCCGGGAAAAAAGACCCAGCATAGAAACTGTGGTCTCGCTGGTTGAGCTACGGCAGGCTCTCTTTGTGGCTTTCCAGTTTTTGGAGCGAAAAGTTTTGTTTTTCCCCGTAATTCCCATCAAAAACGGTAAAAACCTCAATTGTGACGGAATTTCAGCCACAGAAATTGCCTTCGCCCGGGAAAAAAGACCCAGCATAGAAACTGTGGTCTCGCTGGTTGAGCTACGGCAAGCTCTCCTGTGGCTTAGTTTTTGGAGCGAAAAGTTTTGTTTTTCCCCGCAATTTCCACCAAAAACGGTAAAAACCTCAATTTCGGCAGAACTCCACCCACAGAAAATACCTTTGCCCCGGGAAAAAAGGCCCAGCATAGAAACTGTGGTCTCGCTGGTTGAGCTACGGCAGGCTCTCTCTGTGGCTTTCCAGTTTTTGGAGCGAAAAGTTTTGTTCCCCGCAATTTCACCAAATCGGTAAAAACCTCAATTTTGACGGATTCCAGCCACAAAAAATGCCTTTGCCCTAGGAAAAAAGACCCAGCATAGAAAATGTGGTCTCGCTGGTTGAGCTACTCCAGCCACAAAAAACGCCTTTGCCCCAGGAAAAAAGACCCAGCATAGAAAATGTGGTCTCGCTGGTTGAGCTCCGGCAGGCTTTCTCTGTATCTCACCAGCTTTTGTAGCGAAAAGTTTTGTTTTTCCTTACCATTCCCACCAAAAACGGTAAAAACCTCGATTTCGACAGAATTCCAGCCACAGAAAAAGCCTTTGCTCCCGGAGAACTCAGCATGGATCTGCATTGGTCAGCCTTGTAGGAAAGCGATTACTTTGATTTTAACTAAGCAACGAAGGAAGCAAGCTGTATTAAATGACTGAGTTTTGGTGATGGCATTTGGAAGGAAAGATCAGATATTTTTGTGTCTACCTGCGATGTTTGATTTTTCATTTCTTTAGCTTCTCTAGAGAGGAGATGTGAACACCTTTGTAATTAAATGCAGTCCCAACTAAGCAAATACTAATGTATCTGCCCCGACCCACTTACAGCGGCCCGTAGGGCCGCTAGTTTATATAAAACTTAGACCCAATTAAGTAATTCTGCGTTGGAAGGTTGTAGTAGAAGCAGTTATTTTTCCAAAAATTTTGATTCTAATTTTTGAAAATGAATAATTGAACAACAAAGTACTAAATTTTTGCAATGAACCATTTTTCGGTGATGTTTTCTTCTTGCAGTCGCTTGTAAGCGTTACATTTTTCGTAGCTTTTCCATGCAATTTAGCGGGTCTTAGAATACTGAAAATTTCCTAAAAACCAGAACAAATTTAAGTTTGAATGATTCCAAAATGATAAAGATGTTTTTCTTTAATGTTTGACACCATTCCGAGCTTTCCACTTCTACTATGAAGCTTTCTGGCATTGAGCCAGCCTCGATGACCACAGTGACCTGTGCTATATCAAGTTTCAAGAAATACTTGGCTGGGTCATTATAAGCGCTGTACCTTGACATATCTTGAGAATGAAATCAGGAGAAGAAAACACTACGGAATCACATACTTGTTCCTGCATCTGGCCAATTCTGTGAAATAATCCGGGTTTTGCTGAAAAGAACATTTTTCCTCCAAAAAAATTGTCCAAAAAATCCTATTGATATCGCACAAAACATATACCATTATCGAAAAAGCGATTTCGAGAACCCATAAACCTGAGTTCTGGTCTTGTATTGAAATAGGAAACTGAAAACCCCCAAATGGAATTTCAATCTTGGTTAAGCATCATCGGTGCTGAACGTCGACTTTGCAACAAACAAACCACACTACTGAAAAGGGCAACCTCGAAAACCCCTAAATCCGAAATTTGGCGTTGATTGGAGCAAATTCACTTCTGAACTTCGATTTGAAAGTTTCTTTGTAATTCCGGTTTCATCATCTGGAGCGAACACTAAATGCGGGGGCGGGGCTTGCGATGTCTTGGTCCTCTGAGGAGCTCGTAACTGTAGCGAGCTCGGATGTGCCTGGCAGGCACATCACTTAGGTGCGAGAATATGGCTCGGGTGAGAAACTTCCGCCCCCCATTAAAAAGCTGCTAAATAGGTGTTAATTGGCTATCATAAGTGGCAGTTACGGTGAGCAGCATGACTAACTAGCAGCTACCTGCTGTGGATTTGGAAAAAGGATTATCTGGGGGGGGGGGGGGGAATCCTATATATAAAGCTGAATGTCTGTTTGTCTGTCTGTCTGTATGTCTGTCTGTCTGTACGTATGTTCCGAATAGAAAATTCCATTTCTTAACCGATCCGGACCAAACTTAGCACACATACCCTTCGGGCCCCGGCGGGTGTCATAGGCTACCTTTCGTCATCGATCGATATCGATTTTATCGATTTTTTGCAAAATTTGAGCTACGGGGCTGGAAATTGGCAGAGGGGTGTAATGCTGATCACCCCCACGGGGGTGATCAGCATGCTCGATTACACCCCCCTGCCAATTTCCAGCCCCGTAGCTCAAATTTTGCAAAAAATCGATAAAATCGACATCGATCGATAACGAAAGGTAGCCTATGACACCCGCCGGGGCCCGAAGGGTATGTGTGCCAAGTTTGGTCCGGATCGGTTGAGAAATGGAATTTTCTATTCGGAACATACGGCGGAGCCGGGTAAGCCAGCTAGTTGGTAGATAAGGTCTCATGTTTGAAATGCTCGATTTTTGAAGGGGACTGGATAAATACATGAATGAATGAATAATGATAGGTATAGAACGAAAAGTTGACTTGAATTTATAAATGTGATCTCTGAAATCGACTTATCTTCACTAGAACCTAGCGCCTCCGCTCTGCCCATCTTTCTTGCCCCCCCCCCCCTCCCTCCCTCTCTTCCAAGCCCGGAAATGACCTATACGAACAACATGTTGCTGCACCATTTGAGACAACCGAAAGGACATGGATTTGCATGCGAAATTGTTATAATTGCCCGCTCCAACCTGCTTATGTTTAACACCAATTCACACCTTGCCTTCATTATTCGTAGATGCCACTAAATCATTTCGATATGGTTACGAGGAAGGCCGAGTGTATGGGGAGGGGGAACACAAATGGAGTAAATTTTGTGCGTGAATAGAATGCTAGACTGCTTTGTAGATTTGAGAGTGGATACGAACGAACTACTGTAAGCTTTCCTCCTTTTTCGCAAAGAAATTTCCGTTGCCCCCTCTTTTTACAAAAATTTTCAAACTGGGATTTTTCAATGCCTAGAAATTCCAAGATTCAAAGTGAAAAGTTCGTCCGATATCCTTTAAGTTCGAAAAATTCCTTGCCATTTCAAACTGATCTCTATTATTTGTTCAAGTTGTGGAATCACTAAGCCTTCTTCTTAAGTGGGTAATATCAAAAAATAAAGCTAATTCAAGGTTTTAATTGATTATGCAGTTTGAGTAACACATAATATTTTTTGGCAACATATAGCTACTATTTCTGAAGCTTTTGTAAAAATAATTTTGCAGCTGCTTTTGCCCAGTCTGCTAAAGCAGCAATGCATACAAGATAGAAAAAGCGTTGACATGACTTCCGAAGAATTTTCACCTACCAAGTCAACCAGAAAATCTCGTGCATTAGTGCATTTACAAAGTTTCCTACCATCCGGTAGGCAAATAGAAAAGATATCAAAAAACAGCTGTACAGCACTCTAGCTAAAGGAAACCCATCTCGATGAGCGCATAGCAGGATTTGGAAGGGGCTCATTGGCAGTGATGTGACAGTGAACGATGCGTCGTTCAGGGGCCCCAGGTGAAAAACGATGTTGTCAGGCCGGTGAGGATTTCAATAAATCCAAACGTGCCGCTCTGTTAGCACTGCCATTCATCGACGAGCATAAAACACAAAGGAAAGAGAAATTTCTTTATTGGAAAATAGGACGAGAGCGCCAGCGCATTGCAAGAGGATTTTAGAGCGCAAAAAAGTACAAAGAGATTAGCTAAGAAGATTGACTTCGACGTAAAGAAGGTAATCAGATAACTGAAGAAAATGGCTGCTTTCTTTTTGCTTCGGTTGCAACATGATTTGTCTTTTGAGGGAGGAACTCCGAGAAATTTCTGGAATAGAACAGTGTAGAATTTTGTCACAGAGCAAAGAATGGTTGATGACAGTCATTGCAAGCTGGAGTTCATTTGGAATTTACCGCGAGAGATTCCTTATGTATATATTACGTTGTTGCATAAGTTCTGTCCGATTTAAAATTTTTGACTTCAAAATGTCATAACTTCTTTCAAAGTCAGCTTTTTCCCACAATCTTACCTTAGATTTGTTGAGTAATTCCTTGGCTATCAGACACATATTGAAACCTGTGGAAATCCCTGTTAAGGAAGAAGCAAGAACTCAAAAACTTTACAGCGTTTTTCTTCAAACCTTTCTTATTTGACATGGCAATGCTCCCTTATGAGAATTGAATTTTGTCTAACAATGGATAAATAGAGACTTTTTCGTAGATTTTGCACCATAAAAGAGCCCATAGGGTCTGCGTTGCCGAGAGATTTTTTTGACCGAACAAAAAATTGGCCACTTTTTGGCCTCGCTTCAGCGCATGTGTGCATGACTATTTACGAATTATGAAAATTTTACAATTGACGTGAGCGCCGAAAAGAAATTGGCGGATGGCCTTTGCTAGCCCTTGCTTTACCTTAGCGCCTCCAACTTTAAAGTCGTTGATTACTTCTATTCGCAGAAAGTTAGTGTTTGTAAAACATCTATACAGAAAATTAATGTTTGACAATAAATTTTACTAGCAAGACGTTTTCTTCATAAAACTGAACTTATGCGCATGCTAGCCTATTACACCTTTATTCCGCTACCAATTAAAAAACTTGACCTGAAGGGCGCATTGTGGAGATTTTCTCGCAAGAACATATTTCTAGGGTGAGAACGTACCTCGACCACTTGGAGATTTTAGGCCTGAAAAGTCCTTACACTAAGGATTTCATTGAAATTTGATATGCCTTACAAAGCGCAAGAAAAGCACTTTCTAATGATGCGGTACCGCATTAGAGATAACATTCTCTTAGAACAGTTGCCTCAAACATAAGGCAAAAAAATCGGACAGAACTTATGCAACAACCTAATATATTGAAGATTTTCGAGGAAACGACAGTCATACGATGCTCGTGAAAACCGATCAATATATCGATTACTAATTGTATAGCAGAGAATGAGAGTCATGGAAAATACAATCAAAGTTATCATTTACTTCAAAATCTCCGGAAATTTTGTTTTGAGATAATTTTAAGGAGACAAATTTTGCTCG
The DNA here is from genome assembly GCA_958299035.1 of Cylicocyclus nassatus. Lineage (NCBI taxonomy): Eukaryota > Metazoa > Nematoda > Chromadorea > Rhabditida > Strongylidae > Cylicocyclus > Cylicocyclus nassatus. Next base: position 20,700,232 of record CATQJL010000001.1, read on the forward strand.
ATTCTCTGATTTTCCAGCACTAATTCAATAAACAAACCACAGATAGATCAGAAGGTGCTTTGAGGTTCAATAGTAGGAGGTTTTTTGAAGTCGGAAAATAATTTCCGAAGTAGTTAGCAGTCGATATATCGATTTTTCAAAGCAATTGCAAAAGTTGAAAAGCAGGCTGGTGTTTCTTCATGCAGAAGTTTATGAATTTTTTCCATAACCTATTCTTAACCACTGAATCATTTCTGCTTGCAAGAAAATTTCAACTCAATAAAAAGTAAGAAAGTTAAAGTTCGACTATGAATGAATGTGAAATGAAAATGAAATGAAAAAGCTGTTTAAGTGTGAAACTACAAAAAAAACTTATTCATCCAGTCCAAAACAAACGCGAATACCACCACTTATCTTCTCCATCATTGAAGGCATAGAACTACAAAAAAAATGTCGCTTGCAGGAACTCTGTTGACAAGAACTTCCCAAGCTTTATGCATAGCTTCAAGAACTTTCCAAAGGGAATGTGTAAGCAAAAAACGACTTGAGAGCTCTTACAATTGCATTATAGAGCATATTCATGATGTAGGATGTAAAAACTTGAGTGACAGGAAGTGGGGGGGGTAGTTTCTTGAAGAAAAGTGTTTTTTGTTGACTTGAGAACGCGCACTTGTGCATGTACATACATGGAAGGCTTGTTCTTGTAAGGGAGAGGAGGGGGGGGGGGTGTAAAGTTTGAAGTGCTGTATCAATATGTTTACTATATGACTTTCAGTCGTGAAATTTTTCTGCACTAAAAACAATAACAATATCCAACAATGAACAGCTGAGGAATTCACAAAAAAAATGAAAGCTAAAAGGTGAGTCAAGTAAAATGTAAGTAGCAGTTCATACTTATTGACGCTTACACGCGTTAAATTCTATAAGAATTTATGCCTCTTCCCCCCCCCCCCTCCCCCACTCCCCTCAGCAAAGCCTTTTACACACTAATCGATGGCAGGTAAATTATGGAACTACGATATATTAGCAGTAAATGGAAAAAAATGAATTGACTTGAAAAAAATTAGAAACTCTGTCCACTGCTGGTCTGTCGTTCGAGTTATAGACAAAAAACCAAAAATCCTAGACACAGGTTAACCTGGGTTATATAGACATGTGTTCGGTTAGCAGCTGGTAGACGAGACGATTAAATAGCTAAAACGATTTGAAAATGAAAGGGAGAGGCTGCTTATATTGCAGTCATTCGATCAAGGAGTGATTTATGAGACCGCGCGGCGGGATAAAGAGATTCTCACCCTTTAGGTAAAAGTCATGGGTTCTTCGAACCAAAATCTTCTCTGGGCGTACTCTCTACCACAATTATTTCATTGGATGACTTGAAAGTGATTTTAGATTTTTAAATCTACGAATTTACTATTTTGAAAGGTTCTGAAATCTCAAAACTACAAAACGCTACCAGCAGCTAAGCTGATAGAAAATTCATTTCAAGAATGGGCACATTGGCTATAAATTGTATGAAATTTCAGATGAGCCCCAAGGTATTCACTCGATTACGGTTGCAAAAAGTTTGGGAAGAAGCCCAAAGAAATTACGTTTTATGATTTCCAGAAGGGCACGCTTATGTTCCAGCGATTATACAAAAAAGCATAAGTTCCAGTTAGTATACAGTAAATTCTTATCAGCAGCATTTCTGGAACCATTAGGAGTTCAAGGATATAAGAAATCGTCAGACTTGTGAAACAGCTTCGCTCGTTTCTTGTCAAAATGATTCGATAACTTCTTTGCACTTTCTACAATTTTACGCAGAAACTGGACAAACCAGCATCTCTGGTTAGGCCCCCATCTATTTTTTGTTGACCATGTTGTCCCATTATTATTCTTTGCTGCGGCTAAAGTATTTAATCCACGGATTGTTAAGCCGATCGGCGGCATGCGCCATAACGTCGTACAAACAATCAACATAGGCTGAGTGTGGCCGGAATCCTTTGCGAAACTTCCCCAAGGGACTCATGACAAGGTCGCTGCCGTAGTCAGGGTGAGCTAGCAGGTGCTACGAGACCTGTGATTTAGCACGAGTCAAATTGTGGGTTTTTCTTAAGTGAAAGGCGTGAATGGAGCGCGCGAAACCATAAATGTGTTCAGTGTACTTGACATTTACTAGTGTACCAGTGCGCGAGATATGAAAATAGCAGAGTACGACATGGATAGCAGGGTTACAATGTTTGAGGTACTGTATAGTTCATAAAAGTGGGGCTCCAGAAATGTTTCTTCGAAGGAGGCGGAAGACTAAATTCTTTCCCAATGAAGAGGCATTGCGTGGGGCGTGAAACGCATCCCCAAAAAAAAGCTTTGGGCAAGCTTTACAATATATTTTCTATTCATAACAATACTTGTAAGATCTAGTGATCACAACAATACTATAACAGAGTAGCCTAGCACATCAATCAGCTATAGCGATAAGTTACACAGGTGGAGCTCCAAGGAAAATGGCCATTATGCTAATCCTTTCAAAGGAAATCGAAAAGCCGCAGTTAATAACTAATCGTCTAATGACTGCCACTGCATTATGATGTATTTATGGCTGCCGAGGGGAAGCAAGTAGCCCTTATATCAGCAACAATAGAGTGAATGAAAGGGGAGTGAGAGAAGAGAGAGAGAGAAAAAAAACTAATTGAACGATGCAAAAAGCAAAGATTATTCATCCCATCCCTGCCCCTTATCAGTTTTCTCCAAACTCTAATTTCTGGGCAATAATGTTAGCCACCCCCACAATGGTCAGTCGCCTCATCGTGGCGTGGGGGTGACACTGGGTGTCGAATTGCGATGCACAGCCGAGTGTATACTCTGGTAGGGCTTCCCAAGCTGTGAAGGAGTTCGACGTTTCCGGTTTCGGCCGGATGCCTAGCTAAGAACCGGCCACGCCAGATCCCCCGCCGTCTGGCTTCTTCTGGTCGCTAGGCGGTCCCTCCCCGCTCCACATCCGAGGTCAGCGATCGCTTATGGAAATCAAGAGTTGGCCTACTAGTAGGTCTGCTCTTGTAGGGGAAACATTTTATTTCTCGATCAGCAACAAGAAGAGAAATAAATTCTGCTCGGATCCCGCCTACGGCGCCGGGTGGTAGCAAGAACGATGTCAGGGTACTCAGGGCGCCTTTCGGATTGGACAAAAACGACACGTCTGCCCGGACGACACGCCATGGAGACTGCCTCATGCTCTGCACCTACAACGCCAGGACAGTCTCCACAAACACCGACCTCCACTCGACGCTGCAGAGCACATGAACTACCACATCATCGCTCTGCAGGAAGTCCAGGAAGAAGGACGTGCGACAGATGAGTGATGGGACCCTCATCATTCGTAGTGAAAAGGCTCCATCACGAAACCTGGGAGGCGTCGGCTTTGTCGTCCACCCATCTATCATCCATCTTGTCGATTCGCACGAGATCCTATCACCTCGACTAGGCATCCTACGACTACGCCCTCCACGTCAGAAGACCATCAGCATCATCAACTGCTACTCGCCAACATCAGCAGCTGACGACTCAGAACTAAATGCTTTCAAGACGTGGAGGAGGTCGTCCGCAACGAAAAGTCCTTCTACAAGTATGTTGTGGGCGACTTAATGCGAAAATCGGGATGCCACTAGAAAAGGTATATAGGATCGGGAAGTTTGGATATGGGCTCCGGAACGAAAACAGCAACTGTCTTGCTCTTCTCTCCGCCGCACGACTTTTCCATGGAAATTCCATCTTCATGAAGAAAGAACATCGCCGGTGGACATGGGAATCGCCCAACGGAACGACTCATGCTGAGATCGACCACATTCTCACCAACCGAAGGTGGAGCTTGCTCGATGTCTCAGTAGTTCCATCCTTCTGCAGTGGCTCCGATCACCGCCTCTTTCGCGCGAAGATACGACTTACCCGAGGGCTGGAAAAGAAAGCCTGTCACAATGCCGCGAGAAGGAAGGAAGTCGTTTATGACAGTAACAGGCTGGAAGAGCTCATATCAAGTTGTGACTGGCCCATCGAGGAGGACCCAACGTACGAGTACGACCGGCTTCTGAAAGGATTGCGAGCCTGCGAAGAATGCTCCTCAGTAACTTCTGAGAAGAACTTGGAACGCATTTTGAAGACCACCAAGGAATTGCTCGAAAGAAGAAAATTTTTGAGGCAGGATCCGATTACCCATCTCGAGCGACTGATAGCCAACGCCAGTTGCAGAACAGCTTTGCAAGAGAATCTCAGGAAGTACAAGCAAGCCAAGATACTGGAAGCAGCCGAAAGAAGACGAATTCTCAAGAAGTGCCGAAGGGACCTCTGCGAATATCACGTACCGCTAGCTGCACTACTGAACGAAGACGGGACTTCGACTTCTTCCCGATGCAAGATGGAATCTATCGCGAAGAACTTTAACACCAACCTCTTCCGCTCATCGACACCTGTTCAGATGCCCGTTGTTCCCACTGGAGAAGTACCACCGCGAATTCTACCTGCTGAAGTGCATATCGCGATACAGACGATGAAGACGTCCACGGCTCCAGGACTAGATCATCTTTCCGTCGAACTTCTGCGAGCCGGAGGGCACCGTCTACACGAGATTCTAGCGTCGCATTTGACATCTCACCTTCAGAAGGAGAAGATTCCCGACCAGTGGAGAACGTCAAGAACCGTCCTTCTCTTCAAGAAGGGTGAACGGGAGGATCTTCGGAACTATCGTCCAATATGCCTGCTGAGTGTGCTGTACAAGCTTTTCATGAAGATTATCCCCGCTCGTATATCAAGGACATTGGATGAAGCCCAACCCCAAGAACAAGCTGGATTTCGCAAAGGATTCAGCTGCATGGACCACAACCAGACCGTTTCGAGGGTCATAGATGTCTGCCGGGAGTACCGACTGCCTCTCGTCTTAACCTTTGTCGACTACGAGAAAGCCTTTGACAGCGTCGGAACCAACGCCATCCTGTCTGCGCTAGTCGATCAAGGAGTGGACCCAGCTTACGTGAGGACGTTAGCCGACTGCTACAAGGACTGTACAACGACGATATAGCTATTCCATCGCCCCCTGACCATACCAATCGGGAATGGGGTCCGACAAGGCGACACAATCTCGCCGAAGTTGTTCACCGCGGCCTTGAAGTGGGTGATGAAGTCACTGGACTGGGACGAGAGAGGCATACGAGTTGATGGGAGATTCCTGTCCAACCTTCGTTTTGCGGACGACATCGTTCTCTTCTCGAGCAGTACCACAGAAGCAGAGACGATGCTGAAAAAACTGAACGAAGCAGGGAAAAAGATCGGACTGCGAATAAATCGGAAGAAGACTCAGTACATAAGAAACGCCCTTTGCGAAGATGCAGAAATGGAATTGGAAGGCACCCCTATTATGGAGACGTCTTCTTACGTGTATCTCGGACGTTCGATGAACATGGAGAACGACTTGAGGAAAGAACTTTACAGGAGAAGAAGAGCAGCCTGGGCCGCCTTCGGGCCTCTGAAGGAAGCCACCGACCAACTAACCGACCCGGAGCTTCGTGCCCACCTGTTCGACTCAACCGTTCTCCCGGCGCTCTGTTACGCAGCTGAGATTTGGGCCGATACTGTAGCCACGTCGAAAGCTTTACGGACCACCCACAGAGCGCTCGAGCGCAGTCTTCTGAAGATGACCCGACGCAAGCAACATCTACGGACTTCGCAGCACTGATAAGAGAAGAATGTCCCGTCTTCGTGACCCAGCGGAATACGTTGCGAAAGCCAAACACCGATGGGCCGATCACATAATGAGAAGAACAGAGGACAGATGGACACTAAGAGCATCTGAGTGGATTCCTCGCGAAGCCAAACGTCCTCGAGGAAGACCACCGACGAGATGGGCAGACGTGTTCGTGGAACGGATGGACCAGCTGAGCAATCAGCTGGATACGACTTTCGCCCCTGGAACTCGTGGACGCAGTCACCGACGACGGCCAAGAAGATTGTGGATGTCTGAAGCGAGGGACAGGGAGAAATGGCAACTTCTGTACTGGGGCCCGCACGTCACGTGAGGATGGGCCATCTAAGTATCTAAGTAGGTAATGTCAGCCACGGCTAATCCCTAATTACAGCAGCAACGACAAGGATCATTCGTTAGGAATGGTCAGTTCTCGAACGCAGAATTAGGCAGCATTGACCCCTCAAATTGCCGCCCACCAATGAAGGGGGTAAATGGTAGTGAAGTGAAAATTAATTCGCTAACTGGAAGCACTTTGGATAGACGGCGTTCGTTATGGGAACAAAGTGTAGATTCCTGAAAAAATTCGTTGTAGAAAGGAGAAGAATGGTCTTGTCTAGAGCTTTAGTAGTAACACGAAATTCTACGGCAGATGCCGTTAGTCTTCAAAGGACAACAAGTGGACGAAAAAACCAACGGAAGCTGTCTAATGAAGCCGAGCTGATTCTCTGCCCACAAAACCACTCCGCATGCAATTACCGTTCTGTCAGCTTTAGCCAGCCTTCAGCCAGCCAATGCAATTTGGTTCGATTGGTATTAAGAAAAAACCAGTGTAAAAACGGGTTCGTTAGAGGCGCCAACCATGTTTGTAAAGTGTTCTTCACGGATAGATGAGCTTGACAAAATTTGCCTAAATTAGATTGTTACAAAAAGCAGAGGATTGTCCGAGATTTTCCTTTGACCATGACCGAATGCCTTCTCGAAATGGAGCGACAGGAAAGGGAGTTTTTAAGAAATAAGGGATCGTCTCATTATTTGAGCAAAAGCTGGAATTGAGGTTATGAAGTTTATACAGAATTGACAAAAATCCTAGGGAATTTCGCGTAAAATAAAAACTGTTGCAGAAGCTTCTGTCATATCAGAAAACAGGTTGAAAGAATCACAATTGAGCTTTCTTTCTTTCGATTTTGACGGATAGAACTATGCACTCCATTATTTCACTTAGCGCCAGCCGAAACACTTCCTTCCCCAACCATCTGAACCTCATTATAATCGGGGCATATTTCAATTTCAACGCTTGAATGAAGCGAAATGGCCGCGAGCAGGATGGTCCCCAGCTTCTAATGACCAACCCAGAACTTGATTTGTTAAATGAGGAAGCTGCACCACCCACGCATGCCGACGAACACAAGCAGAGCATTGTGAAGAGCGCATGGTTATGAGAATGGCTGATGAGCAGCAGACGACGGCGGTTTTAGGGAGCTGTCAGCTAATTGGAAACTGACCTTAAGATAGAATTGGCACAGGCACTTGTAAAGTATTTGGATCCTATAAAGTCATGGTTGCAAAGTAAACTCGTGACTATTTGCTGATTACTTTTCTTATAGGGTTGCAGTAGGTTTGCGCGATCAACTATGCGAGCAAGGTAATAAAGGCTACAGAACGAGGTATACTGCAAAGAGAGAGAATGGTTCGAGAAATAAGAGTTCAAGGCAATGGAACTCTCAAATGCAAAATTATCCGATCAGATAACCGGGTAAAAATTTTGACATTCTGAATAGTGCAAGCCATTTATACAGAGGAGTGGAAATGAGTATAAGGTAAAATGGAGTATATAATGTTGAAACGAATCTAACTAAATGTTGCACAAAACTATGGAAAAGTGAACTAGACCTATGAGGACAATGATTGCGTGAAGGCCTTATTGGCGCTGAGCAGCGCTATTAGCCATCAAGAATCGGGCTTGATTAGTGGTCAAATTGGGAGACAACGAGGCTTGCAGGAGGATTCTCGTAGAATATGCATGGAGTCATACGCGAAGAGCACTTCAGATGCAGCTTATGAGGCTTTTATAGACTAGAAATTTAAGGGGGTACTGCAATACTTTACAGCCAAGTTTAATGTCTTCAGGCAGTACAAAGAGCCTTTTACGCTTTGCGCTAACCGCGGGTGAAGCGACCTAACCAAAACCAAAAATTTGAGAGTCTGCCGGCGAGGTGCAACCTGAATGACGCATTGGCGAACTCAAACAACAGTGATTACCAGAATTATTCATGAAACCGTGTTTGCATGGGTTACCCCAGCTTACCATCAGAAATAGTATACTGATTCGCGTCGCTTGAAATCTACATGGTCCAGAGTAAACAAATTTGGTTGTTCACCTTATCTTAGCATTTTCATCTCCTCCTATGCAGTAGCAGCGACCTTCCGTGGCAGTGATTTTGTGCCTCAAATATATTTCGAGTCTGATTGTACAAATATAAAGTTGAATTTTGATCCTACACCAGACTAGCAGTCATAAAGGGGGAAGATTGTAGACACTGTATTTAGATCCCAAGCTCTTACAGGATGGTTATTAATTAGGATCGTGGAGCTACCAGAAAATTACAAAATAAACAAATTTTATACCTAGATAACAAAACAACAAGCCGTACTTGTCACTTCAATCATGCGTGTATGGCGTCAAAACAAGATGCATTAGTAATAGTCTCGCAATGCGGTGAAAATCTGAGTATCAAAAAGAGTTGTGCGAGGTGAACGAGGAGGGGGAGGTGGAAGAAGAGATAAGTAGGTGAATAGGTGCCCCTGTACGTTAAAGTTAGCCAAGTACGATATATAAATTAAATACTTCAAACAAAAAGAAATTCCGGTGATATGTATTATATTCACGCATCGGACTGAGATGGATTGCTAACATTTATTCTCAGTATATTTGAACACATGAAAGGTTAGAAATACATTCACATTTATCATAAGATTTATTCAAAATGTTTTGTTATTGAAGGTAGCCGATAATTCTCAATTTTAATTTCCAACCCTAGCTGTACTATTTCTGAGCAAACTACCTAGAGAACATATCTTTGCTTCAACCTCGCTTTCTCAAGCCTAGATTTTTCCATTGGCTTCCAGAATTTCCGCACGTGAAAAGGTGAATTAGATTGGTTAATTCAAACATTTTTGACAAGAAATTTTACAAATTTCTAACATGCTCTAGCAATTTTGAACTGCATATCCAATTCTACTAGTGGCAGCTGTTCTACCATCGCCTTCATCAAAGATAATTAGAAGAAGCCATGCGTAAGTGAATTTTGACGAGTGTTGTGTTGTTCTCCGTTCATCACCCGCGCCATCCTACGAAACACTTCCAGGGTGTTATATGACCCCATTGACGGGCTTTCATTACGGCGTGGGGGGGGGGGGGGGAGGTGAGGACCACCAGCAGAACCTACACCACCCGATCTAATGAATATCTCCCTAATGGGAATGTCAGGACTTCCCGATGGCTTCTGAATGCTTTTGGATTCTTCTGCATCGTTAAGGTTTATGTGATGTGAGGGGTCAGCAGTTTAAGTCGACGGTAGGAGATTTATCAAATAATAAAAGCATTGATTTTTTTCAGCGTTTTTGTGCAGATTATTGAAGTAAATATTATTTTTTCATTCTATTTCAATACCAATGAATGATCACAATGTGCATTGCTTTTGCATATTAGCATGAAAAAGATGAAAATTTTTCAGAGGTATTTCACAAAATTGCAGCCTCTTCAAATGGAGGCGAAACTCTGTGTGTTAGGGCAAGCATCGCTTCACACAAAATTCTCGTTTCAGCCCATAAAAGAACTTCAGCCGTTAGTTGCTCCGTTTTATCGGTTTAGCGGTAGCGTCACTTTATTTCGGAATAGAAATTATGCCAAACGCCGTCAAGCTGCACATTTTGTGTCACAAAAAAATTCGAGTGACTTTTGTTGAGATAGTAGTTAGCCACACGATTTGAAGCGTGGTTGAGCCAGTTCAATTTTCCGCTTGATTTTCTTGTTTCTGGAGGTTTTGCTGTCGAACTATGTTTTATGCTGTTTATATGTTCGTGCGTTTTTTTTTGAAATTTAACTGTTTCTTGTCATTTTATGCGCTGCTGAAGTTCGCACAAAATGGTAGACCAGAATAAAAAAGTGCATGACAACAATTCTTGGGCGATGAAAGAAGACTTCGCAAAAAATTTATTCCAAAAAGCGCACGAACGTGTTACACAACCAGATATACGCAATATTCAATCGTTATCACGTCAATTAAGCGATTTTATCTATTATTTGGCAAAAAAAACTGTGACAATCGCAGACATAACAGATGCTTATGAACGTAACATACACTGCTATCTTAAACAAGTGAGAAGTTGATTTTTTTTGTAAATTTAACATTCAAGGCAGAAAAAAGAAAAAGAGACGGTTTTGTTTGTTTGAAAGTTTTGAAACAGTTTTGAAACTTAGGTTTTCTCATTTTTTTATTCTAGGTGAAAGATAAAAGGGAGAGGACAAGAGGGGAGAAATGCGTCGAAGGTGGAGGCTCCTCACTGACGGTCTGAGATGGGCGACGATCCTAGTGTGTAGTGTTCACCTCAAAAGATAGATTTACAATATTTTACAGTAGTCAGTGATATAGATTAAAGGCGAGGAAAGCGTTGAATGCGCATAGAAACAGGAAGGAACGGGAATAAAAAGTAGAAGCTTCAAGCTTATTCTTCAGTAATCCTATGAGATGCCTCAGCCTACCAATCGAGTAATAACCAGATAGCTACAGTATACCTACAGTAGCTGAAAAAAACGAAGTAATCAGAATGGGCAAAATGGTGCAATAGTTCTCTTCGCAGAGCCTGGCAACATTCATTAAAAGTCTTGACTATGAGCATGTACAATAATCCTACATACTCTTACAGTATCCTGAGAGGAAGATGAAAGCCCTATTATTAGTTACAAGTGGGAATCTTATCAGAAAAATGAGAGAGCGTATTTTATGAGCGTATGCAGTAATCTTATGTATACCTGCAGTACCTTGAGATGACTTGAAAAACATTGGAGTGTACGGTATTCCCACGGTAACATGAACCAATTCAAACGATAAGCGATTGTAAGCAGTAGATTTCCTTGCAGCCATGCAATAATCTGTTTATGTGATGGTTGTGAGGTGTACAGTAAACCTACCGTATTCCTACAAGACTCTGTGTAAAGTCTTTCAGCCAGATCTTGTGCAGTTGTTTGCGGTAACATCATACCAAAGTTAGTTATAATAGTTATCCATTCATTGATGTCCTCACTGAGCACTCCCCCACCCCCTTGCCGTCTCATAAGAATGATATCGGATCATAAAACTCCATCACTAATACCTCCGAGACGATTAAACAACAAACAACCAGTAGTTGTAAGGTTACCATTACTATCATAATAAGGTAGGTAGATGGAAATCTCATAAAGTAGCCCGCGATCAAGAAAAGTGGTCCGAACCTAGAATAGCATCACAAATGACATTCATTCTGCGTCTTCGAAAAGTTAGGCGCTACCGTCAAATTCGGACCAGCTCTCGTGTTTCCGAGCGAAACATAGGAGAGTCGACATAACCTGCGGTACATGTTTCCCTATTATGGCTATGTATTAGCCATGAATGGGAAAATGCCGGGAGAATAAAAGCAAAGCGATTTTTTCTGATCGCGCACGAGGACAGTCATAACAATGAATCGCGCTTGGCTGCGATTGGGCAAACGGTGATTGCGGCTAGTAGAGCTGCAAAAAGGCCCTTAGAAACGTTACGAAATTTTACGGGCATAAAATTTTATTACGCCGAGGGGGAAAGGCAAAAGTGCTTAGATATTTTACAAAAAATAAGCATAAATTTATTTTATGGTCATAAAATTCAGTATACAAACAGCCCGTCTTAGTATCTAGGAAGAACTACCCCAATAGTTGAGTACCAGGGATGAGAAGACAGCGGTAATCCGATATCAAACCTTGTTTCCGAAAAGTACAGGAAATGTTCGATTAAGCATGACAGTGTACATATGCGCACTTTTTTCATGTAGTGCATGGAAAGATGGATGGAAAATTCGGACATTCAGCTATCTTGAAGAGGGCCGTACCTCTTGCATAGCATATTGCACGAATTAGTTTACATTTCATATTTTCCAAAAAAATGGTCAATGATTATTTTTCTCAAAGATTTTTTGTAACGATGGAAAAAGTGTTATGAACTTTCGAAAGCCAACCATCAATTAGAATTAAACTGTTGAAGATGTCTTTTTGTGATATATTTGATTGTAAACGAAGGTCAATTTCAACAATTTTTAGAAAGCTTTCCTTGTTAAGGGCTTGTTCTATCATAATATAACAATGACAAATTTTTCTCGGAAATGCTATTTTCGAAGATTTGCTTGCCTTGGCCTAGTGATCGAGGACCTGACGGAGATGTTCAAATCATATCAAATTAATGAGCTATACAGACAAATGATTAAGGTTGAAGGGAGGATGGATTGGAGAAAGGAGCTTAGTATTAACTGTCATAATTCTCATGTAATATGATATGGATAGGGCCTGCGAATTTGAGCTTTTTAAAATCCATTATATGACTTGAGATTGATGTCTTCTAGCCAACGCCGAGATTGTTACAAACTTTATTGGCCAACGTTTCGGCTTCTCGCCTTCGTCAGGTGAATGGGGTATCGATTCGTAACCCAGACGGGCAAATGTCTTTACGGCATTACGAAAAAGGTCTAAGCCTTAATTTTGTCCACTAGCTTTGTAACAGTCACTCACCACACAAAACAATCCCCTTGGTAGAACGACCGCTGGGCTGACCGTATATAGAAGTACTAAATGGTAGGTCAGCATAGTTGGCTCAGATAAGGAGATAGTTCTCTCGTGATTGCGAGGCATTCTTCTTTACGGTTATGTGGGTTCCTAGCATGAATCCACAATGTCTTTAGAAATTTGCGAGCAGCCGTCTTAGGTTCGCGTGCTAGTATCTTTACGGTCACTTCAAAACTCGATCCTTCATGCTTTAGTACTCCGTGTGTTCCTAACGGAGTAGAAGTTCGCTGTTTATCCCTGCCATCTAGGTGTTCTTTTATACGAATACATAGGGGACGTGCGGTTTCACCTATACACTCGTCTCCGCAGACGGTACAGGAAATGGAGTAGACCACACCAGTTGACATGCAATCTCCGCTTTTACCTCCTGGACATATGATACAATTATCCGTAGTACAGCTGCTATCATACATGCGATTTCTTACTAAAATGCGCTTCAGGTTGTTCGGTGGCACTTCTACTATCGACACCAAATCAACTAGTCCTACTTTCTTAAGACTTCTGCGCATTGCTGTACTTATCTCGGTGGAAATGAACGGGACGTAAAAGGGGACCTTTTCGTTGGGTCGGTCTCGCAAGCTCTTTCCGTGCTTCGTTGTACCTGTGAAGTTCCCTTACCCATTCGAGGAAGCTATATGACGTGCGAGCTCGAGTGATTCTTTTCTTTCTTTCTCTCCACTACATACCTGCGAAGCTGTTTGAAACATATTCTTAATAACAGCTCTTTTTATCCAAGGTGGATGAGCGGTTTGAAAATGAATCAGGATATTCTTATTGCTCGGTTTACGGTACCACTTCGTCACGTGCATACCCGTGATGATGTTCACTTGCACGTTTAGAAATGGTAACCAATCATTTTCCGGCTTCTCTCTCGTCAGTTTTATATTCTCTGATTGCTTATTAAGTAATTCAAAGCATTCATCAAGCTCTGCTTGTGTCGCGCAAATCACAAAGCAATCATCAATATATCTACAGTAGAGTAAGGGACGGTGTTCCAGAATAGGCGCTTCTATTTTGGCCATGAATGCTATCGCGAGTGCCGGTGCTAAGCGTTGTCCCATTGCTAGTCCTCGTATTTGCATAAAGTAGCTCCCAGACCATCGAAAAATATTACATTCTAAACACGCTTTCAAAAGAGCCATGATTTGTGATATGGATAATCCGTGAAGGTTCAGGGATTTTTCATGGCATATTAGCATTTCGCATATAGCTTGCATCGCGGATTCGTTGCTCACATTTGTGTAGAGAGCATTGACGTCAAATGATTCCACGATGCATTTACTATTGATACGTGTTTCGCGTAGTCGATCTAAAAACATCTGCGTATTGGCTAGGTGCGATGGGATGAATCTGAGTAGTTGAACGAGTATGGTATTGATGAACCACCCTATTCTATCCGTAGGCCCCCCTACACCGCTTATTATGGGTCGTACCTTGAATGTGGAGGGATCGTTCGAGGCCAATTCCGTATCAGATTGGAGCTTATGTTTTTGATTAGCAAATATAGCACAGGACAGGTAGGCAGTTCAATTTTTAAACGAGCAATGATATCGCGCGGTAAGCTGGCAGTTTTCGCTATGGATACCCATTCTCTGTTAAGTTTTCGATATTGTTTTTGAAATATCTTAACAGTTGCGGGCTGATATAGCGATGTGTCTAGGAAGTGTCTTTCTGTAATCGCAGCATCTAGTTGTTGTGGGATTACCACGAACTCGCCTCCCTTATCGCTGATTGAAAGTCGTATTTGCTTCAATCTAACTAACTGCTGAATCTGCTGTATGCCCTGTTTCTGAGCTAAAATGAGGTTAGACTGCATTTTCCGTTGCCGTACCCGTGCTAACATTTTGAACACTTCGTCTGTGAAAAGACGGAAGGGTATATCGGTTTTGGGATTAGCATTTTGTTGTTTGTAAATATATTTATAAATTAAATATAATTAATTAATTATAATTATTTAATTTTTAAATAATTTATTTTGTTTTCATGCTACTTACTGATCCATTATATGAGTGTTTGGAAAATGCAGTTTCCCTTAAGATGTATGGCAATTTGGGAATATAAAAACGAGAAACAATAGCGTCTTGGGAAAGCGAAAGACTCTGAAAAACAGACCGCAAATTAACTTTATAAAAGAAACACTGAATGTAAAATAATCTAGAAGACATCATTTTTGTTTGAAGGCCTAGGCACTATCCTAAGGCCGCTTAAAAGAGAAATTGGGAGCCAAAGGTGGCAACACCAACGCCAGCGCGCCGAGACGAGTTGATGCAAACTCGTAGTGACAGTCACCACGCCCATTCTAAATAAATGCGGATTACGGTACAGACTTTTGCAGCCGTAAGAAACTTTTACGCTACTCTCATGATCTACCGCCGTCTATTTTATGTTCGCGAACGATGAAAATGTAACAACACAGAGCCCTATGGCACTTTCTATCAAATCAAGAAACGGGAATTTGTTTAGTTTTTATAAATCAAATGGGTACAAAATCAGAGTAGGGCCGAGGAAGTGTTAATCAACCTTTCGATCTGCTATGTGGACTAAATAGATAGTTCCCAGTTTTCAAAACAAATTTTAGAACGATTTTTTAAAATTAGTACAGTAACATTACGGTAATAAGCCGTATATCAGCGTTCATCCTACTCTTGTGGCCAAATGAATATCAGAACTTTAACTCTGAAAAATCAATTTGAATAAACTTTAGTTCTTAAAAATTCAGGAAATGAAGTTTAGCTGTGAAATTTTTCACCAGAAAACTACCGCACCCTATCTACAAACATCATCCAGTTTCCCATTATGGCGCGATCATCAAAAGACTAGCAAGAGCAGCTCAACGTTAAGCATAAGGACATATTAAAAGAGTACAAAGACGATGAACGTGGACCGGGGAAGAAATGCAAATAAGGAACGAGCACATCAAAGGAGACGCGTACTTAACCCAATTGACCGACTCGTGCATGTGCGCGCAACTCCTCTTGGAGGCACTGTAACCGCTCTACAGTATGCGGACAAAAAATTGGTGGGGGGGGGGGAGACCTGCACTAGTCTGCATAGCCGTAGTGAAGACGAAGACAAAAGAAGAGTACAATGTATGCAGCTGGGAATAATACCCCTGGAAAAGAAGAACGAGAAGAACCTATGATTACGAAATGAAAAGGAGTGGTGCGCGGAAGGACTGGACGAGTTGTATCGGAACAATGTCAGCAGCTCGTGTGTGCGATGAAGACGACGTGGAAGATGAGTTGATTATGGCAATCAAAGCAAGGATAATTACTCAAATGAAAGTCATTTGATACGCGCTGCTGCTCCCTTTTTCTTCCAACCATGCGCCTTCACCCCTTACCGTAACGCTGGTAATGGAACAGTCGGTAGGGCTAATTACACCTCTCAAGGAATTCAGTTCTGCCCGGCAGGAGGTCACATGTGTTCAAAGATGGATAGTGCGGTGATATATGAAGACCATGGTAGAGGTAGAGGAACTGGTCCACAAAATGCTGATTATTCATTGTACCTGAGTGAAGGAAATTGCAAAAGCTAGTGATCCACTTTGATGATCAGCATGATCCACTTTCTCCAATCCCTAAAAATCTCAAGAGTGCTGTAACCCAAAAAGTCTGTGAACACACACATAAGCGCCACGCGCAGAGACGGCAAGCTGCGGATGAACAGCATAAGTCTAACAGATATGAGACGATTAACGTGACCGCTCATCGAGAATAATCGGCGATGGTTTAGTGGAGGTGAATGCGGTGGATTGTACGGTATTGTGTTCGATAACTCGTACGCTCAAATGAGTAAAGTCCTTCAAAAGCGATTGAAGCGTCGAAGCGCTGTCGAAAAGGTCAATTCGCTAGTGTTTTTGGTTGAGAAAAAAACCTGTTCTAGTGGAATGGTGAGCGATTAATGGGTGGGAGGAGAGAGGAAGACGAGTTGGCCTAGAGGTCAATTTTGCTCAGGACAGAAAATTTCAAGAATTTTGGAATTTTCAGAATTGCAAAAGTCTCCGTCTACGTATCCCCCTTCTGCCTTCGCCCATCCCCCTCTACCTCCTCTTCACTAATCAAATACACACCGCTTATCACAACAACAACGTTGATAACAGCTGCTAATGTGTGAAAATCCCTTTAATCCCTATATGACCTTATTCTTGCCCCGCGCTTTGTAGCTCATGTTTGAACGTAGTCTGAAAACCTAACCCGGACGAGTTTTCCCTTGCTTACCAGGGATAAATGCTTGACGCATTGTGTATGACACAAAAATGAGTTGAATAAATTTTCGTAATATTTACAACGATGGCTGTGAATAGGGTAAGTTGAACAATTTAGATTAGAAAAATGTTAATCTCAAAAAATACGAATCTTTTCGGCGTCGTTTACGAACTTTTATATTTTTAACGTCAAGCAAATTATCCGTACTATTTAGGAGAGAAAACTTCTCCAATTATGCTAAAAGATAGTTACGATATTTTTCTGGTATCTTCTCATTGCTTCTTTTTCCTTTAATTTTCAGATAACCACAACGAGACTCCACTTTGCTATTTTACGAAAGTGTGGATTGTGTCTTACAAAGTTTGCAAAAGCAAATAATAAAATGTTCTTTTCCATATTCCACCTCTCTCCCTATATTTTCCTAATTTTCATCTGATTTTCGTCCATTTTATTTCCACATATTCTGATTTTCCAAACACTGTGCGACTCTCTCTTCTACAGTGTTTAAAAACGGTAAAAATCTATGGATTATCACTTTAGTATGACGGAAAAATTATTTTAAAAATTGACAAAGCATTTTGAAGTAGAAAATATGTGGTTTTCGTTAAACACTCTAGTCTAGCTGAATGTGCCTTTGTAACTAAGCATAAATGAAGGATTTTTTTTTTGAATTTGCAGTATAACGATAGCAAAGAGAATAAATTGAGCAAAATGCAAATAAATCCCGTTTCATCTTGGACCTAAATAAAATGGTAAGAGATCTCCGCGTTCTCACTGCATCTTTACTAACAAGAACGGTTCAAATATTCGATGAGAAGCACCGCACAATTTCGCGTTGCCCGGCTCCTCCCCCCCCCCTGAGTTGAAAAACTGAAAATTTTTCCTTTGAATCATTGAAGAGTAGGTTAACGCATGGTTATAGGTAGACTGATTTATACAAGGTAACAAAAAGAACATTTGATGATTGGGGAAAAAAGAGCATCAACATATTTACACAAAATCAAGCATGTAAACATGACTAACAAAAAATCCCTTTTCATCCGGAATTTGAAGAAGGCGGGAACGGTTCCTTGGTTCTTGTGTAGAATACTAAAAAGTTTGTGCGAGATATATGACCTGGATGAAATGTAACTAAGCATAAATGGAGGAAAATACTCGCAAGAATTACCTCGACAGTGCTTGCAGAGGCACAGCTTTTGTCACATGAATCAAGCAAAATACAAAGATCGTAGCCCTCTAGAGAATTTTCACAATTTCTCGTAAAAGTCCAATAAGGTGGAAAACACCGAAAGAAAGTGCTTTCGGAGGTGTAGTCGAACGGCTATTCAAAAATGCAACCGGCCCGTTAGTGTCGGGCCGATGGGCACCCCCCTTGCACTAGCGCTGATCCCAAGCTAAACAAACAAATATTAGTAGGCGTGGAGTAAACGAGCTTCAGATAGGGTTACACACATTCACGCACACCTTCTACGCGCCGATCTGGGACTAACAGATGTTCTCAAGGATAAACTTGAATTTTTTGGGCGTTCTTTTGGGGACAGGTGATGCATGCAAATCAAGAGGAACTTCTAGCCCCGCTCACTCTCACGCTATGCCGCAAAGTCGTGTCGAGACCTACATATATTGACCAATAAAGGGTGAGCCTCCGTTTTAGGGCGAAGTTTCAAACTGCCTCTCATTCTCACCGTTCAGAATGAGTGAAATATAATACTTCGTAATCCAAATTTGAACAAACTCTCACGTAAAACACTACGACGACGCGACGTAACGGTCCGCTCGTCGTTTTTGTTTCCCTTTCGGGCCACGCACGGGTTCGTTGGTGATTCATAACATGCCTGCAGCATATCCCGTTGTTTCTGTTGTGCCTCCGTTCGCACCCTAGTTCTCTCATCGTTTTTGAATGGCAGAGACGTTCTAGCGGTTGGTTATAGAATATGTGGAAAGTTTTTCTAGCAAATAAGAAATTGCACGACTATGGTAGAGTAATTACGTTTTCTTGGTATTGCAAGAAAAAGAGTCAAGCAGGAGACATAGTGAGACTGAACAATAGAGTACAAAATCTCTGGAGTTCTTCCTTAAGTTCTGGGGGAGCCCGAAGATCTGAAAGTCTGTCTAAGAAAAGCGAAGTTAAGGTGGAATAACACGTATCGGATGATTCAACTTTCATTACATTATTATTTGAGAAAGGTCTTGATCACGGTGATTTATAGATATCTTTTTAAAGATGGGTGTTTGCCTTCCTCTGGAGTATTCCCAACAACTCTTGAGCTTGATAGCTTTTGAACTTCGAAATATAAATATTTGAAAAAACTATACCTATCAAGTTTAGTTGAGAAGTTTTTTTGTAAATCTGGTCACACAACAGAAAAAAAGTAATCACAGCCAGATTTGGAACAACTCAAAGCTTTTTATCGCCGAACACTGCATGTTAGGCTTAGATCATGTAAATTGTAAAGCATACGCTCCTAAACCGGAATCCAATCTTTGAGAGACAACTGAACTATCCATAGACACTGCAAACAGAGGTAACTTGCAATGCATTGCAGTAATTTGGCTGCCCTTTGTGAATCCCTTGGTAGCATCTCAAAGCCTAGTCCAGATTTTCGGTCGCCGTAGTTTTTATACGAAATTCGGAAGTTTTAAATTGACTTCTAATGACTCTTTGATTTATCGTCGAAATGAAAGTTGAAGGTAAATTAACCATGGCTATCTCTTATAAATCTACTGAGAGCATCTCAAAGTTAGCCCAGATTTTGGGCCGCCATAGTTTTTCCACAATGCGGAAGCTGTAAATTGACTTTGAATGACTTGGTTTGTCCTCAAGATCAAAACTGATGGTAAAAAACCAAAGAAGTCGCTTTCATACGCTTTCAACAAGTGTTCGCTGAGGTCTACGATTACGCCATCGCTTCTCCAAAAATCGCGCAATACGAAAACCGCTCAACATATTAATGCACCCAAGAACACAACAATTGAGCACAGTGCTCTTCACTCGTCCACAAGAGTAGCCAGCTATCGCCTGAAAGGGTCTGCGCATATTGCGTAACCACTGAATAACTGTTACGGGGGTGGTAATGGTTGGGTGACGTCACACGGAGACCTCTTAAACAGGACTCGGGTAAAAGTTGGTAAGTGTAATATGTAGTCGTGACGTCAGATTGATTTAGTGTTGACATGGTGAAAAGGTAGTCGGTAACCACATGGGTCATCAAGGCTTAACTAACAGCTGGTGGATACTCTACCTTGCCAGGGAGGTATGAGGCTATAGTGCCTGCATACCGGTAGGTAAGCGAGCTAATGTCCATAAATTTCTGATCCGTCCTGCCTGCTCCTACATACTATCTCGACGCGAGTCCCTTTTTTCCCCTCCAAATGGCCCCGACGCCATGAAAATGTCTAATTAGCGATGTGAACGTACCGACACACAAGGTAGAGATAAGCAACACTGTTATTGCTAGATAAGGCCGGAACCAGCGGCGGTGATCAAGGTGAGGGTGCCGAAGGCGTTCGGGAACGAAGGGAGGAAATGGGAAGTGACGCAAGATCCAGAGGAGACTTGATTTTGGGACAGGACCAATGAGGAATGTGGTATGAGGCGTGTGATTTCTAATAGGGCACAGGAGAAAATGCTGTGTGTTGTGTTGTGTATGTTGGATTAGGATTTTTTGCAAAGATCCTATGAGGACCGTTTTTCTGCAGTGTCAAGGTGATAATTACACATTTAGCCCGGGAAATCTATTAGGTTGGTAAGAAAGTTCTCGGACATTTTCAGAAAAAATCTGCTATTTCTCGAAACATAACGCATATACATCAGGTAGAGGTACCATTCGATAGAGCAATACAAGATGGTATGCAAAAATTCGCACCAGCTTTGACCCACCGTAAGTTTGCACCCAAAATCTGAGTCGTACTGAAATTCAAAAAATCGCGAAAAATTCATATCTTTGTTCAAACAAATCCTCCCGATCTCTAACTTGCTCACAAAAATTGCACACCACATCAGACACTCATATGCACCGTTCCTGTAATTTTTTCTCGTCTAGAAATTGAAAAAACGGAACTTTTGATGCTTGTATAAAAACGAAGCTGTGCTGTTTCCACCCACGTAATTGAATAGTATAAGCCCTTAGAAGTATAGCCGTAAATTTTCAGCTTTCTACAGGCCCTAGTTCCCGAAAAATTACCGAGTTGAGCGTTTCTCCCTCTAGCATTCCATGCTAAAATCAATATTTTTCGACAACTAGGGCTTACGGAAAGCTGAAAATTCACGGTTATACTTTTAAGAGCTTGTACTGTTCAATTACGTCGGTGGAAACAGCACAGCTTCGTTTTCATACAAGCATGAAAATTTCCGTTTTCTCGATTTCCAGATGAGGAAAAATTGCAGGAACGATGCATATGAGTGTCTGATGTGGTCCGCAATTTTTCTGAGCAAGTTAGAGATCCGTAGGATTTGTTTGAACAAAGATATGAATTTTTAGCGATTTTTTGAATTTCAGTACGACTCAGATTTTGGGTGCAAACTTACGGTGGGTCAAAGCTGGTGCGAATTTTTGCATACCATCTTGTAGAGCTTGCTTTTTTCTATCGAAAGGTACCTCTATCTGGTATATATGCGTTATGTTTCGAGAGATAGCAGATCTTCTCTGAAAATGTCCGAGAACTTTCTTACCAACCTAATATGTAAACACAGAATTTTGCAGCATCAAAGCAGGTAAATATACGAGAGAATGTGAGGTATGATGAGTATTGAGCATCTGTTGCTCAAACATTTTTTGTTTACTCGTTAATTTGGCATATCAACAAAATCATGCCTCAAAAAACTTGACGAAGGTCCTTACTTTCGAAGTGAACATGATTGGAGGTTGACAACTTTTGTTGAGTAGCCAACCAATATTCGATGGGATTCAATGTTTTTGATTTTTGAATAATTTTTCTTACGACGGTTCAAACCCCGCGAAAGAATCCCGTTGACTGTAAATGCGACTTGTTAGCTATGCCAGCGGCGCCGCACGCGGATGGGGATTACCGTAGTGCGAACGAGTTTGAGGCGTTACAGGAATATGAGAGGGTCGGGCGGTCACTTGTAATATATTTAGCAACTCAACCTGACCAAGGACATCCTAGACAACAAACAAAACGACAAATGTGACACTATAGCCCCGACACGGGTCCCAGTGTAAGTGCTGGAAAGGGGGAAAGGAATCAAGGTAGGGTGTTTGATAGGTAGGTAGGTGTTCAGCTGGAAAGGGGGAGAGGGAGAGGATCATACCATCGGACGAAGTAAAAGCGAAAACTACACGGAGCAAGTGTTTTCGACTTTTCTTGGCAGTTCACTTTTAGCGTAAGATATCTTACCGGTTATTCGGCTTCAACAACCGGATAATCCGACAACTTATAGCAAGGTATCAAATTTTTTGCAAGATACAGCGCTGTCTGGTTATACAATCTTCTTTTTGTTCCATGTGCGGCCTATAAATTCATTTAACTTCTTACGCCTCCTCCAACCAGATTAACGAGAAAAAGCCTAAGCATCTAATCAAGGGAAGAATGTTTTCAAGTCTCGAAATTTCATCTTTCCATAAAGAAAGTGCCTGAGCACGCATGAATGAGTAGGCAAGAACGAAGAAACATACATAACCTTGCCCCACTTAACCGATATCTCTGCTACTGAAGCGGAAATTCAAAACTTGTGATTTCACTCTACGCTTAATTTGCTACAAAAACTGTAACTATCAACGAAAATGGAGCGCAATAAGAAAATGAATCCCTTCTATGGTTTAATGGAAAAAACATTCTAGTTCTTTCTAGTAATGATTGGAGAGGAATGGAAAGCTTCTACGATACACTTTCTTCAATAGGTTGCTTTTATCGCTGTGTAATTAGTGTTTCTGGGGAATTTCTTTGAGGACAAAAAACTTTTGGATGACAGATCCCTGTAACATAATGAGCTCATCATATTTTGCGAAAACCGTCTTGATGTGAGCATTTATAGTCGCTATCAATAACGGCTGGGAGAAGTAGCGACACTGAGATTATAGGAATTTTCTGTATAAGGTTGAAAAAATTTGTGCAGTTCGAAAGCCAGTTTCATCGGATCCGCCGGAGAGCTGCAGTAAAGGCATGAGAAGCGAAAAGGTACGGTAATGAACAAACGAAAAATCCGAACAATTCTTGAATTAGATTCCTTAAAGTAGAGCTCTTGTCAGAAAGCAATGTGTTGAGCAAATTGTTTCCAAGTGTCTTGGCCAACAACAACCGGGTTCTAACATTTATTGATTGAAGTTTATTGACCAAGTGTAAGGTTCGTTGAAAGCATTGGATATCTCACGAGCTGCTCCCTCGTCCGCTTCTCTTCCTTTTATACCGTCAGCGGGGCCCGCCTTCCTTACATCGTGAGAATCACGACACTCCGGCGACCGAAAGATGACGTTCCAAAGGCTAAAGCTCTGAAATATGGCCGAACTTGACCCTTGGCTGAACAGAATCTGTTAAGACGAAGAGGCCGGAGTCACTACTCGTGACTTGCGAGCTATTTATGATTTTTTTTTAAACTTTTTCTAATTATTGATTGTTGTTTTTCTTTATCTGTTTTTATTTAAGTTTGAAAACATCTGTTGAGTGTAAAAAGAACCCTTTTATGTAAATTGAAAGAGTTGAAAGTATGCGTTTATTGGAAAATTACATAACGAATATGCCGATGGACAATCACAAAATAATCATAAGAAGCATTTTTTGCGTTAATTGCCTGTGGTCTGAATGGAACTTTTTTTTTCAAATCTCTTCTCAAAATTCTGCCACTTTTCGTTTTTGCTGTTAATGCGGTTTGAACTGTTCCTCATTTCCGTTTTGAGGATTTGCAGTTTGCGTTTTGCGGTATTGCTTTTTGAGGTTTTGCGGTTTTGCGGTGTGCGTTTTGCGATATTTCTTTTTGAGGTTTTGCGGTTTGCACGTCGATATTGCGCGTGGGTTTATGAGTAAGTTTGTAAAGTGATTGTTGAAAATAAGTCGATTGCAAAAAAGAAATGCTATGTCTTCAACGCTTGTTTGCTGTTTTGCTTTGTTTTTTCCTCTTACATATTGAATTGGTACTAATAGGTTAATACTAAATACTAATAGGTTCAAAATGTTTAGAAAATGATTCGAGGGATAGTGTCAGATAATCTTGAACTGAAAATCAGTGGCCATACATAGCTCTAATCGTACAAACTTGGTGAAACAAACTTGGTAAAACAATTAATCAGAAAGTGTTAGGGATACCCATGACCAACAAAGAGATGAGAAAGGGTTACAAAAAAGAGATGAGAAAGGATTATTACTCGTTGGTATTATTTCAGCCAACAATCAAGATTTTTATAAACTCTTTATTGATAACGTTTCGACGATTTCGCTTTATATAATTTCTATAAAGACTTTATAAAAATCTTGAATGTCGGCTGAAATAATACCATACACAAGTATATAATATGCCAAGATTGAAAGATAGCCGAACATGGAAAGGTTATTACTCTGGAATTCTTCATCGATGACAAACTTTTCTCTTGAAACTTTGGGAATGAAGAAATTTTTGCTAAGAAATGGCGAAGACTTCGTTTTAGAATACTCCATTCTATCTATCCGAAAAGGAGAGAC
This sequence comes from Cylicocyclus nassatus, assembly GCA_958299035.1. NCBI lineage: Eukaryota > Metazoa > Nematoda > Chromadorea > Rhabditida > Strongylidae > Cylicocyclus > Cylicocyclus nassatus. The sequence continues at coordinate 20,724,611 of CATQJL010000001.1, forward strand.
AGCCCCAGACAGATATTATTTTCGCCCTCTACCCTTTTCCCCTGGAAAAACCGCTCACTGAATCCCGATGGCCACGGTTTGGTAAAAAAAATGTGAAACAGCGCAGCACCATCTGGGAATGCAGATTGTGACAGTGTATGGCTCATTGCGGGAGCCTAATCGAATTCGAACTACTGCTGTCTTTCATGTCTGAATAATCGCGACGCCCATAAATGGAATTGTCTCGATTTCACAGTTTCGTAAATTTTCGACCAACTTGGGGCCTGAAACCCGCGCACTTGTCATCTCTGGGCCCAAGGCAGATCCGTCTCCAATCTTCTACTCATACTCACATGAAGTATCAAGTGTCACAAACATCCTTTCTCCCTCTCCAGGATGTCAGAGGCGTCGAGTTGTTTCGACTATAATTGCACCGTTATCCCCAGTGATTTTCCTCAGGATTATGCTGGGGCAAAGTGTCCGTGACACACTAAAGGACTGGATTTGTCATACCAGAATGGACCTTGGTCTATTGAGAGAATTGATAAAGGCACTCTAAGGTTGATCACGGAGGACCCGAAATTCCTTAGTGGAGAAAATGTGGAACATAGTCGAATTTGAAAGATACTTTAGATTGCTGAGGGTTCCAGTTCAAGGACATTGATAAGCAGTATGTGTATTAATCTCGAACGAATCTATCGCGCACTGAGTTCAGTCACTCAGTCGTATTTTCTGAATAGTACGATTTGATTGAATCGGCTTAGTACACATGCGCATTTTTTTTGATTTCTTATCGATCAATTCGTAAAATTTGTAGCAGCATTCTAAGCACTACTCACTGTTCTTTGTATACTTTTTGAAGTTTTTTCGTCCCGGTCTTTCCATTCATTCATGTAATTAATCTATCCCTCCGTTTCCTCTCAAAATCCTACCTTCTTAGTCAGTGAGTATAATCTTTGCGACTTGGCTGGTCTCTCTCCCGAAAATAGCTCTTCGGTTCAGTAGTTCATTCTTCCAGAAAATCATTTTTCATCATAGTTATTCTTCCTTATTCCCTTACTCCTTCAACCATCCACAATAGTGAAATCTTCTGGCAGACCACTTGCTTACTTACAGTTCAGTAATTCATGTCCTAACCCACACTGTTTCACAAAACAACTCGTCCACCCATCCTTTCTAGAATTTCACTCTTTTTCTCAATTAATAAATGCGCCATATTGTTGCCATGTAGCCATCCTGGCCCTAGGCCAGGTTCTCCATACATCGACACCTGTATCCAAGCCTCAGCCAATGTGGGGGGGGGGGGCGGGCTGGAAATTGGTGGATAAGGTCATGTTTGTGATGCACGATTTTCGGAGACTGGATTCACTGATGGAGTGAATAAATGATAAGTATGAGACGAAAACTTGAATATAAATTTAAGAATGTGATCTGTGAAATTGACTTATCTTTACTGGAACCTAGCGCCTCCGCTCTGCCCTCCTTTCTCATCCCAAACCCCTTCCCCCCAATCCCGAAAATGACTTATGCGAACAACTTGTGTCTGCACAATTTGCGACAACCGAAGGGGCATGGATTTGCAGCCAAAATTGTTATAATTGCCCAGTCCAACCTGCTTATTTTTAACACCAAAATCTTGCCTTCATTATTCGTAAGCGCCACTAAATCATTTCGATATGGTCACGAGAAAGAAAATCGAGAGAAGGGTGTTAGATGTACAATTTTCGAACAAACAAAACTAGTGAAAAATTTGCAAGTGGTAAGAGAGAGACGGCGGTGTTAAATGTGAGCATGTGTCTGGAAGAAAACTACTGCAAGAACTTTCAGTTTTTTCTACGGGAAATTTTTGAATTCCTACTCCAAATATGGAACCACTCCTCCAACATTCCTTCAGCTCCTAATTTTTTAGAATCTCAAATCCACTTTTCAAAAAACATGAAATTATTCCAGTGATTTAGCTTCCCGATTATTCTTTAGTAACAGTTCATACTATGAGGAAAATCTATAGGGTTGTATATTCACCCTCAGATTAGATTTCAATTAAAGCTGACCAAAAACATTCCTTGCCACATTCAAAGTGATCACAATGAATTTTTCAAACTTTCCTAATCTAATAGCGCGTTCTTTTTCTGCCTCTAGAAGACTTTGACATAGTAAAGTAGAAAACTCTCGTTGTGGCTTATCGTACAATTTCTGAGTTTGTGCATGAATGAATAAATACAGAGACCCTTCGGTGAAAATCCGTAATTCTTGTGAAGTGTTTTGTGAATGTTTTGCAGGTATGCTTCTTACACCTGCTAAAATAAGGATGTATACAAAGTGGAAAAGCGTTGACATGATATCCGGCGAATTCACCTACCAAGTCAACCAGAAAATTTCTTGCATTAGTGCATTCATAAGTTCCCCACCATCCGGTAGACAAATAGAAAAGATGACAAAAACCAGCTGTACAACTTCTTAGCTAGAAAACCCGGCTGAAATGAGCGCATAGCAGGATTGAAGGGACTCATTGGCAGTGATGTGACAGTGAACATGCGTCGTTCAGGGGCCCAGGTGAAAAACGATGTTGTCAGGCCGGCGAGGATTTCAGTAAATCCAAACGTACCGCTCTGCTAGCACTGCCATTCACCGACGTGCATAAAACACAATGGAATAGGATTTTTCCTATAGAGAACCAGACGGGAGTGCCAGCGCACTGCAAGAGGACTTTAAAGCAAAAAAAGTACAAAGAGATCAGCTAAGAAGATTGACTCTGACAGAAAGAAGATAATCAGATAAATGAAAAAAGGCTGCCTTCTCTTCTCTTTTGTCATACTGCGTTCCAAGACTTGCAAGAGAATAAAGTTTAGGGGATGAATATTGAATCGATTTGATTTTTTTGAAACTATTTATGAAACTTTTGAAGATTTCAGAACTTTCTCCGAAGAAAGAAAAAACGGAAGACTTCTTCCGTGTAGCAATATGTCAAAAACGTGAAATTGCTATTTTTGTAAAGAAAACAATATTTCAAAGAAACTCGTTTTGTACACGCAAGACTCTTTTGTATTTTAGAAATCAATTTGCGTAAATACTGATTTTTGTTAAAATTCTGCAAAATAAGTCGCATATACAGTGAAATTCTACAATGTACAAGGCTTTGATAAATTCTTCTACTTTGAAAAGTGATGAATCGGTATATTCATATCCTGCACCAAACTTCCACAGAACATTGATTGAAATGAACATATTGAAAAGAAAAGATCGAATAACATGGATTTTGTGTGCAAATATGTTGCGTAATCACCAATCAATATATTGATTTTTTCGAAGGTTATCCCAGTCTATCAGTCTTCTGGAGAAGCCAGGCTCTTAAAACAATGCATACGGAAACTGTAAACTACATATGCAAATTTATCAAGATGTTTTCATGTAAACTGCTCTACTCCTCCATATCCAGCATACAATAGAATTTTCAATCTGTAAAAAAAATAATTGAGGACTGACTTTCTATGTGCCTATTCAAGCTTTCGAAGGAAAAAGTGTGAAAATTTGTGAAAAGATTCATTCCAATCCTCTCCAATCATAAAGATGAATACCAACACTTTTCGTGCGCCATCACTGAATGGCATAGAACGACAAAAAATGTAGCTTGCAGGAATTGCAGCTGACAAAAACTTTGCATACTTCATGCATGGCTTTAAGCGCTTTCCAAGAGGATGTGTGAATAAAAGCGACTTGATAGGCAAAGCCCCTCGAAGAGTCTACACCCGCTAATAGCTTGGTGCATCGGCCAAAGTAGCCAATTCTTTCCGCAACAGAGTGTGACAACTCTGTCTGCGTCGAAAAGAGACTAGCTCCTCGAGCAACTTCACACTCCTGTGCCCAGCACCTGGAGTTACCCCTGTACTAACCGTACCTAGAGTCTGCACATTACTGAACTTACTCCCGTGCCCCGCATCTGGGAAACTCCTGTACCTACGTACCTGGAGCAGATCACTGTAGATCAAACAACAGCTGAACAGATCCTTGCGCATTACGCATATCACCGATTCAAACGCTACAAGCTAAGCAATCGAAATGTCTCTTTTCTGCTACAAAGAGCCAATTATGATGAGCACAAACTCGCTCAAAAATTTGGTAGTCGCGTACAGTGAGTATACACCACAGAAAACTTATTCTACTATAAATGAAGAAACCTGTACAGAGTGTGAGAAAAGAATTGCCCTCCTACAAGGTGGCATTGAACTATTGACACAGGGTAAAGAGGATTTACAGAAATTGTACGATGCAGTCATGGATGAGTACAAAAACTGTAAAAACAGATCCGATAAAAAAGAGTTGCAAACTGAAATCGAACAGATAGTTGGAGAAACACAACTACACGTGACTATGGCACAAGCAAACGATCTAACCTTCATATTACTTGGCCGACTAGAAATATATGCGACAGAAGCATAATACAGGCTGAAATTGGGCAAGTCAGCCAAAAATTGCAAGTCGTGACCACTGTCACAGATGAGATAGAAACCCTGAGCATAGAAAATCAAGAGTCTGAGCAAAATGGGATACAAAACGATGCTGGAACGAGTACTCCACGCACGGCAAATCCTAACTCATGCTGTTCTGAACAAAACTACACAGAACAAAGCCACTGGCGATCAATTAAGCCGCCGCAAGCAACTTTGCCGGAGTTCAACGGCGACCCAGAAGAGTTTGCGGAATACTGGGTTGTCTTTGAAACGCCAGTTCACAAATCTAGAGAAGTTGGCATTCCGGAAAAGATAATGCTGCTCAGGCAAAGTCTTCGCGGTCGAGCGCAACTTGCCATAAAGGGCATAAAACTTATTCCAGAGAACTACATCTGGATAATCAAAACTTTGCAGGAAAAATACTGCGATCAACCAACCAATAGATCACAAATAGTGCGGAAATTGCTTAATTTGAGTCCTGCAAACAATGCTGCAGACAGCTGCTCCTCAGTTTTCGACGATAAGTTTTGGTCAATCAAATGATGTCTGCTGGGTATGATGTATCGATTACTGACGACCCCATGTGGTATGAGACGAATATCGTCAAGTTCACACAAGGCATCGTAAAATCCTGAGTTCTGAAAGGCAGCACTTCTAAAGATAAGCATGTCAATCAACGACCTCACGCTGCAGATAAGTGCATATTTTGCCATAGAAATAACCACGCAACAATATCGTGTCGAACAAATGGTCAAAACACGCCGCAAAATACTAAGAGACGAGGATAGGTGCTGGAAATGCTACTCTCCAGGACATACTAGTTATGACTGTAGCAAGTCAGATTGTCCACTCTGTGGTCAGAAACATCACTCCAGTTTATGTTTCGAGAGGGAAACAAATCAACAAAAGCCCAAAATCAAGCAAATTGGAGTCGTAATCGCCGGAATCCGGCTCAAAATAAATCGAGACCGGCTTTCCAAAACAATCGTGGTCAACGATTCTTGGCAGATAATACCGCAGTCAACAGAGTGGTTTACAATAACACCCTTACGGGTGCAAAACTTTCACAATCTTCAGATTTGAAGGCTGACAACAAACAGCTCGTATTAATGACAGCCGAAGGTAACATTTGGAATGTTCGAAGGCAGTAGTTTGAAAAGTGCTATTTTTCTTCGACTCCGGTGCACAAAAAACGGTGATTGAGGAAAAATTAGTAGATCACTTTGGACTACCGAAGCAGACTACGGAAATCTGTACCATGTCGGGTATTGGCGGTCATACCGAGACTTTTAAGAGTCACGTCATACCGTTAAGAGTAGTCGGGACCGCTTTCGCCGAGGAACTTGAAATTACGGTACAAACAAAACCGGTAATTACCTATGGATTCCCGTCCGTCAAACTCGACCTAAGTGATATCGCTTATCTGAAAGCAAATAACCTATGCTTGGCAAATCCATGCATACGTGGAGAACATCAAATTCCACACATTTTAGTGGGTCTCGATTGTTACCATGACCTAGTTATCGATCCAAAACACGGTGAAAGAACTCCCTCAGGGTTCTATGTCGCCAAGACGGTCTTTGGACCTACGACTTATGGTCGTGGGCTGACCAAAAACCTATTCACTACGGAATCTGTCAATTACAGTATGACAGCCGTGTGCGAAAAAAGTGAACAGGAGCTCCTTCAGAACATTTTTGAGCTTGAAGGACTTGCTATAGCTTCACAAGAGTGCCAAAAAGATGAAGTAACACAAAAATACTTCGAGGACTACTCACGCAAAATTTCATTTGAAAACGGAATAGTGACAGTTCAAGGAAAATGTTACCGATCTTGAGGATAATTACACTGTAGCCATCAGCTCAGATAATCGCCGGGGGCAGGCGGTCATGCCATTTTTGGGCAAGCGGGCACCGGAAAAATAGTTCGCTGATTTCTTGCGGTCCGCTTGCAGATATTCGGAAGAATTTTAGAGAAAATTTTGGACGAATGCTTGAAGAACAATTGCGGTTTCCTTGCAGATTAGCTGCGGCGCAGTGGCCGCATTCTCGCGGACTTTCCGCGAGAATATGCAAAATTTTCGGGGGCCGCACGGTCCTTTATGGAGGACCGCGCAGCCCCAAGGTACTTTCCTGAGAGAAAGTACCTCAAACTTGAGTAATTAAACCATCGATGACTCCTCTGCCATGTAGAGTCTCACCTTTGCTCGGCGTACACCCGAAACTGCTTAAAAACCGTCCGAGCGCCAACTGAAAATTTGTCCAGCGCTCGGAAGGAGATTATTTGACGAGCGCCTGCAGAAAATTCTGTGTTGCTGCCCGCTGGCAGAACATTAGACAGTAAAGGAAGTGCCGCCCGCTGAAAGTTTGGCCACGCCCCAAAATTCTGCTGAGCGCCTACAGAAAAACGCGAGTTTGCGGACCGCCTGCCCCCGGCGATTGTCTGAGAGGAGGCTCCATTCTTTACAGTGTACATTGATGAACAATCCAGAGCAGAGCAAATGGTATTGCCACCTGATTGATATGTACAAAAATTAGGGTATCACTGAAACCTTCAAAACACCTAATTCTCAGGCGGCTGGCATCTACTACATGCCACATTCAGGAGTTTGTAAAGCTCTTAAAAAAGTTCCTGTCCGCGTAGTTTTTGACGCATCTTCCAAAAGAAAAGGAAAATTATGCCTAAATGATGTGATTCAAAAGGGAGAGTCGTTTGTCAATAAAATTCACGACATTCTCACATATTCGCGTTTCAAGAAATTTATTTTGACATGCGATATTATAGCAGCGTTTACGCAAATTCGTCTGCCTAAAGCACATAAAGACCTGTGCAGATTTTTGTGGTTGAATAATGTAGACCACCCACTCACTAAAGATAACATAGTGGAGTATAGATTCAACCGGCTGCCATTTGGAGTGACAGTCTCTCCCAGTATTCTGAATATGGCAATTTTAGCCTTTCTGAATTCACAAAATTCTGCTCTAGCAGAAGAAATAGCTCAGAATTTGTATGTAGACAACATTCTACTATTATCAGATTCTGAAGATGAAGCTGTCAGCAAGTATCACGAAACGAAATCTCTTTTCGCTCAAATTGGGATGAATTTGCGAGAATACGTTTCAAATTTAAAAGAAGTGAACAGCAAGATAGCAAAACAAGACCTGCTGACTCCTGGTCCGCTAAAGCTGCTGGGTGTCAATTACAATACCATAGATGACAGATTCAAAGTTGAAACTAGCTTTTCAAGCTTTACAAAATTGACCAAAAGAGACATAGTCAGTCAAATCAACTCTGTTTTTGACCCGATAGGTCTTGCAGGACCACTCCTCGTCAGAGTGAAAACGATGATGAGAGAAGTATTTGACGCAGGAGTTGATTGGAAAACTCCGCTTCCTCATGCAATATGCAATCGATGGAGTGACCTGTGCAGTGAGGTCAACCAGGCAGTAGTGTCAATTGATATATATTAGGTTGTCCCATAAGTCTTTTCATTTTTGAGCTTTCGCTATAATAAGTCATACACTTCTTATTCTATAATAAATAGACATCAGGATATCATTCGATAGAGCAAAGCAAGCTCTATAAGGTGGCTTTACGCTTTCGCACAAGCTTTGGTCTATCTCGAGTTGTAAACCAAAATCTAAAAAGTTTCGGATGGCCAAAAAACCGAAAATTTTTTATATCTTCCTTCAAAAAAATCCTACAAATCTCTAACTTGCTCACGCATATACACTCCACATCAAACATTCATATGTGCTGTTGCTGTATTTTTTCATCAGCTAGAAATCAAGAAACCGAAAATTTCCATGTTTTTACCAAAGTGATGCTGTGCTGTTTTTACACTAACAGTTGTATACTACAATTTCTTAGAAGAACAATTGTAAATTTTTAGCTCTCTATAAGCTCTGGTTCTCGAGAAATGTTGATTTAAGCGTGAAAAACTCGAGTGAGGAAAGCTAAATTTGATTTTTCTCGTGAACCAGAGCACATAGAGAGCCAAAAATCTACGGTAGTACTTATAAAAGCTTCTAGTATACAACTGTTAGTGTAAGAACAGCACAGCATCACTTTGATAAAAACATGGAAATTTTCGGTTTCTGGATTTCTAACTGATAAAAAAATACAGCAACAGCACATATGAATGTCTGATGTGGAATGTACATGCGTGAGCAAGTTAGAGATTTGTAGGATTTTTTGAACGAAGATATAAAAAATTTTCGGTTTTCTGGCCATCCGAAACTTTTAGATTTTGGTTTGAAACTCGAGATGGCCCAAGGCTTGTGCAAAAGCATAAATACCATCTTATAGAGCTTGCTTTGCTCTATCGAATGATATCCTGATGTCTATTTATTAGGTTGTTACATAAGTCTTGTTACACTTAACTTCTAACGGCGATAAGTCATACACCTCATAGTCTTTGCAGGACCTTAGGGTACCATTCGATAGAGCAAAGCAAGCTCTACAAGATGGTCTGCAAAAGTTTGCACCAGCTCCGACCCACCGTAAGTTTGCACCCAAAATCTGAGTCGTACTGAAATTCAAAAAATTGCGAAAAATTCATATCTTTGTTCAAACAAATCCTACGGATCTCCAACTTGCTCACAAAAATTGCCCACTATATCAAACACTCATATGTACCGTTGCTGTATTTTTTCCTTATCTAGAAATCGAGAAAAAGAATTTTTTTTAGTTTTTAAAAAATGAAGCTATGCTGTTTCTATTCATGTAGCTGTATACTACAAGCTCTTAGAAGTATGACCGTAAATTTTCAGCTTCCCAGAAGCCCTAGTTTTCGAAAATTACCTAATTTAGCATTGAACATCCGAGTGATAAAAGCTAAATTTGGTATTTTTCAAAAACCAGAGCTTCTGAAAAGCTGAAAATTTACGGTTATACTTCTAAGGGCTTATAGTATACAGCTACATGAATAGAAACAGCATAGCTTCATCTTTGTAAAAACTAAAAAAAATTCTTTTTCTCGACTTCTAGATAAGGAAAAAATACAGCAACGGTACATATGAGTGTTTGATATAGTGGGCAATTTTTGTGAGCAAGTTGGAGATCCATAGGGTTTGTTTGAACAAAGAAATGAATTTTTTGCGATTTTTTGAATTTCAGTACGACTCAGATTTTGGGTGCAAACTTACGGTGGGTCGGAGCTGGTGCAAGCCTTTGCAGACCATCTTGTAGAGCTTGCTTCGCTCTATCGAATGGTACCTTGGAGTCCTGCAAAGACTATGAGGTGTATAACTTATCGCCGTTAGAAGTTAAGTGTAACAAGACTTATGTAACATAATAGAATAAGAAGTGTGTGACTTATTATAGCGAAAACTCAAAAATGAAAATACTTATGGGACAACCTAATACATGCCAGAGAATTACCACACAGAAGGCGCAAAACGCTTGTGAGTCTTTGCGGACGCCAGCAAGGCCGCAATGGCGGCGTGCGCATACTTACACCATGAGTCATTTGCCTATATCTCGCCATTAATTAGCGGTAAAACACGTTTAACTCCAAAATGTATTTTCAAACAATTCCCAGACTTAAACTGCTCGGAATTTTGATGGCAGCCAGATTGAGCAAAACCATCAATGATGATTCCAGGAATAGCATAGACGAGGTATGTCTAGCTAGCGACAGCGAAGTCGCCTTGTGTTGGATAAAATCGCACGAAAAGTTACTATTCGTCGCTAATCAGCGCGGTCGCATCCTCAAAATCAAAGAACAACATGAGGCTGTTAACATAACAGTTAAATTCTATCACGTTGCTACTAATTTTAATCCTGCTGACGCGGGATCTAGGGGCACACTGTCAGCAAAATCGCCAATCATGATTGGGTCTCAGGTCCACAGTGGCTGAAAAACGACGCCAGCCAATGGCCATTAAAACCAATGGATTGACCTCTATTGTGAAGAAATTGTGGAGCAGGACGAGCCGATTGTTGTCAGCAACGTAGAAACAATCACCACAGTTGAAAACCATGATAAACTCATTAAACTAAGTCGCTTTTCCAAGCTAAATAAAGCACTCGGAGTCATGGCCACCGTCAGAAAAATTGCTCAAAAATGGGTAGACGCGACTAATGAGAACAGAAATCGCAACATCGAACTTGTGCCTCAGTCAAACTGTTTGATTCAGCACCAGAAATTACGGCAAATGACGTTGACCTGGCTGAAAAGTTCATTATCGCACAAGAACACAAAAGCGTGATTGTCGCTGACTTGAAAAAACGCTTCCATGAAAAACAAGTAGTTTTGGGTGAAGATGGCATAATTCGCCATCATTCTCGCCTTCAAAATGCGATGATTCCATTTGATACGAAGTCGCCCATCTATGTTCCAGAAGATTCGGAACTGGCGAGATTACTGCTTGAAAAAATCCATACTGACAACGGCCATTGCGGTAAAGATCACACCTTTTGCATAGCTAGGCAAAGGTTCTGGATACCTCGCCCATCACGGGCCTTCCAAAAATTGGTCAAAAACTGCGTGATATGCAAAAAATACCAGGGACCTCCTTTTGGCGCTCCTATGATGCCGTCATTACCAAAAGACAGGGTGGTAACAACAAAACCCTTTCAAAATGTCGGTTGTGACTTCATGGGTCCATTTGCGTCGAATTCCAATGAAAAGATGTATGTATGCCTATATATTTGTCTCACTACCCGTGCAGTACATCTTGAGGTCGTGGAAAACCTTACTATGTGTGCATTTTTGAACAGCTTAAGATTCGTATCTCGAAGAGGACCCCCCGCAATAGTTCGCAGCGATTGCGGGACTAATTTCAAGCTAGGAGAGCTGATCATTCAGAAAATGTTTGAACGACATGATCAAAGCTCCTCAGTAATGTCCCATTGCGCATCTGAAAGAATACAGTGGCTATTTAATCCTCCAGCTTCTCCCTGGATGGGTGGCGCATGGAAAAGATTAGTCGGCATAGTCAAGAAAGCCCTCAATAAATCAATTGGGCGCAAACCCTTACTTTTGCCGATATGTGTACCGCCGTTGCACGCATCGAAGCAATAATCAATACTAAACCACTTACAAAGCTAAGTTCTAGTAATATGCGGCAATACCGCTGAGGCCGGTTGATTTCCTAAAAGGCAACCTCTCTTTTTCCATCCCCACATTCGAAATTGTGGATGATATTAACGATCCAGATTATGATCCATTGCTAATTCAGACAGAAAAGCAAGCAAATGAAGCGCTTCAGTTGTCCGAGGTCATTGCCAACAAGTTTTGGGAAAAATGGAACACTGAAAATCTCACATCCCTGAGAGAAATGCAAAGATTACACTTTAAGTAACCTCGATCAATCCTACGTTCTAATCCACAAACAGGTGAGATAGTACTGATTGCGCAAGAACTCATTCCGAGGGGATGCTGGTTATATGATGAAACAGTTGACACCGTGATAAGCGCTGACGGATTGATAAGATCTGCAACGATTCTTTTGCCTAACAAGAAAATCATACAGCGCCCAGTCAACAAAATCTTCGTTGGAAATTCGGAGCTCAACTGAGGCAACAGTCCAAGCCATGTACCACAAATTCAGCAATCCCCGCAAAATGTAGATAAAGTTGTAAGAAACCTGCCCGAAAGAGCATCAAAAACTAAAGCTCGTAATGCTATTAAAGAGCTTGATAGAAGTACTAATCAATCCTTACATATCTCCAAGATTCCATACTCCCTGCTTCTGTTAGCCATAATGTCGCTAGCATCGCCAATTATGGCTCAGAACTCATCAGCTGGCATCAGCTGTTACGCGGACAAGGTTCAAATCGCACCGCAAGACGCGCCTTTCACGCTATGCATCGATAACGATTGCAGGAAAATCGATAGTTTTATTAGCGGCGTAAGGTATGCAGTACTTATATCACCATTCAATGATAGTGCGCAAAGTGACTAGTGAAGGCGCACAGGAATCGATAATAACATGTAAAAGGCCACTATTCTGCGATCATCAGAAAATACTATCCAAAACTGTTTTGGGAAATCCCCATTGTTGGCCATCAGGTGCTATTGCTACTGTAGCCATCAATTCATACATCATTATCATGCTAGTTATAGTAATTATATGCTCGATATGGAAGTTGAACAAAAAAAATGCGAAATAGGACCAAAGTGAGAACTTTAGTAGAAAATCCAACTCCTAAAGTACACCTGCCAACTTTCGCACCAGCTTCTCTTCCTGGACTAAATATAGTTACCATCATTTTGGCAAGCTCATTGGTACTCAGCGCGCATGCTTGTCAGAAAGGTTACACAAGACATACTGTAAACCTTATCTGTACTGACACAGGCAGCTGCCATTACGAGTACAGTAACGAGTTGTTGTTCAATAAGATCATATCAGAGATATGCATCGAAATTATGCATGGAAACATGACTATAGGTACGGTGAACCTCACAAAGAGACCGACGCGGTTCACTTGTTCTAAAGTCCTTCAGACTTTCACGAAGGATACGAAAATTCGCATCTTTCACGTAGAAAGGTGTGCGCAAGCAGGATCATGCATTCAGGACAAGTGTCATACTATGCATGCGAATTAAACAGTTAAGTTGCGGCAGTTCAAAGAATATCCAGGATGCTCCGGCTGCATTGACATTTGTGGAGGAATCCCCTGCGGATGCCTTCTCCCTCTACCAGCATGCCAATTCTACGGAGTTGCACATAGACCAATTTCCGATCAGGTACTTGAAGTAGTATCCTGCATAGAGTGGAAGCCTACTGTGCACATTCGCATAGAATCCACAAAAATGGGCAAAAAATCAGTGAGCACTCGCTTGATCCAGCTATATGTTACGGAAATATCAATAATTTTGACGTAACGGTCGTTTCTATTAAGAAGTTATCTTTGCCACTGCTAAACAAACGTTTCGCCCTCTCTGGAAAAGAGTCATTTGTCTTACCAGACAAATTCAAAATTCCAGTGGAATGTAGCAGTGAAGTGCAAGCTAAACGTAACTTCTCGTCATGCACTAAAAGTATGCGATGCCATTGTGATAACTCTGTTCATCGATGTCTGTGTCCGGGTGATTCGATCAATGCCCTTAGAAATCGCTCATCTACAAAGCTACCGCTGGAAACTCTAGTTTTCACTGTAACGCGATCAGGTAACGACGTGATAGCACTCTCAGATGAAAGCGAATTTACATTGTCAATAGCATCTTCATTATTAGCGAAATCAGCTGAAGAGATATTCTTAGCGGAATGCGAAGTTCGTCTTAGCAAGCTGACTGGATGCTATTTTTGCTTGCATGGAGCTACTGTCCTTGCACTTGCCATTCTTCGTTTGAAAGAATAGCGACGGTTTCGTGTGACACCCAGAATTTCAATATACAATGTTCATCGAATAATGAGTCCACTTCTGTTAATCTAGCACTTGAACGAGCAGTAATCAACGAGAAATGCACTGCGCAGTGTCACCACGGACCTGTATCTATTGCTCTTCAAGGTACCCTTCATTACCACATATCAGCTGATCCACTGCCGTTCGAGGAAGATTCACACGCAGTGCCTTTGCACCACCAATGGTTTAGTGACATCACGGTGCCAGACATCACAACGCTGGTAGAGATCATAAGAAACCATTGGCATCTCGCTATAGCAGCACTCACGTTTACAGCAATTCTCGCGATCGCGTCCTACCTAGGTGGTCCCATTGTTCTAGTATACGTTGTTAGAAGTGATCCGCGTAAAGTAATGATCCGCATAATCATATGGATGCTACGCTTGGTATCAGCTCCAATTGCGTATTGCTTGCCAAAACTAGCAAAATCCAATCAACAGGAGCGGATTCCAACAGTTTCAGCTGTTTTGAGCAACTTCTAAACAAAAAGAAGAGGTTTCGCACTATATTTCGCTACTGTGCTGTTTTTTCTCAAAAAAAAAGTCCTCTCCCGGAGCGCTACACTGCCTATCAGCCTTATGATTTCGGTCATAATCAGATGAGAGGTTACTGTAGCACTTCTTCTCGCCTGGATCCTTTCAAAACGCCAAATCGTCAACTACCCGCCATTTCCTCATCGCCTTCGTCTTCAACAAGCTGCCATCTCAACAATCTTACATCTGCCACCGTCCACTACAACTACTACCAGCTATACTTGGGACCGAATCGAAGGAATCGAATTGAGCGTAAGAGAGCGATGTCGCGAACGATTGTCGGCGTTCACTATATTCCAAGAATTCTTTCTTTAACTTTCATGTTGTTCTCGTCAATGCAGGGTATATATTGACGAAAGCTCCTTTCGTTCAAAAAAGGGCGGAAAGGGTGCGCGCTCATTGTCGGCCTGTAGGCCTGTAGCGCTTCGGGACCAAACGTTCCCAGCCGCGTCGCGCGTTGGCGTTCAAAGCGACGCGTGGGCAATTGGATTTTACGGGGCCTGTACATGCTTTGTGGTCCTGGCGCAGTAGTCTATACAGTAATCGTGATGCGCCATTTCTCTGGCAGATGTAGCTTCTATCGATTTTTCGCTATCCAGGGACGCCAGATTTTGATGTTCTTCAACAGCGTCTATCAGTTCCTCATTAGCGTCATTGAGTAAACTTTAAAACTTAAGCAACAGGGAAAAGTGAAAAATGAGTACCTTTTGATCTGCGCACCGAGCAACCTCCTATACCAAGGTTTAACAGGATTACAAAATTTTGTAGATACCGGGCATTACGATACCCCCCCCCCTCCCAGATGCACATGCCTGCTGAAAGTACGAGCAAAATATACTCCGGAGGACTTTTTAGCTGCATCTCTTCTTTTGTACACTATTTCTCTTTTTCTGACCAAACTCAGATTTATCTCTGATTTCCACGATAGACTGTAATGCCCATCAAATTGAGAGTTATCGCAAAGCACAGCTGCGCGTTTGTGGCGCTGTTTCTTGTGCAGAACGATTTCGACAGTGTTTTCCTATTAGCGATAAATTACCGGTTACGGAGTCTTCTGCCATATATCGCTTTCTAGATTTGGTCCATTCAACTGTTAAAGGAGTAAGAAAGGTGCGCGTCAGCTCAGATATAACTCAGAGTTAAGTCAGAGTAACTATGAGTTCCGACCAGATTACTACCGACCTTGCCTGAGGTCTAGTGCACGCTGTTATTCGCATTCGGAGGTGATAGATGTGAACGTGAACGTGAAGATGTTCCTGATATCGTCGCAGCGTTACTTCCACTAGATATTGTAAACTGAGGGCGTATTCAAGATAATGCACTAGTGACCGGAAGGATAGTGTTGTGTCAAGAAGTTCGTCGTTTGTTGTAGTGCAAGAAAGGAATATGGTAGAACCAGTCATTGTATAGTATTTCCAGAAGCGGTCTAGTTTATCGCATTGCCAACGAGAGGAAGATTGCTGATTCCCACGAGTGTCGAGTCGAAAGTTGTGGGCAAAACACTTATAGAGTTCTACAATGTGTATACTATATGTGTATCGTGAAGTTGTCGACGGCACGAGCTATATGTAGAGAATCCGCGCAACGCGATGAGATATACGCCATGTACTGCAGAGTAGTAGTCGCATAAAAGGGGACTACAAAGACTTACAGTACTTGTAAATTATGCGCTTGGTCATGTTATCATATCACATAGACATTATTTTTTCGAATGATATTCGATAGTCGAATATTCGAAATTTTCTATTTTCGAATATTATTCGACCGTACAAATCAGTCAACGTCACGTCTACAACGTATAATACCTCACCTCCATGTAGATGCAGTTGTGCTAGTCATGTATATAACTATTATCGTTCTCTACATGTATGTATCCCCTTGTCTGGCCGCAGTATCATCGACCGATCGATGATTCCTGATACCCGTGCCATATGACGTGGAGGGCGTGCAGGATCCTCCCGAGCCTCGCACCTCAAAGGGATGCCGCCTTCCAGTTTTGCACGTAGATGACCCAAGGCGCGAAATGACTTGTTCAAACTTGTTCAGACAAGTATAACGCGCACGTGACACTGAGCAAGCTATAGAAGGCTATGAATGAAATTCAAGTCGAAACTTAGGTGAACAAAAGACTTATTACTCTTTATAAGAAGCACCATAGGCTCAGTAAGCTGCGGAACAGAGGGAGAGCAATACGAGACAACCTCGTTTAGCGGCCGTGTAAGATGTGCACTTCAGATCATTCTTATTCTCAAGTTACTTTTTCTTATTGATGATTTGTCTGAATCGTAAGTCTCAAAACAACCCAGACCTATTGAAAGGTATAATCAAAAGCTCACTGCTTGGTCATCTTAGAGTAGCTTATGTAGAGGACAAAGTATGGGACATCATCCACAATTTGCGTCTTCTTAGGCTACTTCGAGAAGACGAAGCGTCAAGACTCGCTCTTACTATTGAAAATCATGGTGCGTAATCATACTTGCGCTTCATAGTCGTAATACCTTGCGTGAAATCTACCTTCACATTGTTTAAACCAGACAAATATACTTGGGAGCAAATCTTACCTGCTCAAAACCTTCAAAAAGGTTTCATCTAGGCAAGATCTGCTTTGAGCGATACCTTAACCTTTTACTAAGTAGACAAGCCAAAGGATTGAAGATCCGCGGATTACTTATCTGGGTCTTGCTATTCGATTCAGCAACATACATATCTTCGTGTTTTAGTAAACTATTGCAAGCCTGTTATGGATTGATATAGGACGTTCAATTCTTCTCAGTTTCCACATAGCGAGTACGGAACTCTGTAATAGTTGGTGTATTACATGTTCGTATTGGTATTACATGTCCGTACGTGTTAACCGTGAGCTCCCTCAATGGGTGGTCGCCTACGTGCATTTAGGAAAGGCGGCAAGCCTTGGGAGGATGATGACACGCCGCCATATGACGTCATAGCCAAGTGGGCGGGCCATGTCTGCCATGCGTCCACCTGGGAGATCTCACCTCACTCTTGATCACACGTTAACCACCCAAGGTCATAATGTTCTCGGTTACAGTTAATCCCAATAAACCACTGAACCACCATTCTTGTTTTCTATTTCACAGTATTTCATTGCATACCGAGGCAAAACCCCTCGAAGAGTCTACACCCGCTAATAACAGTGCTGTGCTTGAATTGCGGCAAATATTTTGGAAGTTGATGTAAACAATGAAAAAAATAACGCATAGAGTTCAATGGTTTAAGCAACCGAAACGACACAAACTTCATTTTCCGCAGAAAACTCTTTTGAGTCATTCTTCTCAGTTTTATGGCTTGTAGGATTGTCCATAATATTTCATGCATCTTTTCATGCACTCGTCGAAATCTTGATCCTCTTTCCTGTGGAAAGTGCAGCTACCTATGCACTATAAATGAGGTTTTCTTCAATAATGCAGAACATTGATTGATCTGGAAACCTTACATCGGCATAGGCCTCACGATAATGCCTATCGTTAGATTCCTTCATGTGATTATAGACACATTTAAAAAAGGAATCGAAGCATCCCATAACAGCGCTTACATGCAGTAGAACCAAAATAAAGCACAATTTGAAAGACATAGTTGCTGAAATGTATGCTGTAAAGAGAAAGGCAAAATTCTAACATTATGTAACAGAAACTATTTTTCCTTGGCTGAGAGATTGATTCTTATTTTTGAAAATTACTCTGATGCCAGCTATCTCCGTTGCTACTTTCAAACCCGTTCTTGAATTTGTATAATATTTTGAAAAAACAGTGAAGTCAAGACATTGTTGCTACACTCAATCTATAAGATTGGAAAAACTGATATATTGAGAGATCTTCTAAATATGGAGGCGACAAATAAATGCATGCAGAAATCTTTTTGACAATGCCGTGATTTCATAGGACAGAAGTGCTGTTAAGGCTAATTTAACACCGTAAGAGTGAAGGAGATTTGCTTGAGTATCTTTTGCAGGGTGCATCTCTTTGCAGTTATGAAGCATTTAACTATTACGAACGCTAACGTTAGGTTTTGATTGCGATAACTGGTCGCATTTGATATTTAAAGGGTTCTGACACAGGTTTCATTCGATTCAACTCAGTCAGCTTTTTCTATTTTTACGGAAAGAAATTACAGAAAAACTACAAAAAAATGTACAAACTTTGAAAAGCTCATTTCCTTTTGAACACAAACGTTTGGATTCAAAGCCTGAAAGAAGCGTAATGAGCAGAAGTTGAAGTATGTTGCTGGCGGATGTGGGTAAATGTGCTCAATTTTTTGGTTTTCTTTTTAAGCAAAATGAAAGGAAAAGTCAAAAAAACTTTTTTCTCATGCTGCAAAAAGATAGCAGTAGCCATAGAGCTGCTTGAGCTGAAGAGACCTTCAAACTCGGGCTTAAATACTGAATTAAAGCTCATTCCACCACGTCAAACAGATGCCTGTCCAAACAAGAGAGGGCAAGCAAGTTATTTCGTGCTGGAGCTGTGAGTACCCTTGAAGCAGCTGCAAAATTATTTGTACTTATTGGTTTCAATTCACCTGTGAGTCAACTGGATAAGTGCAGTGAAAGTTTAACTTCCCGTGGATGTTAGCACAGCCGCATATTTTCCTAGGCGGTTACAGATAAACGTTTCGTGACTGAATATATTTAATGAAAGTTCATTGAAAACTTTTTGAAATGAACAGTGCACGGGATAAAGCTCAAACATCACGAAAACAAACATTAATTGTAATTGCCGCTGCGTCATTTCAGGATATTGTATGAGAAGGTTCAACCAGTAGCTAACTTTGGGTTGTAGACTCTCTACAAGGCAAATGATTATCCAATATCTTTTGAATAATTGATTTTTGTGGTGCTTTCTGTGGAGTCTATTCTTTTAATTTTTTTTCAGAAACACAGGTTACTAGAATGGTTATTGACCTATTTTCCCTCCGTATCGTCTTGTCTCTCTTCTTGGTAATTTTGAACTCAAAAACTTTTTACGGGTTATTGTTTCCAGACATAATTGCAGAAACAAATTTTTTTCTGTTATAGTTTGATTTTCACTCGTGTATAAAATTGCAGGCTCCAAACCTGATTTTCTGGAATGCTCTGTGATTATTGGGTACATCTCGAATACACTACTCTGCTGATACTTCTACATTTGACACTTTTTTACGAAAGGCTGAGTTTGAGTGAGTTTGACGATATCGTGTAGAATTGTGGAAAAGTCCGTTTTCTACATTTGCGCACGCTTCAAGCTGCATTTTGGAATCGGTGGGAAAATAAGCCTAAGTATTCTCCAGTAAATTTCTTTCCAAGCGCTACCATTGACTAAAGGGTGCTTCTTCTAGTCGACAAGAAGTGTTGCCGCAGTAAAGATGCACACGACATACGGGGGTGTACAAAATAAGTGGGCAATTTGGGATCGGCCAAATGCAATCGATATCAACAGCTGATAGGCGCCCAAATGTCGACGCGCTCAGCAACTTATTCTGTTTTCCGAGAATTTCTGCCGCTTCTTCTTTTTTGGGAAACGTGAGTTTATTTTGATTTTGATTAACTTCAGAATTCTACTTTCTGATGTCTTAGAGTACGTAGCAAATGGTACTCATGCAGGCGATGCTGCGGCAGCCAGCCGCCAGAGCTGGTCAGCGCAGCTGCATAAGGTAGGATAATTACGCTAGCCGTTCAAAAGTCTCCGCCGACAGACTTCTTTGCACCTCGTCGCGCTGAGGTGCGATATGAGCCTCAGGGACAGCGCGATGTTATCGATCTTATATATCAATATCTGTGTCATTTTGAACACCAGAAAAGTCCCAGTTTGTTGAGAATTATGCAAACATTTACAAAACTATATACAACCGACAAATCTCCAAAAATCGGCAGACATTTACAATTATAAGAGTGAATATATAAAAAAAATTAAAGTTTTTTCTGTCACAAATTTGGACATCTTAATACAATAATTATTAATTGAGGCTGCAGTTACATATGAGCCAGAGCGATAGTTGAAGTGTACAACTGGAAGGGCACAGGCAACGAGTTCTGGATTGTATTCTTTTCGAAATTCTTTAGATGCTTTTGATAAAATCAAGTCATGGAATACCTGGAGAGTCAATGAATTTTCCATGTACGCTTGTTAACCTGCTCTTATTGAAGGCTGTATAGATTGACATTCTACATTCTTGATGAAATACTCTGTTTTCTTTTATATCAGCAAATCAGTGGCCTACTCTTCTACACTTTGGCTTATTTATTTGACCTACTTTATATAGCTCCCTCATCACTAATTCTTGAAATCTCATTCTAAAAAGACTTTTCTTGTTATTTCTGACCTTCCCTTCTCCTTCGGTTTTGAACTTTGGAAAAAAAAATTTTCTTGATGACTATGCATTTTTTAAATTTTAAATTAACTCAGCTTCTAATCATTTGAAAAAATTGAATTTTCTGGCAAGTTTCTTCTAAGAAAACTTTACTCTGTGTAAATCCGTTCATTTGCTTTTTGTCAATAAACTAGGAATTTTTTGGTGTTTAAAATAATATAGATATTGGTATATATGATAATAGCGCGCTGTTCCTGAGGCTGATATCGTACCTCAGCGCGACGAGGTGCGAGGAAATCTCCAGCGGAGAGTTCTAGACAGCTAGCGTAATTACCCTACCATACGCGGCTGCGCTCACGCCAGCTATGGCGGCTGGCTGCCGCAGCAGTCAGCTGTCTGGGTACCACTTGCACGCCTCCCGGTGTTTTATCGTGTTTGAACTATTTTTCTTTTCATTCTCACATCGCAACTCATTTGTGCACCAAATTTTTCCTTCTGTATGCCTTAGTCTCTTACTTCTTTTATCTAAGCATCTTTTATGCCAGTATTGCGCCTTGATAGTGGCTCGGGAAAGGCTGTGTATACTTTACTACTTACATAAAGGCCAACATACATAAAGCTTGCTTATCGATTTACTATTGAGCAGCAAGCGACTGTTCTGACTGTCGCATCTTTGCCTCGCTATCTTCAGCTATGAACTTTTAGTTTTAAACAGGTATCGATAGCGCAGTGTCAGTGCGCGCCGTCAACGTTAGGTTGATCGCGCGTCAGCGCGCAAGTTTGCGGCGACCAAAACGTGGTCTTGAGCTATGGACTATACGGTACCTCAGACCCATTGTAACTCAGCTATCCATGTCGTACTCTACTATATTCATATTTAGCGCACTAGAAATCATAGGTCTCATATTGCGTATTCAAGACTGCGTATCAAACTGCCTTTCTTGATTTTAATCAGCTAATTTTTCTTTTAGAATTCAAATATGTTTCTAGAGATTTACAACTTTTTGAACCGAAGCTTGTTTTGCATGTTCGATGTCATTTATACAAAATTTCCTGCTGTCTTTCGCCAATCTCACTTTTGCTTTTTTTCTTTTGTCTATAGAAGTAAAAAAGGCGAATTTGTCCACTCAGAAAGCTCCACTGAAGCTCTAGAAATTACCAGTTCTTCCAGTCGCAATTCTCACGACTTCAATGGTAAGACGAATACCCTTACAGGTTATCCTCTTTGCTAGTCTAGTTTGTGTCTATTTGATTAAGTTTAGAGATGTTACAGAACGAGATTGGAGTTTCTATTTTTTCAGGTTTGACTAGTGAACCAGCAATCCAAAGGTGCTATTTGGAAGAGCGTTCGCTTCGGGACCCGCCCTCGATTTCCCGCTATTTGCACTTTTTTGAATTGACGTTGTGATTTTTTATATATTAGATTCGTTGTTTTTTCATTTAATTGGCTGTTTTGACTTACCTCATTTTTAAGTTAACTTCAATAATGTGCGCTATGTACATAAAAGAACTACTAAAATAAAAATTTCTGTCCAAAAACAATTCTACAAACTGTATTTATTGCACATTAGAATATACGAAAATGCAAGAAGCGTATAAGCGAAACAATAGATGATCAAAATGTTGAAGAGGACTCGAAATAAAAGTCAGTAGCTAAATTATTTTTTCCAATTTTCGATATATTTAATAAAAACTGGGTTGATAGAAGAGATTTCTTGACAAAAAAACAATACTGTCAGAAAACAACATGTAACTTCTACGCATCAACGAATTTGTATCTCTAGAGAACAGCTCGTATGAACGGATAAGTAACATAAATCCATTTTTAGTCATAAAAAAATTTCTGGTGTCCCCATGTCAATAATAAGCTTTTAACTGTCACTCACGTCAAATTTCCTAAAAAAAATAAGCGCGATTTTTTGTCAGAAACAAATTAAATAGATAAAAATTTGTGCGCATAAGCTAGGCTGCATCACAATGCGGCAACAGCTCAAAATAGTGTCATGTTTAGCTTTTAGTGCAGAAGTTACTGAATACGCTTGTTTACAAATACGCTTTCAAAAGTTACATAACATTTGTTCCGTCGTCATGCCATCATATCTGACAATTATGAAAATAATCTAACTGATTGATTGAGACTTTGCCATCTTGATTAAATCGTTTTTTCTGCCGTTATTGAAGTTAGGTTACACCAAAACAGCATTTTGCGCAGAAAGTCCGAGCCCAAGGGTCAAAATAACACCGTCATAACTAACTAACGCACTTATATATGATTTCCTTGAAACAGGACATTTTGCAATTGAGAATTCTCAAAATTTTCGTTGGTTCATGTTTCTCATGATGTTTGCTGCTATTAATACAGATTTTTGCTTGCATCACTTCCATTTCCTCAAAAATGAATGGCTACGTACGGTCAGAAAAAAAATGAATGGAAAAATTGGAAACAAATAGCAGTAATGTAACTTCGCAACATCAAATTTTTGAAATCCTTAAAATGCAATGAGGGTGAAAGGAGCAAAGGCTAATGTTCACTTTTCGATTGCCTTTTGCTTAATTTTATTTTCCTTTAGTTTCCAAACATCGATAATATTAGGTTGTCCCGAAAGTTTTGTCAGTTTGTCGGAGGAAGAAATTGTTTTGTATCCTACTTCGTTTGCTCTATCCGCAGGTAACTTGGGCTTCTTCGGAGACAGTACAAGAATTTAGAAAAATAGCAGAACTTGACTTTGGTAAAAAGCGTGGGTCGCTGGCAATTTTCTGAAAGTTCATTTGTTAAACTGCAATATGAAGATAACCTTTTGAAAGAGCATAAAAAAATGCATCAAATGCTTCTAAGATCTTCTAAGGATGTTTGTTCTGCGGACCGTGGCGATTGTTTGAAAAAAGCGAAAATACTTTCGGGACGACCTAATATATACTGATCATACAGTGCAAAACTGTTGTTCTAGTGCGCAAGTGGTAGCGTCCACAGTCTTAATGTTCGTAGCAGAAAATAACAGGCAAAACGAAGTAATGCTTTTCCTCAAGTGATTCACGATGAAAATGAAATCGCCAGCATTTTTTCCGAGAAAGAATTTCCAATTGAAATTTTTTTCCACATTTTAAAATCACAAAATGATATAACTGAACAGAATAATCCTGACTGCAACATTAGAGAATCTTTGGAGCAAAAAATTTAAGCAAAAGAACTTATACAAGCAAGAGTCAGTTACTGAACATATGAGCAAGTCGTTAGTTATCGAACTTGTTACTCGTCCATGGTAGGCTGGGAAAAACAAGATGCATAAATAATAACCTCAATGACACCCAAACCTGAGTATGTTAAAGTAGAGCTAAGGGAGAATGGGAGAAGGGAAGTGGAGAGTTTGTGTAGCATAATAAGTCCGATGGAGAAAGAAACGGATTCTTATGAGAAAATAGATAATGTTGTGAATAAGAATGCTAGCAGTGGCATTCATCGCGTGCCTAAAACACAAAGAAAGAGAATTTTCTTTATAAAGAAATGGTGACAAAGCGTTAGCGCACTGCAGAAGGACTTGAGAACGAAGAAAGGACAAAGAGATTAGCTACGAAGATTGAGTTCGTCGGAAAGAAGATAATCAGATGATTGAAGAAAATGACTGCTTTCCCTCTGCTCGAGCTGCAACAGTTTCAAAATTTTCAAAGGGGAAAGCTTGGAAAAACTTCTCTCAATTAAAGTACAGTTTTTGTAACAATCTATTTATAGAGAAAAGAATGTGCTTTATTGCGATTAGAATTAAATCCACTAAAAGTTTCTCGATGTACGCTTACTTAAGGTGGATCCAAATTCTTCCCAAGAGACGACTGCCAATAACTACGATTCTTCAGTTTATTGATTGTAATTCAAGGAACAAATATGCTAGAACTGTAATTTACCTTAAGGTTTTAATAGAAACCTTGCTGTGCAATATGAAAATGTCTTCAGTTCGAAATCAGTTTACTGACTGCAGGCATTCAGTATTGGTAAATTATGTTATTCAATATTTATTTCTTCCTTAATTTCGTCTGTATATTTGTTTTTGTTTATTTTTGTAGGGGTCTGCTAGGTAAAAGTGATTATATTTAGATTCGATAACTGTTCGCAAGAAAGGCTTAAAATCATGGATATGCGAGAACATTTTGCTAAGTATCGATATATCGATTTCTTAAAGCCTTTTTGCAAAGGCAGAATTTCAAGCGTAACGCAAAATCAGGAACAAGTAGGCTGGTGCTTCTTGTCATTCATTATCGCTGACTCATTTGTGACCATCGTAGATTTTCAAGTTGCAATAGAATTTTCTCACTGTAACTAATTAGAAATTTGGTGCTTTAGCAATAAATGAAGATGCGTATTCTTCAAGTTTTTGAAGTGAGAATAAGTGTGAAAAAACCCCAATCCAGTCCAGCGACAAACATGAATACTACCACTTTTCGTGCTACATTACCGAATGGCGTAAAACGAAAAAAAAAATCACTTGGAAAGCTGACAAAAACTTCCCATACTTTAAGCATAGCTCTGAGAGCTTTCAAGAAATGTGTAAGTGAAGAAATGGGCAGGTACATTTGATTCTATAGAAAATATTTAGCGCGGGATGTGAAAACACGAACGGCAAGAAAAAGGCGGCGGGAGGAAGAAGGGAGGAGGGAGATATTTCCTGATGACAACTACTTTTTTGTCTTGAGAATAGGCACTTATGGAGATAGAAGAATGTTCTTCTATGAGAAGGCAGTGGGCGAGGGGGGAGAAGACTTATTGCCCTCCTTTGTGATGCTGTACTTTGTGGCAATTCATTTCGTAAGCTTGATCAATTTGTTGGGATAGTCGGAGTCAATCTCATTTGAATGATGATTTCCTGTTTGAAGAGAACCATAACTAACCTTTCTTGGTGCAGGATTCTCGATAAAGAAGAGACCGTTAATGGAAAATTCGCACAAGTGGAAATATTTGTGTGCTTGGTAAATAGGTGAGCGAAACCAGAAAGAGCTTGATTTTTATGGGATGGTTTCGTTATGGCGGAAACTGGGTCAGTGAAAAATTTCGAGGGCTTTACTGCGAAAAGAAATTCAATTAAGTTACAGCTTTCAATCCAAATGTCACGGTCGGCGCGGTTGAGGTACTCGCGAGTCGCCTCGCTTGGGTCTCTCGGCGCGCTCGCTCTCACCGAATACGGTGATTTCTCACGCTTGAGGCGTGGAAATATCGTGCGTTTAGACATCAATGGCTGACGAAATCAATGCCATGGATGTGAATGGGGGGGGGGGGGTCAGTTCATCAAGAAAAGTGTTATTTTATATTATGTTATTGTGTTATTTAGTGTTATTTTGTCTTTGTCTTTGAAGTGCACCTACGTTAATAGACTTATTCATTTAACATGGTTGGCGGGGAAGGGTGGAAAGCAAAACTAGAGTATTGTATTTGTCTTGTACCTATATACAGTGCTGGCCAAAACTATACGTCCATCCTGAAAACTGCCGTAACTCATCTGCTTCTCAACGAATTGATCTGAAATTTGGTATAGCTGTGTGTTTAACAGGCTACCATCAGCACCTAGAACGGATCCCGTTTTTGTTTGTTTATTCAGGAAAAAATCAGAAATTTCGAAAAAAGCAGGCTTGAAGGTTGGCCAAAACTATAATTCCACCTAAGGTTTCGTCCACTAAAGTAATTCTCGGCTTCCAAAGTCTTTTGTGCATATACATAGTCAAAAGTCAAAACAGTCGCTTTAGTCCAGCTGTGTCATACCTTTATAAGAAACGCTATTCTGCTTTTTTTAGCTTAAAAATACTTTCACAGATATTTTGTTCCCGAGAATGTGTTTTTATGGGTAATTTCGCAGTTTCTTGACTGGATTGGAAGCGATAGGGCTCCATCTATCTTATAGATGCTTAGCGAAATGGGAACTAGAAAAAAATTTGAGTTTTCATATTTAAAGGGCACCCAACATAGACCTAAGCGCAGGCCTGCGCTCAAATTTTTGCCTTCAAACTCCTCCTGCAATGTCCCCATGAGCGTGAGGTAGAGCACTAACATTGTTGTACGTGTGAGAGTCCGAATGCAGTGGTTGCAGATTTCCGTAGGTCCTAGCATGCAGGCTAATTGAGGAAATTAACCTGCAAAAACTGATTTGCAAAAAGCCTTGAACTTATTTTTGGTTCTGACAGTAATGCTCACGTGAGTCACAAGGTAACATACAATACAGAGTGTTTTCTCTATCTAGCAACTAAATAGTGGCAAAAATAGGGAACGATATCACTTGGTAAGTACTTTGGGATTGCCTAATTATTATCATTGAACCGCAAAGATGCTTATGTTTACGTTATGCTTATGCTTATGTTGTTTATGCTTTGAAAACGAAGCAAAATGCGACTTGGCGAACAGTCGTGAGTACAGTGTACAAACTTCTTTTTATGCAAATAATCCTTCTACATCATGTAGAGCTTACAAAAATAACATAAACCAACTTTGAAGGCAAAAATTTGAGCGCAGGCTTGCTGTTAGGTCTATGTCGGGTGCACTTTAAATATGAAAACTCAAATTTTTTTCTAGTTCCCATTTCGCTAAGCATCTATAAGATAGATGGAGCCCTATCGCTTCCAATCCAGTCAAGAAACTGCGAAATTACCCATAAAAACACATTCTCGGGAACAAAATATCTGTGAAAGTATTTTTAAGCTAAAAAAAGCAGAATAGCGTTTCTTATAAAGGTATGACACAGCTGGACTAAAGCGACTGTTTTGACTTTTGACTATGTATATGCACAAAAGACTTTGGAAGCCGAGAATTACTTTAGTGGACGAAACCTTAGGTGGAATTATAGTTTTGGCCAACCTTCAAGCCCGCTTTTTTCGAAATTTCTGATTTTTTCCTGAATAAACAAACAAAAACGGAATCCGTTCTAGGTGCTGATGGTAGCCTGTTGAACACGCAGCTGTACCAAATTTCAGATCAATTCGTTGAGAAGCAGATGAGTTACGGCAGTTTTTAGGGTGGACGTATAGTTTTGGCCAGCACTGCATAAATTATCCTGCGACTTTGAAGTTTGAATTTTTTTGGTGGGTGAGCCAAGATGATCCAAATAAAAAAGAAGAAATATTCTCAATAATATATTATCGATGTTTGAAAACTAAAGGAAAATAAAATTGAACAGAAGGCAATTATAAAGTGAACATCAGCTTTTGCTCCTTTCACCCTCATTGCACTTTGAGCTTTTCAAAAAAATTATTGTTGCGAAATTACATTACTGCTATTTCTCCCAAATTTTTCCGTTCATTTTTTCCTAACCGTAAGTTGCCATTCATTTTTGAGGAAATGGAAGTGATGCAAGTTCGCATGGAACAAAAGTCTGTATTAATAGCAGCAAACAACATGAGAAACATGAACCAACAAAAATTTCAAGAATTTTCTCAATTGCAAAATCTCCTGTTTCAAGAAAGTCATATATAAGTGCGCTAGGGGATTGTGACGGTGTTATTGTGATCATTGCGGCTCGTACTTCCTGCGCAAAATGCTATTTTGATGTGACCCACCTTCAACAACGGCAGAAAAAACAATTTAATCAAGTTGGCAAAATCTCAATTAATCAGATTATTTTCCAATTGTCAGATATGATGGCATGACGTGCAGATTTTTATCTATTCAATTTGTTGCTGACAAAGAATCGCGCTTATTTTCTGGGGAAATCTTACCTGGATGACGTTTCTTGAGGAAATTGCTTTATTTTCAAAAGTAAAGACTACAAAATGTCGATAACAGGAAAAGACATTTTTCAGAAAATTGACTACTGACCCAGTGATTTCTGCTAAACAACATTCGATGCATACTATTTTGAAACGAAAAATTGCGATGCGAAGGAAACGTTGAAATCAGTGTAAGCCAAAGGAAAAAAAATGGAAAGAAAAGATTGAAAAAGAAAAACACTACAGAATTACATAGTGCGCATCCTATTTTTGACTACTAGTATAAAAAGGGCTAAAAGACGAATCAGGCATTGTTTTCTGATTGGATCATGGTACTCGATTTTCAAGCAACAGCGTTAACCACAGCTAATCCCTAATAAAAGCAACGCGATAAGGATCATCCGTTAGAAATGGTCAGTTCTCGAAACGCATAATTAGGCAGCATTGGCCCCTCAAACTGTCGCTCCCAGTGAATTAGTTGTCACTTCACTACGGTGAACCGTAGTGAAGTGACAACTAATTTACTAGCTGGTCAGCGAAGCTTGGAAGCACCTTGAATGGACCGCGAATTCGCTTCAAGAAAAATTCAGGAGTTTTTGGAGAAATTCGTTGTAAAAAAAGAAGAATGATTTTGTCCAGAGCTTTTGGCTCAAGAACAAGAGAATTCTCCGGCAAATGCCTTCAGTCTTTTAAGGACACGACGAGTAGTTACGAAAAAACCGATGGCAGCACATCTAATGAAGCCGAGCTGATTTTATTCCGAACAAGACCCACTCCACATGCAATTACCGTTCCGTCAGCTTTAGCCAGCCTTTATCCAGCCATTGCATTTTGGTTCGGTGGATTTAGGGAAGAAACGAGTTTGAAAACGAATTCGTTAGAGGCGACAATAATTGACGTGAAGTGTTCTTCATGTATAGACAAGCTTGACAGGGAGGTGATGAGATTTGATTGTCACAAAAAATTGGAGGATTGTCCGAGAATTTCCTTTGTACACGGCCGAATGACTTTTTGATAAGGCCCGCTGAGGAAGGGACTTATTAAGATATAAGGGACCTTTTCATCATTTGAAATTGTCATAGAAATCTCGATAAATAATAGGAACTTGAAAGGAAAGTACATACCAATCTATTCACGATTAAGATTGATTCTTTTCATTGCAAAATTTTATAATAAGTAATAAATCAGCAATTCCGCCTCATTTAATGGGAATGTGTTCAGGATCATTTAGGCAAATAGCCTCTGTCATTGGCCCAAATTGAAGACATTAAAAATGAAATCGGCATCCATTTTCTGTGCCGGAAGCTTGAATTTCGGGAGGAGAATATCACAAGAATTTTTCCATCGCCGCCCCACTAGGTCTGTTGAACGTATGTGATAGTTTTACGTAAAGAGATTGAAATTTGCATGATGTGGGCCTTCTCCAGCAAATTCAGCCTTCATACAGAGTCTGACGTTGATTCTGTTTCGTTGGCCCACAAATATACCAAAGCGCAGCAACATGCAAAGAATTTCTGTGTAAAAAAAACCCTTACTTTGATCTTACAAGGAAAGGATACTTGGTGATCCCGGCCATTTGGAATGCGATGTGTACCATAAGGTGCAACTCGAAACGCTGATTTTGAATCTGTGCTCGAAATCTGCGAAACGATCATTTAAAGGCAGTTATGAGCTTTTTTCTAAGAAAATTTGCATATTTCAAAGCAGTTAAAATCACCCAATTTGATCTATTTTACCATTTGAAGCTATTGGGGAGAATCTTGAAAGGTGTAACGTTGTATTTATACATATCTAAACCATCAGCATTTGAAGAGAAAACAAAATTTTTTATCAATGATCTTCACCCTCCGCAGTAGCGCAAATTATTTTCGAAGAAATTATTATCATAACTTCATCCGGGTTCTCATTTCGCAGATATGGAAAACAGTATTCGAACCAGATTGAATGGCGCTTTTTTGACATACCATTATGAATGGCCGGGGTCATCAAGTATCCTTCCCTGTTTAGACATTCCTTCAATAAAAGGTTTTTCTTCGAGATATTCTACATACAAAGATGCTCATTACTATACTATTACCAGAAGGAATGTTACTTTTTTGAATTCTTCGGCTAACTTGATCTCTCAGAAACTACAGCATTTACAAAGCCAGAACTCTGTTGGAGTTGTTTGAAGTTTTGAGGAATAATGGACGAAGCGAATAGAAAAGCTTGCTCAAAGTTCCTAAACTAATTTAATTACCATTTCTTAAGATATTGATCAATTTACTGCCTTAATTTCCTTAGCAACGAGTGACAGTGAGATGAGAAACAACATTGTTTGGAACCAAATAAAGATTATTAACAACTAGCTGGCTTACCCGGCTCCGCCGTATCCGGACCAAACTTGGCACACATACACTTCGGGCCCCGGCGGGTGTCACAGTCCACTTTTCGTTATCGATCGATGTCGATTTTACCGATTTTTATCGATTTTTTTGCAGAGTTCACCTACAGGGCTAGGAGTTGGCACAGGGAGGGGGGGGGGAAGTGAGCATGCTGATTCCGAATACAATATTAGTTTTCAGAATTATCGATTACTTTTATTGATTTTATCGATTTTTTGTAAATTTTGACATGCGAGGCTAGGATTTTGCACAGGGGGGTAATCGAGCATGCTGATTACGAACACAATATTAGTTTTCAGGATCGTCCATTACTTTTATCGATTTTATCGATTTTTTTGTAAAGTTTGACCTGCGGGGCTGGGAGTTTGCACAGGGGGTAATCGAGCATGCAGATTACGAATACAATATTAGTTTTCAAGATCGTCCATTACTTTTATCGATTTTATCGATTTTTTGAAAATTTGAGCTAGGGGGCTGGAATTTGATCATAAGTGGGCGCTTACAGTTCACAGCTAAAAAGCGAAAAATCGATATTTTGGAGGTTGATGAACTACCAAATCCTTAAAAATAGATAGAATCGGTCTTCTGAGGGCTGTAAAATCCCGAAAATCGACAAAAATCGATAAAATCGATATCCTGTAGGTTTCGAAATACCGAAAATTGACAAAAAATCGGTAAAATCGATATTTTGAAGGTTGCGAAATCCCAGAAATTGACGAAAATCGATATCCCAACAATCGGCAAAATTGATAAAATCGATATTTTGAAGGTTGCAAAATCCCGAAAATTGACAAAAATCGATAAAATCGATGTTCTGAAGGTTTCGAGATTTCGGAAATCGTTAAAATTATCGAAAAACTAAGCGAAAAATTTGAAAAACTCCATAATAAGCTCATTTCCAGTGCTTTTATACAGCTGAATCTCCCCCAAGCAAGCTCCGCCCACTTTATACCCCCACATCACGATCGAAATTGAAGAAAATAAGAAAAATTAAGAAAAAACAAGGGAAAATAAACGAAAATCGCGTTTTTCTAAGCTTATTTACCCCTTTCTAGCCGGTTTCAGCCCCCTAACCAGGTCCAGATGGCCGCGGGTAAGTATTACACGCGCTGCACAAATAAAGAGAGGGGGAAAATGAGGGGGGAGAAAGAGGAGAAATTCCGAGACCCTGAACTAAAAAAAATGTCCGGGAAGCTTTATAGATGGGCTCCCACAGGCGGAGCCCCTACATTTTCTCCGAATTATATGTGGTGTCCCCCTCGAATACAAACTGAAGAATGGCTATCCCAGCCCGTCATCCCTAGTCTCCACGGAGATAAAATTCTAAATATGCACTATCGCCTTTATATAGCGCCTCCTACAGGGAATCTCTAGGCACAAGCTACCCCCAAAAAAATAGAGCTACAAAAACTACATGTCAATGGCCACATGAAATTACCCCAGCCCTGCAACTCGTAGAGATATAAGGCGCCGAAGTCGTCCTTGTTGACAGATTTCCCAAGCAGGGTCAAGCGTGTTGATGCGATCCTGGACCCTCATTCACGACCCCCCCCCCCCTTGAAGATACCCATCCGTACGACCCCCCCCCCTCCCTCCCTCCCCCTCCCCCATCTATCCCCCTTACCTCCCCTGCCCACATTTCTCGCGGTAACCTGCATAAACGAATGTCAATCTCAAAAAACACCTGCGTGAGAACTTCAGTGAGGTTCTAGAAGCAGAATTTCTAGGCCAATGGGTGCGCCAGCATCTCTAGCACATATATACACACCTTCAATAATGTTTGAGATTCTGCAAGTTTACTTTTGAATTTTCAGGCATACTTTAGGCCAGCAAATTCGATTCAAATTTTACACGGAGAACAAAATGACATTCTTGAACTACAAAAGATGTTTTCGACTAAGAAGCTCAATCCTTACCTCTCCCACAATTTTTCCTGCGAAAAAAAGCGCTTTAGCGCCGTCCAGAACGACGTCAAAAACATGCATGAGCACGGTAGTTTGAAAATTCGTAACTAAGGCCAGGAAAAGACTGAGAGGCTACAAAGAACAGGTTCTGTAGAGTAGTACCCAGACTATTCATAGAAGAAGTTTCAGCCCTTGAGGGGCAGTGAGCTCGAAAAAATTTAGATCAGGCTCTCGCAAATTTAGATGCGATCCTAAAAAGCAAAAATTGGGATTTTTGAGCTTAAAATTTTGTAACTTACCAGAGAAGTTATAAAACAGCCTGCAATTTTTACGAGGGAAAGTAGGAGGATGGCCTTATATTACAGCAGAATTGCAGCCAACAAGCTTCAATAGCTCCGGAGAAATTTAGATCAGGCGCAGATACGACCCCCCTTTTCTCATTTTTTGCTACCATACATAAAATCATAGGAAAATCCGCAGTTAATAAAGTAACACCAGATTTCGCACAGCAGTAGAAGGGCTTATCTAAAGTACATATAAATTGTAAGGACCGCATAAATGGCATTACAAAAAGATTTACGAATTATTGATTGTCATCGTTGATCTACATGTGCGCTTTTGTCGAGTGTGCGAGTCTTCAGTGAGCCTTCGGAAGCAGGATGTCTACACCAATCGGTACATCCAACATCTTTATCACACGTACATGCCTTTAGTAGCATTTGAGCTTCTGAAAGTGTTTATTTTTTGGATTTCAGTCATCCAGCAGGGTTCGATCCCCTTTTAAGACAATATTTTGCGAGAAAAAGTGCAGCAAATGAAGGGAATTTCTACGCTTGCAAATGTTTTCAAATTATTGTTCACTCGTTTTTATTTGATACATTGGTACACGGCATTCCATGAATTTATTGTTAAGAACATGTAATAATTGCTTGCTATTTGATTTGCTTTCAATCGTATGGTTTTTTATCCAAACCACCCCCTCTTACGACCCCCCCTCACCGTAGGCCTCCTTTACGACCTCCCGTTGCGACAGTCGCATCACACGCTTGACCCTGTTCCCAAGTTCGGCTGTCAAATTAGGCACTTTTAATGGAAATTTGTTATTCTACGACTTTTTCTCTAAAAATCATTTTTTCAAAGATCTGTCGAATAAAACAAACCCCAGCCCCGTAGCTGTAATATTCGCAGAGTTATTAGCCCCCCAACATGCATGCTCAGGACGTAAAATCGGCCCTCCCAAAGTTGTCCCGTAATTCCCCCAAAAATCACGTTAGACACCTGTTCCATACTTATACATTACATATTTTTCCAGCTTCTTAGAAGCAATACACATTGATATAGCGCGATCGCTCCTCACTCTTGGCCTCGGCGCAAAATTTGGTCAAAATATTGAGGTTTTCGGATTGGCCGCAAACTTCACTCATAGTGGTTCTTGGTTCCGATCTTTACGAAAATCCTATTTATTTTGCACTAGAGAGTCTTACAGTAAAGCTAAAGTGAGATAGAAGTAGCTGAACCAATCAAGATCGCAACTTCGCCTGCACTTTTCCCCTACCTGTTGCGGAAATTGTCTGCAAATTTTTGTGAGTTGCAAACTTTGTGAACACCTCTATCGGACCATGCTTAGCACAGATCTTTATTTGAATTGTTCGTCAGATTATGATGTTACAAAATCGCCTTCTCATGAATTCTCTTTCAAATTCGAAAGTCGTGTAATTTGGCAGATATTCTATCCTACAATGTGCCACCAGCAGCAAAACAATGTAAGAAATGTTGTTAGCACGTCGAGTACAATACCGCTCACAGAATGTGCAAAATTTCCCTGAATATCGCAAAATTCCGAAAATTCCGCGAAATTCCCGGAATTTCGCGAAACGTCGCGAACTTTCAGGAGTTTCGCGAAATTCCGGAAAGTTCGCGGAATTTTCGGAATATCGCGACATTCACGGAAATTTTGCAAGTTATGTGAATGGTATTGTAGAATGCAAGAAGATGCCCAACGATTGTTACAAGAGCGCAACGATACCAGTGTGGAAGAACAAGGAGGATATAACAGACTGCTCTACATACAATACCGCTCATAATTCGTCAAAAAAGTCGCCGGACTGCGGCGGAGTGCGCTAGAGTGCGTCGGAGTGTGGCGGACTGCGGCGGAGTGTGCTAGAGTGCGTCGGAGTGCGCTAGAGTGCGTCGGAGTGTGGCGGAGTGCGACGGAGTGCGGCGGAGTGCGCCGCACTCCGGCGACTTTTTTGACGAATTATGATCGATACTGTACATTTATTCGTCGTGGTCGGCATAGCGCGGTAAGTTTCAGTGCCACAATTTTACGAGAATGAGTAAGGCACATAGATAGTAGAACTAGTGCGAGCCTCTGCGAAGCAGAGGTGACGCACTAATAACTTATAATAACGGGCTAAGGGTTGTTTACGTTTGTGTGTGTGTGTGTGTGTGTGTGTGTGTGTGTGTGTGTGTGTGTGTGTGTGTGTGTGTGTGTGTGTGTGTGTGTGTGTGTGTGTGTGTGTGGTGTGTGTGGTGTGTGTGGTGTGTGTGTGTTTTCTAGTATTATTGACATTGTTCAAACAAAGAAAGATATTGAAATTCAGATGTCTGCCGGCGAAAATGACCGAGCCCTTGGCTTCCAGATAACGAGTCTTCACATTTGGCTCTTCGCCAACCCTATGTTACCTCGCCAGTTTGCTCTTATTACCAGTGTTTATAAGCGTGGCCATTGTTTGTCAAAGAGTTTCGTGATATGTATCAGGCAAAAGTACTCTGTACCTTAAGGATTTTGCAACTTTCCATTTTCATTGAAGTGTTCATTGGGAATCTCATTGTCAGATGGAAGGACTGTGAGAGTGTTGTGAAACTATAGGGCAGCACTGCAGATCTGAATATCCAAGTGCAATTATCACGGTGACCTGCATCAAATGTGCAACATCGCGTCGCCCTATAGCACCCACGCATATTGGGAGATGAAGGGTTTCGCTTTTAGCAGTTTTACTCAAGGTCATCTCCAACTAGAAGCTCTACGGTCATAATTTGACTTTCCCGTTACATGTAGGAAAGATTAGGTCGTTAGATAAGTCTTGCAAAAAACAAAATTTATCACAACTCATATCAAATGTGCCAAAATAATTCTTTTTTCAGGCACTGCTAGGAAAATCGCATAACTTCATCTTTCATAAAGTCGGAATAAACGATTTATTGAAAAGTAGGAACTGAAACAGCACTTCGCGAACAGCTAATGTCGATTTATACTCCGATGTGTATTCAGGCAATTGTTGTCCCAGAATAATTCCGGATTGAACAGGAAGAACGAAAGATGAACAAACGTAGCGTTTTATGGTCGTGTCGCACTTTATTCAGTAATAACAAAAGTTAGAAACTTATGAGCACGTCGAGCAGAGGATGAACTGAAATTTCCAAGTTTTTCGTCCTCTCTTGTTGAAACCTCGGCATAATTTAGATTGTGTCAGTATAGTGTAGCCAGCACGAGGTTTGGGTGAAGCTTTTTATTACATCAGTGGCCTAACGCGTTTCGACTACTCGTCGTCTTCGGAGGCCTAAAGTGGTGCGGGATTAGTGATCTTATGTCTGCCCCACCAAGTGCTTCATCAACCCTCGGTTAGCTTCTCGATCCCCTCTCGAGTTTTACAAGCAAAAGTCGCTAGATGGGAGAAGACGAACATACCTTTGCTCCACCGCCGGTCACTTGATGGTATAGTGCGACCGCTTCCTTGGTGACAGTAGTGCCAATGAGTCACATTAAGCGGCTCATTGTAGATGTAATCATTGCACTACTCTATCATAGCTCACATAGTGATAAAAATGGCATGAAGTCATTCGTAACGGCTATGCACTCGTTTCTGTTGTTCATAAGCGGTTTTCTGCGTGTGATCCAAAACGCTTCGAGAGCTTTCCGCGCAGACGTATCTTTCTCGTAAGCCAAAATTGTACATTTGATTTCGTAGTCTTGATCGCGGTGGTATTCATGTTTATGTTTACCGAGCGGCGAAACTAGACTACCTTTTCGTTTATTGGCAAGATGTTCTTTAACTCTTATGCCAAGTGCTCTTCCGGTTTCTCCTATATAGCTAGCACCACAAACTAAACACTCTATCTGATAAATAACCCCTGTTTTCGCGCAATCACCAATGCTGCTATGTGGACATACTACGCACTCTTTCGAGATGCAGTATTTGTCATAGAGCCTGTTTCGTACAAGTCGTCGTTTGAGATTGTCGCTCGGAATGTTCACTAAAATGACATCGTCGCTCAGTTGTGCTCGTTTAATGCTGTGCCGTATTGCAACACTGATTTCATCCGAAACGAAAGGAAGACAGAGCGCTATTTTGTTGTTATGTTGAGCAGTATTACTTGAAGAAAATGGTCTACCACGAGCAGGATGCATGGGATAGCCATTTTTCTTAGCGATGCTCAGTGCAACATTTCGCGACTCCTTCTGTTCTTTCTCTCCCGTACATACTTGTGTTGCTGTTCTAAACATATTCCGGACAACGGCATTTTTGACGGCTGATGGATGTGCCGAACGAGCATGTAATAAGATGTTTTTAGAGCTACTTTTACGATACCATTTTACATGAGTGTCGCAGCCAGATAGTTTGATTTGAACGTTTAAGTACGGAAGCCAACCATCAACCGGCTGTTCACGCGTGAATCTTATGTACTGCGACTGCTGATTGAGTAATCGGAAACACTCGTCCATTTCGGACTGAGTGGATGTTACTATGCAGCAGTCGTCCACGTAACGACAATACATAAGTGGAAGTCTTGACAGCACCGGTTTTTCGATCCTGCTCATAAAGCATATCGCAAGAACTGGAGCAAGCCGTTGTCCCATTGCGAGTCCCCTTTGTTGAGCGAAGTACGTGCCTGACCATCTGAAGATGTTACAAATTAAGCATTCTCTGATCAGGACCATGACTTGATGTTTGCTCAATCCAAAGGTACGAATGCTTGCACTAAACTCATCCATCATTTCGGATACCGCTTGTAAAGCGTCTTCATTTTGAACGTTGGTATATAGAGACACAACGTCAAATGATTCAGCTACACATCCATTTTCGAATCTGGAGGATTTCAAGCGGTCGAGGAATTGTTTAGTGTTTGCTAAATGGGAAGGTATTTTGTCCAGTAATTGCCCTACAATTTTACTCAGAAACCAAGATATTCTGTCGGTTGGGCCTCCAACGCAACTTATTATAGGTCTTATCTGAAACTGTCTGGCTGCCATCGAGCGAATGTCGTCACTTTCTGTAAACTTGTGAGTCTTTATAAGGCTATAGAAAACCGGACATATTGGCGTGTCTAACTTAAGTCTGGCAAGAAAGCTCTCGCTGAGGCTAGCTGATTTTCCTATGCTCATCCAAACGTGATTTAAACGCTTGTACTGCGAATGATATTCCTTTTCGGAAACGCGCTTGTACACACTCTTGTCATTGAGATGGAGTTCGGTGATTTCTCGATCCAATTCCCGTGGCATGATCACGAACTCTCCACCTTTGTCACTGACAGAGATGCGCACTTTTTCAGATCTTATCAAATCACGTACTTCCTTATATCCAAGCATTTCCGAATAAGTCAAGTTAGTACGGCAGCAAGGTTTTGGCTGTGTAAGCAGTCAAAACGTTTGCGGATAAAATTCTGAACTTGACGTCTGCCTCAGGTACTGGTTGAGGCTCTCTATAAAAAGTGCTTGGAAAGGGAACACAAGGAAGTGGATGCTCAGCTCGTACTTCCTGTGCGTTTGAATCTCGTTTTTCGCTATTTTTGGCCCTTATTCTCAATTGATCTCGTACTCTGTGAAGACCAGTGATCACTTTACGAAATACGCTCTCAGTGACGTTCTGAGCAATGGAAAATGAAGGACCCAAGCTTAAAAATTTACGCGCATTGTCGGAAACCTGAGTGTTGCCGATTACTGTGACTCTTGCCGTGTAATCAAGACATTCGTTTTGAGCTATGTCACTTACATTGCGGTTTTGCTCGGGTACGTTGCTCTCACCAGTCCTTTGATTTTTGCGAGTAGCGCTCAGGAGTTTGTCGTACTTTGCGCAAAGGGAAGACTTGGCGCTAGATCGAACAGAATCACAAATCAATCTCGATCCTTTCTCAATCCTCTTCCAAGTCGGAGTAGCTAGAAGCCGTTGACAGGCCTGTTCTTTAGTGTTACATTTCAAAATGCAGGAGAACAGTGTATGTTGTTTTTCTTTTATCGCAGTTCCCAGAATGATGCGGTAGATCTTCTTGATTTTCGGATGTTCTTCGGGAAGGTTGCATACTGTTCCCAGCTTCTTATTTGAAATGAACCGTGGCACCATGTCGGCGGCCTTACATCGCTTCAGAAATCTCAAGGATTGACGAGTCGCAACTATTTTCTGGCGGAGCGATAATGCTTCCCGCACGAGAGGGACTAATTGTGGCGGCACATTGATCAGTAAGTTTTTCGTCCTCTCTTGTTGAAACCTCGGCATAATTTAGATTGTGTCAGTATAGTGTAGCCAGCACGAGGTTTGGGTGAAGCTTTTTATTACATCAGTGGCCTAACGCGTTTCGACTACTCGTCGTCTTCGGAGGCCTAAAGTGGTGCGGGATTAGTGATCTTATGTCTGCCCCACCAAGTGCTTCATCAACCCTCGGTTAGCTTCTCGATCCCCTCTCGAGTTTTACAAGCAAAAGTCGCTAGATGGGAGAAGACGAACATACCTTTGCTCCACCGCCGGTCACTTGATGGTATAGTGCGACCGCTTCCTTGGTGACAGTAGTGCCAATGAGTCACATTAAGCGGCTCATTGTAGATGTAATCATTGCACTACTCTATCATAGCTCACATAGTGATAAAAATGGCATGAAGTCATTCGTAACGGCTATGCACTCGTTTCTGTTGTTCATAAGCGGTTTTCTGCGTGTGATCCAAAACGCTTCGAGAGCTTTCCGCGCAGACGTATCTTTCTCGTAAGCCAAAATTGTACATTTGATTTCGTAGTCTTGATCGCGGTGGTATTCATGTTTATGTTTACCGAGCGGCGAAACTAGACTACCTTTTCGTTTATTGGCAAGATGTTCTTTAACTCTTATGCCAAGTGCTCTTCCGGTTTCTCCTATATAGCTAGCACCACAAACTAAACACTCTATCTGATAAATAACCCCTGTTTTCGCGCAATCACCAATGCTGCTATGTGGACATACTACGCACTCTTTCGAGATGCAGTATTTGTCATAGAGCCTGTTTCGTACAAGTCGTCGTTTGAGATTGTCGCTCGGAATGTTCACTAAAATGACATCGTCGCTCAGTTGTGCTCGTTTAATGCTGTGCCGTATTGCAACACTGATTTCATCCGAAACGAAAGGAAGACAGAGCGCTATTTTGTTGTTATGTTGAGCAGTATTACTTGAAGAAAATGGTCTACCACGAGCAGGATGCATGGGATAGCCATTTTTCTTAGCGATGCTCAGTGCAACATTTCGCGACTCCTTCTGTTCTTTCTCTCCCGTACATACTTGTGTTGCTGTTCTAAACATATTCCGGACAACGGCATTTTTGACGGCTGATGGATGTGCCGAACGAGCATGTAATAAGATGTTTTTAGAGCTACTTTTACGATACCATTTTACATGAGTGTCGCAGCCAGATAGTTTGATTTGAACGTTTAAGTACGGAAGCCAACCATCAACCGGCTGTTCACGCGTGAATCTTATGTACTGCGACTGCTGATTGAGTAATCGGAAACACTCGTCCATTTCGGACTGAGTGGATGTTACTATGCAGCAGTCGTCCACGTAACGACAATACATAAGTGGAAGTCTTGACAGCACCGGTTTTTCGATCCTGCTCATAAAGCATATCGCAAGAACTGGAGCAAGCCGTTGTCCCATTGCGAGTCCCCTTTGTTGAGCGAAGTACGTGCCTGACCATCTGAAGATGTTACAAATTAAGCATTCTCTGATCAGGACCATGACTTGATGTTTGCTCAATCCAAAGGTACGAATGCTTGCACTAAACTCATCCATCATTTCGGATACCGCTTGTAAAGCGTCTTCATTTTGAACGTTGGTATATAGAGACACAACGTCAAATGATTCAGCTACACATCCATTTTCGAATCTGGAGGATTTCAAGCGGTCGAGGAATTGTTTAGTGTTTGCTAAATGGGAAGGTATTTTGTCCAGTAATTGCCCTACAATTTTACTCAGAAACCAAGATATTCTGTCGGTTGGGCCTCCAACGCAACTTATTATAGGTCTTATCTGAAACTGTCTGGCTGCCATCGAGCGAATGTCGTCACTTTCTGTAAACTTGTGAGTCTTTATAAGGCTATAGAAAACCGGACATATTGGCGTGTCTAACTTAAGTCTGGCAAGAAAGCTCTCGCTGAGGCCAGCTGATTTTCCTATGCTCATCCAAACGTGATTTAAACGCTTGTACTGCGAATGATATTCCTTTTCGGAAACGCGCTTGTACACACTCTTGTCATTGAGATGGAGTTCGGTGATTTCTCGATCCAATTCCCGTGGCATGATCACGAACTCTCCACCTTTGTCACTGACAGAGATGCGCACTTTTTCAGATCTTATCAAATCACGTACTTCCTTATATCCAAGCATTTCCGAATAAGTCAAGTTATTACGGCAGCAAGGTTTTGGCTGTGTGTAAGCAGTCAAAACGTTTGCGGATAAAATTCTGAACTTGACGTCTGCCTCAGGTACTGGTTGAGGCTCTCTATAAAAAGTGCTTGGAAAGGGAACACAAGGAAGTGGATGCTCAGCTCGTACTTCCTGTGCGTTTGAATCTCGTTTTTCGCTATTTCTATAATAAGTTGCGTTGGAGGCCCAACCGACAGAATATCTTGGTTTCTGAGTAAAATTGTAGGGCAATTACTGGACAAAATACCTTCCCATTTAGCAAACACTAAACAATTCCTCGACCGCTTGAAATCCTCCAGATTCGAAAATGGATGTGTAGCTGAATCATTTGACGTTGTGTCTCTATATACCAACGTTCAAAATGAAGACGCTTTACAAGCGGTATCCGAAATGATGGATGAGTTTAGTGCAAGCATTCGTACCTTTGGATTGAGCAAACATCAAGTCATGGTCCTGATCAGAGAATGCTTAATTTGTAACATCTTCAGATGGTCAGGCACGTACTTCGCTCAACAAAGGGGACTCGCAATGGGACAACGGCTTGCTCCAGTTCTTGCGATATGCTTTATGAGCAGGATCAGTACTCTGCGTTGATACCACTGCTT
>CATQJL010000001.1:20766958-20787307 GCA_958299035.1 Cylicocyclus nassatus
AAAACACATTTAGGCCTTCTCTTTAACGTCAGTGCTATTCCACAGTCATTTCCAGTTCGAACCTCACATGTTCAAAGTAGTCTTTACTTATCTCATAAATAATGTTAGTTACCTCTGTTACTAAAAGCATAGCATGATTAAGAAGTTGGTTTATAAGTATTGCCCAAAAAATCATAAGAAATTTGTTTGAAAAAAGCTCAAAAATTTATGACGTGCGTAAATGAAGGATGTGTATTTTATTTTACAAGTCTGTGTTATTTAGATTGAAATCAAAAGATTAAATTCTAAAAAAAAGCAAGAAAGAAATCGATTTTCGAAATGTCGGAAAATATAATTGTTTGTGTCACGCACTAACCGGGTTCGTTAGTGCGAGGGCGGATGTCCAGGTGGCGATAGAGAGAGTAATAGAAGAATTTATTAGAAGACTAGAAATAGCAGACAATAACA
This sequence comes from Cylicocyclus nassatus, assembly GCA_958299035.1. NCBI lineage: Eukaryota > Metazoa > Nematoda > Chromadorea > Rhabditida > Strongylidae > Cylicocyclus > Cylicocyclus nassatus. The sequence goes on from CATQJL010000001.1 coordinate 20,767,406, forward strand.
ATGACTAAAACAACGGCCGGGCGGCCTTATTTATAGCCGCCACGGTACAAAGTACATGGTCAAGATCAAATTCAATAATCATTGCCTATAGGTGCCACGGCGTCCATCCTTGACATGCCCCTCCGTCGGTAAGAGTCGTTCCGACTCTTGACTTGTGCATAGTGAGGATTGACAGCTCTCGCGTCTTGACCCTTGGAGACCAGGAAATTGACAACAGGTCTTCTCCCACCTCCATAGAAGGAGTGCTGTCGCACCATTGATGGCCGATTTCCACCTTGGCTACCCGCATCGTGGCAATCATCTACCAAATCAAGAGGCTGTCCTTGCATCCACCTACGACTATACCTGAAAATAGATCTGATTTCTTGCGGTCCGCTTGCAGATATTTGGAAGAATTTTAGCGAAATTTTGGACGAATGCTTGAAGAACAATTGCGGTTTCCTTGCAGATTAGCTGCGGCGCAGTGGCCGCATTCTCGCGGACTTTCCGCGAGAATATGCAAAATTTTCGGGGGCCGCACGGTCCTTTATGGAGGACCGCGCAGCCCCAAGGTACTTTCCGCTGAGAGAAAGTACCTCAAACTTGAGTAATTAAACCATCGATGACTCCTCTGCCATGTAGAGTCTCACCTTTGCTCGGCGTACACTCGAAACTGCTTAAAAACCGTCCGAGCGCCAACTGAAAATTTGAGCAGCGCTCGGAAAGAGATTATTTGACGAGCGCCTGCAGAAAATTCTGTGTTGCTGCCCGCTGGCAGAACATTAGACAGTAAAGGAAGTGCCGCCCGCTGAAGGTTTGGCCACGCCCCAAAATTCTGCTGAGCGCCTGCAGAAAAACGCGAGTTTGCGGACCGCCTGCCCCCGGCGATTGTCTGAGTCGGTGGGCTCAGCATCCCTAGCCTCTTTCGACTGCCCTGACAAACCATTCCCAAGCCCTAGACGACCCTGATTGGCCTCCACGGTGCGTCCACTCGATGCTGTCACCTTATAACAACGAATCCGTACGTAACACAACTAGATTGAGTGAGCTTACATACAACAACCCTATATACACATATAAATAATCCAATCCAGAAGTTCTGGGTTTCTCTTCAAAGTTGGCTGCAGGAGATCCAGTTTCATGGAACTGTGCATTCACCAGCTCCACTGCCGCAACAGTGTTCTTCCACAGCTTTCAAGCTTCCTAGCGCCTACGCGCGTTCAATCCACAAGATCCAGAAGGCTCAACCGCTCAACTAGAAATCGTCAACTGTGGGAGCTGCTTTGAACGTAGCCAAGTATGGTAAGATAATCTATAATCAAAAGGTTGAAATGGCGAGCGCTGCTTTTTGCGCGCAGCCTTATATACCTCGTCACTTGATGGTCCTGCAGCAGCCTACAAAAAGGGCGACAAGCAAATGCGGCATACAGCGCCCCCCTCCCCCCGGCACCTATTCCGATAAGCGCTTTGGAAGCCGCGACATTAACACACCATGTGTGTAAAGCGGACCGACGCCGTAGTCACTAGATTACCTCTCCAGTTTGTTAGTGAATGGAATATGAAATCCTCAACGAACACTGCGTAAAGAATAAAGGGGTTTTGAAAGTCTGATTGATCTCGATTGGTGAGTACTCTTGCCGGCCGGTAAGCTTGAATTACGACGTAAAGGGTAGCTATTAGAAGGCGCAATATACTGGCCAAGATCTACTGATTCGACTGATCGACACTGGACGACAACGATATTTATGCAGGGTGTCCCAAAAGTAGTACACACTTTTCAATCGTTAATATCTCTCTTCCCATAGTCTTTTTCCGCAATTTAAGTACCATTCTGTAGAGAAGGCTTCAACTTAGATACACAGTATCAATAGCATCATTGTTCACTCTTCATTACTGTAGGATTACTGTGAGAACTTCGACAAGGATTTCACGCTAATGGAGGCCATATTTTGCTTCGGAACAAAACCAAACAAGCCAAAAACTCTTATACTATGGTAATGGAAGCCGCTGATTTCGAATATGAAACCTCCATTTGACTGCGATACTTCTTTTCTGAGTTATCCCAGGTAAACCGTAACAACCGAATTCCCAGCATTTGTCAGAAATGTGATTATACCGTCAAAAAAGCTGACAGCACTCGCAAAAAAATTGTGTAGTGGAATCAGCGTGCGCGAAAACACTAGTACACGATTTTCCAGATTTTTTGGAAAAAATTTTGTCAGATGGCATATTTCACAATGGTTCCACATGCTGTAAGTTCTTACCGTAATCCTATAGTAACGAAGAGCGATCGGTGATTCGCTCGTTGCCGTAAATCTAATTGAAGCCTCCTCTACAGAATGGTATTTGAATGGCGGAATATTTATCCGAATCGAATAAAAATTCCCCCTTTCAATAAAACATTCGCATGCATCCGCATTTGAAAATCGAAACTCAAGGTTTCTCAATTTTAAATAAAATTCGGAAACACGATAATTACAAAAGAGGTATTCGAGAAAATTTTTTGAATGCTTATATTAGGTTGATGCAAAAGTTTTCTCGCACCAAATTCAAAAATTCATAACTTGTTGAATTCTCAACGAATTTACAAGATCTAAATTTTGTGTAAGAGAGGAACTCATGCTCTTTGCAACTGTGTTTGAACTATTCGTTAAAGTTTACAAATGAAGGAGATAGAAGCTCAAAACCAAAATCACTCAAAATTTGAATTTTTCGTGAAGGGTCATAAAAAATCGGAAACTTGCAACAAAAATTGGAGCAGTCAGTATTGTAGGTTCTCTCACAAGCTCTTTCCAATAGTGCACAGTTTGCGCCGATTGAGTGTCTCTGTGAAAAGTTATGAATTCCCTGAAAAATGCCATAAAGTCAAATTCGCCCTTTTGTATTGCTTGCTCGAAAATCATAACTTTTCGTAGAGACGCTCAGTCGGCGCAAACTTTGCACTGTTAGAAAGCTGGTGAAAGAACGTACAATAACGACTGCTCCGATTTTTGTTGCAAGTTTCCGGTTTTTTATGACCCTGCCCAGAATTTTGACTGATTTTCTTCTACCGCTCCTATCTATACAATATATGATCATCAGCAAAGATGTCATTATAAAGAGCATAACTTACTCTTTCATATGAAAATGAAAGCAGTCAAATCGGTTGGAAAAATTAGAAGTTATGAATTTTTGAATTTGGTTCGAAAGAACTTTTGGGACGACCTAATATTTTTGAATGGATCAACGTGCGAATGATTCGTTCGAAATTTATTCGAAATGCGGTCTCGGTGTTCGAATATAATCGATATTCCTTCGCTCAAAATTTTTTTTCTCATTTTCGGTATGCGTTCTGAAACTTTCATGTTTCGAATTCAGTCCACATTCTTATGTTCGATATTTTCAATTCTCAAAATGACTCATTCGATGAAAAAATCCGAATTCCTTAAAATGTACTACCAGCTAGCCATCGGAGCATATTCAGAAGTCTCAGATGAAAGCATTGAAACCTAGAGAAAGCTGGACAGGTGACAAAGGCTTATAATGGTCAGCGTTTATCTCAACCATTCGACGCATCACATTGAGAAAAGACAGCTGAAAGGAGGAAGAGATTTTTATAGGATACTGCTCAAGTCTTTGCTCATCTTCACTGTACAAGATGCGCGAATTGCCCCGCCACCGCATGGCACCATTAGCTTCTCAAGGTGATGCGAGTTGGATCTCCTCACATATTCGCGGTTAAGTCTCGCAAGAGTACAAAATGAAAGTCATGAAAGAAGGTAGTCTTGCTCGAAACCCGATTTTGTCGCGACCCTAGAGCCGGGACGATGAAAATGCATGATATATGTTCGGCCCTCAGCTCGTAGAATACCGGGTTTCGCGCAAGATTACCTTTTTCTGCTATGTTCATTTTGTGAGCGGATTTTGCGGAACTCAACCAGAATGTCTGAATTGGTTATCAAGTTTGCACTCTGTCATCCATTGCTGAGCTTGGTGCGCAGACAAGATCTCGCGAACTTACCAGCTTTCCCAAAGATCAACTTCTTCATTTTGCTTGCTTTATTCTTTAAGTTTCAAAGTAATCGATCTGTCATACCCTAGATGTCAACTCGCTGCTCGTATAATCTCTCATGATCATTCACCAATCATCAGGCTTGTATAAACTGCGCTTTTCATGTGATATTGCCCATAACCTATCGAGACTGGGATCTCCCAGCCGTGAATGGACTGTTTGCCTGCCGCTTGGGCAATGCCTTAGTCGGCACCCCCTCATAAGCTGCGCTTGAGGCCAGATCTGCCTGGGCACTACCTTTAAGTACATATGCGAATCGAGCTTTTGGTCCAGAATTTTTGCATTTAGGTTTTTTTCTTTAGTTGTTTATCAGTGAAGACCCAAGAAGTTTTTTTCGGGGAGGGGGGGGGGGAGGGGTAACGACAAAATATTTTTTCAAAGTTGGAATTTAGAGTTGCTCGTGTGCCCGTGCCATGCCAGTGGAGGTAAAATTCAGAGGCAATCGTATCGATCGACCAACAAAAAATACAAAGAGGCTATTAGCTCTATAAGGCCGCGAAATGGAAGTTATGACAGGAAAATTTGTCAAGCTAGTCGTGCGAGCTCTCTATCCTCCGAGAAAGGTAAGTTGAGACCAGAGTGATCTAGGGGGGGGGGGTGAAAGCACTGACCTGGCAATCGACTAGTCCACGCAAGTCACTGTCAAAGGAATGCCTTTTCGACTACAGTAGAATGCGTTCGAAGCACGCCCGCGGAGGGGGGGAGACGGCCCTTCTGAACCCACCGTCTACTACAGTAACCCGCAAGAAGGACGCGGGCGCCTACGCCGCGGCCATTGCGGACGAGTCTTCTACGCTTTATTTTCGAAAGTCTTCGGCGTAACTGGACTTTCCAGCATTCACATCTGAACGCACTACATTTTGTTAGTGTACATCCTTTCTGCTTCATGCATTGTTACACGTTTAAACGTTGTAAATTGCATGATGCGTCGAGAGGAAAGCACACGCGACCCGACCCACAATTCAAAGTAAAGCAGATGGTTTTCTTTAAACTCTGCACAATACTTAACAATTTATAGTTTTTGCTCTAAACGACTTTCGCTTAATACCAGCATTTGTTTGGTAACATCTAGTTTTTTGCGCAAACGCTGCTCCTTTCTCGCTAATTTTTGGGGTTGTGCATGGAATTTTGAATGATAAGCCACCGCTTGTAGATCAAATTTTTGAGCTAGATTCTAGAACTTCTCCGCTCTCTGCAGTCACGAAACATAGGTATCCGCTACTTTCCTTGCTTAGAACTAGGTTCAAAACTGATAAGTATTTGTATGGTTTACATGAATATAATTATGCAGCCGCTATAATGGGAGCAGAATCAAACTGTGGGCGACAATCTGCATTGACAAGAATCTTGGTTCTCGGGTTATCAGCAACAATCAAACCAAAAAGTGTGTTTTCCCTGCAGGCTTCGTTTTCACATACGCAAATGAATGTGACGATACACGATGCAGCAAGGATTGCACACATGGAGCAAAAAGAGCTACCAGCACTCCCTTACTCAACCAAAAATAGAGTACTTCAGTACTCGAAGCGAACACTTCCCACAGATTCGATTGGAAGCACGTCAGTTCAGTACAAAGCAGCGAATTTGTCAGGTAAGACAGCAGAATAGCAGCATCCCGTTGATTGAATCATGCGTCTACGTCATCTCTATCAAGGGTCCGAGGGGGAGGTCATTACTGAGGAACTCGTCCGTTTCCGCAGCGCATCTGCTTAGGCCAACTGCTCGCCTTATCAAAGCAGCGAATTAAGACGTGACCTCTGAGACGCGCTAACCTATCGATCGCGATTAGAGCGGGTTCAGAAGGGCCCACACCCGCGGAGGGTGTTGAAGACTTTTATCCTTTTATTCTCTATGCAGTTTATGCTTAGTTTGCCCTCACACGGCAAATTTTGCTTTCAACTTCTATCTCGTCCTCATTACTACATTGTTTCTGCTACTATAATGTGTAAAGGAACGATATACCTTGCTTTCTGGTTGATAAAACAAGCCAATCACCTTGCTGAGAAAATTTAACACATGTTTATTCTGAATGTTTACCACCAGACAGCCTCAAGCTAAACGTTGTTTCAATTTTATCATAATACAGCGACAGCGACGCCCTTACCAAGAGTGGTTAATACCTAAAACATCATAGATTTTGCTCGCTATGGAAATCAATAGCTACTGAGAATCTTACCAAGGTTAAATACTTTTTAAGCGCGTCCACGGCTATCAAAAACGTGCTGAAAAGCAGAGGTATAGCAAAAACATGCATCTTGTTAGTAATTTATAACGGCGGACAATCCACCACAATGACAACAGTCTGGAGGGGTGCACTTTGTAAATTAGAAACTATGGGTGCCTACTCTCACTTATCACATGCAAAAATTCATTGCTTTAGTTTCGTTGTTTTTTTTTTACATAACTTAATCACCTACCTGTGCACGTTACAAATAATTACAAAACAATACCCACTCAGACACTTTAGCACTAAATGCATGATATGCTTTAATTTCGTGGCTTCTACGAGAAAGACTCTACAACGATGTGTTTTTGAGCAATAAAACTAGGAGAATAAGAAATGATTGTCGAGTCCGATTTTTCAAAGCAGTAACATTTGTGCAATAACAATTAGGGATGCTTATAGACATGATCATAGTGTGCACGTGGGTAAAGATTGGAAAAAAGGGCGTGATCAGAAACCTTCTCGTATTATAACTTATACAATGTTAACCTCAGTACTGAAATATTCGACTAGCTAGCGATTACAGTTGGATCAAGCTCTTTCATACCTGGCGAGCTTTGTGAGCTTCTTTTGCTGTCTTTAGGTCCAAGCCCTGAAATTCACAATTTATCACACACAAATTCGTTTGAATCTTCTTTTATCTTGATTATAAATGTACTTGTCATACCGTTGCCCTCAGATACATCTTCGCATTCTGTGTACTCATTCCCTAGAATGTCTCAATTTACTCAGCGTATATTCCACAAGATTAATATAGCGTGGACCCGGCCAGCTTCCCATAAGTATCTCCGCGCCGCGCACGCAGCGCATGCCTTTAATGCGCTCTTCATCCCAGCCTCTAGTGGTTTTTATGCGTTTTTCTATCTTTACTGACTTTGTTCTTTCTTTAATCCCTGTATGTTAAGGTTAAACGACCCACGACAGGTGATGTCTAAAAGCTTTTACAAGCCTTAAAAGTCTTGAGGAGCATTTATCTCAGAAAGTTCTAGTTTTTTTCCTTGGTAGTGAAGATTGGGTACATTTTAGGGAGAGCTATCTACAAAGATTTCTATCACGGATCTAGCGTATTTCTCCGACTGAGTTGGTTTTGTATAGGTGTTTTTAGTTCCTTTTTAATGCGGCGTTGTAGCTTCTGCTTGTACAATTGCGCCTTCAAGCTTACAGTTCTCAGGTTTATTATGATTCGAAGGAAAACGTTTTAGAAATGATTCTCTTTCTGTAACTTCTATGGTTTTCACCCATCACTAGTAGTATCACACAATTATTCATGAGAATGACTAGAAACTCAGTGTCAATGGGATTAGAGGGTTTCCACTACGTATTTCTCTCCTATCTTCACGTAAAAATGTTTTTTTGATTACAAGTGAGATGAGAAACGTCAACAGAGCGCGCGATGGCGCGTGATGCGTGTGCGCCGCGGAGGTACCTATGGGAAGCTGGCCGGGGCCCCTCACTATATATGGGGGACGGTCAGGAGGTACGATCGGCGCGATTTTTTCGCGAAGCGACGTCGCAACGTACTTCAGCCCTTACAACAGCAGCGCTTCTGGCGCATTCTTACTTATTGCATTAAGTCGTGTATCTGCCCCCATCCTCACCCCCTGTTTTGGCCGCCGGAATCTCTATTGACGGAGAGTCTTGGAGGGCCCCAAGATTTGAGCGCGGCGTGTGCGAAAGAGCGGCCGCCGCGCGCGGCGTACCTCCTGACGTGCAGCCCACTATATATACCCTTTAGTTGTCACTGTAAGGTTCAGTCATCAAACTTAAAATGCCAACGGCGTTTAGAACTGCTGTGTTTTTTCCAACGATGAAAAGAATTCGATTATTACAAATGGAAAAATCAAACTCTAAAGGTGATGTTAAGTTTGTTGCTTTTAGAGACGCGCCATACTACCCATCTCATTCACGAAGAAGGGTCAAGAGGTACGATCAGCGTGAAGCGCGATATTGTAACGCTCAAATGGATCATTTATAGTAGGCCTGACATTTTTGCCACACAACTCCTAAAACTCTCGAATAAGAAAATTATTGCGCGGGTTATATGGTTTGTTGCAACATTTGAAGTGTGAGGATTTTTCCATACCATTTGTCTGCTTAAAAACTCACAGTTTCTTTCGCAAAGGCCTCTATTTGACTATGTGCAGGCAATGACTTGCGTTTTTGGTACATCCCGGCATTGACCAAGACCAACAACTTAAAAGAACACGCATAAACGAAGTGAAAAAAGCGCGTGTTACTCACCGTTCCTAAAACCAGAAGCTTGAACATCTTTGATAAGCAGTAATTATGGTGACTCTGTATTTTATGCGGTAAGCGAGTTTATTCTACATGCTGAGTTAATACATTTCAATATTATTACAAAGTACTAGATTCACTGAACAAACACTCCTTGAAACATTCAGTGTTTGTCCTTTTACTTTTCTATGCTCCCTGCACAGCTATCCGTGAGCAGCCCGCTGTGGCATCAGGGGTGGTTCACTTTTTATTTCAACTGAACGTTCACATGCAGGAACCTTGGAAATTTCAGATTGTGTCAGTATAGTGTAGCCAGCACGAGGTTTGGGTGAAGCTTTTTATTACATCAGTGGCCTAACGCGTTTCGACTACTCGTCGTCTTCGGAGGCCTAAAGTGGTGCGGGATTAGTGATCTTATGTCTGCCCCACCAAGTGCTTCATCAACCCTCGGTTAGCTTCTCGATCCCCTCTCGAGTTTTACAAGCAAAAGTCGCTAGATGGGAGAAGACGAACATACCTTTGCTCCACCGCCGGTCACTTGATGGTATAGTGCGACCGCTTCCTTGGTGACAGTAGTGCCAATGAGTCACATTAAGCGGCTCATTGTAGATGTAATCATTGCACTACTCTATCATAGCTCACATAGTGATAAAAATGGCATGAAGTCATTCGTAACGGCTATGCACTCGTTTCTGTTGTTCATAAGCGGTTTTCTGCGTGTGATCCAAAACGCTTCGAGAGCTTTCCGCGCAGACGTATCTTTCTCGTAAGCCAAAATTGTACATTTGATTTCGTAGTCTTGATCGCGGTGGTATTCATGTTTATGTTTACCGAGCGGCGAAACTAGACTACCTTTTCGTTTATTGGCAAGATGTTCTTTAACTCTTATGCCAAGTGCTCTTCCGGTTTCTCCTATATAGCTAGCACCACAAACTAAACACTCTATCTGATAAATAACCCCTGTTTTCGCGCAATCACCAATGCTGCTATGTGGACATACTACGCACTCTTTCGAGATGCAGTATTTGTCATAGAGCCTGTTTCGTACAAGTCGTCGTTTGAGATTGTCGCTCGGAATGTTCACTAAAATGACATCGTCGCTCAGTTGTGCTCGTTTAATGCTGTGCCGTATTGCAACACTGATTTCATCCGAAACGAAAGGAAGACAGAGCGCTATTTTGTTGTTATGTTGAGCAGTATTACTTGAAGAAAATGGTCTACCACGAGCAGGATGCATGGGATAGCCATTTTTCTTAGCGATGCTCAGTGCAACATTTCGCGACTCCTTCTGTTCTTTCTCTCCCGTACATACTTGTGTTGCTGTTCTAAACATATTCCGGACAACGGCATTTTTGACGGCTGATGGATGTGCCGAACGAGCATGTAATAAGATGTTTTTAGAGCTACTTTTACGATACCATTTTACATGAGTGTCGCAGCCAGATAGTTTGATTTGAACGTTTAAGTACGGAAGCCAACCATCAACCGGCTGTTCACGCGTGAATCTTATGTACTGCGACTGCTGATTGAGTAATCGGAAACACTCGTCCATTTCGGACTGAGTGGATGTTACTATGCAGCAGTCGTCCACGTAACGACAATACATAAGTGGAAGTCTTGACAGCACCGGTTTTTCGATCCTGCTCATAAAGCATATCGCAAGAACTGGAGCAAGCCGTTGTCCCATTGCGAGTCCCCTTTGTTGAGCGAAGTACGTGCCTGACCATCTGAAGATGTTACAAATTAAGCATTCTCTGATCAGGACCATGACTTGATGTTTGCTCAATCCAAAGGTACGAATGCTTGCACTAAACTCATCCATCATTTCGGATACCGCTTGTAAAGCGTCTTCATTTTGAACGTTGGTATATAGAGACACAACGTCAAATGATTCAGCTACACATCCATTTTCGAATCTGGAGGATTTCAAGCGGTCGAGGAATTGTTTAGTGTTTGCTAAATGGGAAGGTATTTTGTCCAGTAATTGCCCTACAATTTTACTCAGAAACCAAGATATTCTGTCGGTTGGGCCTCCAACGCAACTTATTATAGGTCTTATCTGAAACTGTCTGGCTGCCATCGAGCGAATGTCGTCACTTTCTGTAAACTTGTGAGTCTTTATAAGGCTATAGAAAACCGGACATATTGGCGTGTCTAACTTAAGTCTGGCAAGAAAGCTCTCGCTGAGGCCAGCTGATTTTCCTATGCTCATCCAAACGTGATTTAAACGCTTGTACTGCGAATGATATTCCTTTTCGGAAACGCGCTTGTACACACTCTTGTCATTGAGATGGAGTTCGGTGATTTCTCGATCCAATTCCCGTGGCATGATCACGAACTCTCCACCTTTGTCACTGACAGAGATGCGCACTTTTTCAGATCTTATCAAATCACGTACTTCCTTATATCCAAGCATTTCCGAATAAGTCAAGTTAGTACGGCAGCAAGGTTTTGGCTGTGTGTAAGCAGTCAAAACGTTTGCGGATAAAATTCTGAACTTGACGTCTGCCTCAGGTACTGGTTGAGGCTCTCTATAAAAAGTGCTTGGAAAGGGAACACAAGGAAGTGGATGCTCAGCTCGTACTTCCTGTGCGTTTGAATCTCGTTTTTCGCTATTTTTGGCCCTTATTCTCAATTGATCTCGTACTCTGTGAAGACCAGTGATCACTTTACGAAATACGCTCTCAGTGACGTTCTGAGCAATGGAAAATGAAGGACCCAAGCTTAAAAATTTACGCGCATTGTCGGAAACCTGAGTGTTGCCGATTACTGTGACTCTTGCCGTGTAATCAAGACATTCGTTTTGAGCTATGTCACTTACATTGCGGTTTTGCTCGGGTACGTTGCTCTCACCAGTCCTTTGATTTTTGCGAGTAGCGCTCAGGAGTTTGTCGTACTTTGCGCAAAGGGAAGACTTGGCGCTAGATCGAACAGAATCACAAATCAATCTCGATCCTTTCTCAATCCTCTTCCAAGTCGGAGTAGCTAGAAGCCGTTGACAGGCCTGTTCTTTAGTGTTACATTTCAAAATGCAGGAGAACAGTGTATGTTGTTTTTCTTTTATCGCAGTTCCCAGAATGATGCGGTAGATCTTCTTGATTTTCGGATGTTCTTCGGGAAGGTTGCATGCATACTGTTCCCAGCTTCTTATTTGAAATGAACCGTGGCACCATGTCGGCGGCCTTACATCGCTTCAGAAATCTCAAGGATTGACGAGTCGCAACTATTTTCTGGCGGAGCGATAATGCTTCCCGCACGAGAGGGACTAATTGTGGCGGCACATTGATCAGTAAGTTTTTCGTCCTCTCTTGTTGAAACCTCGGCATAATTTAGATTGTGTCAGTATAGTGTAGCCAGCACGAGGTTTGGGTGAAGCTTTTTATTACATCAGTGGCCTAACGCGTTTCGACTACTCGTCGTCTTCGGAGGCCTAAAGTGGTGCGGGATTAGTGATCTTATGTCTGCCCCACCAAGTGCTTCATCAACCCTCGGTTAGCTTCTCGATCCCCTCTCGAGTTTTACAAGCAAAAGTCGCTAGATGGGAGAAGACGAACATACCTTTGCTCCACCGCCGGTCACTTGATGGTATAGTGCGACCGCTTCCTTGGTGACAGTAGTGCCAATGAGTCACATTAAGCGGCTCATTGTAGATGTAATCATTGCACTACTCTATCATAGCTCACATAGTGATAAAAATGGCATGAAGTCATTCGTAACGGCTATGCACTCGTTTCTGTTGTTCATAAGCGGTTTTCTGCGTGTGATCCAAAACGCTTCGAGAGCTTTCCGCGCAGACGTATCTTTCTCGTAAGCCAAAATTGTACATTTGATTTCGTAGTCTTGATCGCGGTGGTATTCATGTTTATGTTTACCGAGCGGCGAAACTAGACTACCTTTTCGTTTATTGGCAAGATGTTCTTTAACTCTTATGCCAAGTGCTCTTCCGGTTTCTCCTATATAGCTAGCACCACAAACTAAACACTCTATCTGATAAATAACCCCTGTTTTCGCGCAATCACCAATGCTGCTATGTGGACATACTACGCACTCTTTCGAGATGCAGTATTTGTCATAGAGCCTGTTTCGTACAAGTCGTCGTTTGAGATTGTCGCTCGGAATGTTCACTAAAATGACATCGTCGCTCAGTTGTGCTCGTTTAATGCTGTGCCGTATTGCAACACTGATTTCATCCGAAACGAAAGGAAGACAGAGCGCTATTTTGTTGTTATGTTGAGCAGTATTACTTGAAGAAAATGGTCTACCACGAGCAGGATGCATGGGATAGCCATTTTTCTTAGCGATGCTCAGTGCAACATTTCGCGACTCCTTCTGTTCTTTCTCTCCCGTACATACTTGTGTTGCTGTTCTAAACATATTCCGGACAACGGCATTTTTGACGGCTGATGGATGTGCCGAACGAGCATGTAATAAGATGTTTTTAGAGCTACTTTTACGATACCATTTTACATGAGTGTCGCAGCCAGATAGTTTGATTTGAACGTTTAAGTACGGAAGCCAACCATCAACCGGCTGTTCACGCGTGAATCTTATGTACTGCGACTGCTGATTGAGTAATCGGAAACACTCGTCCATTTCGGACTGAGTGGATGTTACTATGCAGCAGTCGTCCACGTAACGACAATACATAAGTGGAAGTCTTGACAGCACCGGTTTTTCGATCCTGCTCATAAAGCATATCGCAAGAACTGGAGCAAGCCGTTGTCCCATTGCGAGTCCCCTTTGTTGAGCGAAGTACGTGCCTGACCATCTGAAGATGTTACAAATTAAGCATTCTCTGATCAGGACCATGACTTGATGTTTGCTCAATCCAAAGGTACGAATGCTTGCACTAAACTCATCCATCATTTCGGATACCGCTTGTAAAGCGTCTTCATTTTGAACGTTGGTATATAGAGACACAACGTCAAATGACTCTGCTACACATCCATTTTCGAATCTGGAGGATTTCAAGCGGTCGAGGAATTGCTTAGTGTTTGCTAAATGGGAAGGTATTTTGTCCAGTAATTGCCCTATAATTTTGCTCAGAAACCAAGATATTCTGTCGGTTGGGCCTCCAACACAACTTATTATAGGTCTTATCTGAAACTGTCTGGCTGCCATCGAGCGAATGTCATCACTTTCTGTAAACTTGTGAGTCTTTACAAGGCTATAGAAAACCGGACATATTGGCGTGTCTAACTTAAGTCTGGCAAGAAAGCTCTCGCTGAGGCCAGCTGATTTTCCTATGCTCATCCAAACGTGATTTAAACGCTTGTACTGCGAATGATATTCCTTTTCGGAAACGCGCTTGTACACACTCTTGTCATTGAGATGGAGTTCGGTGATTTCTCGATCCAATTCCTGTGGCATGATCACGAACTCTCCACCTTTGTCACTGACAGAGATGCGCACTTTTTCAGATCTTATCAAATCACGAACTTCCTTATATCCAAGCATTTCCGAATAAGTCAAGTTAGTACGGCAGCAAGGTTTTGGCTGTGTGTAAGCAGTCAAAACGTTTGAGGATAAAATTCTGAACTTGACGTCTGCCTCAGGTACTGGTTGAGGCTCTCTATAAAAAGTGCTTGGAAAGGGAACACAAGGAAGTGGATGCTCAGCTCGTACTTCTTGTGCGTTTGAATTTCGTTTTTCGCTATTTTTGGCCCTTATTCTCAACTGATCTCGTACTCTGTAAAGACCAGTGATGACTTTACGAAATACGCTTTCATTTAGCAAACACTAAGCAATTCCTCGACCGCTTGAAATCCTCCAGATTCGAAAATGGATGTGTAGCAGAGTCATTTGACGTTGTGTCTCTATATACCAACGTTCAAAATGAAGACGCTTTACAAGCGGTATCCGAAATGATGGATGAGTTTAGTGCAAGCATTCGTACCTTTGGATTGAGCAAACATCAAGTCATGGTCCTGATCAGAGAATGCTTAGCCTGTAACATCTTCAGATGGTCAAGCATGTACTTTGCTCAACAAAGGGGACTCGCAATGGGACAACGGCTTGCTCCAGTTCTTGCAATATGCTTTATGAGCAGGATCGAAAAACCGGTGCTGTCAAGACTTCCACTTATGTATTGTCGTTACGTGGACGACTGCTGCATAGTAACATCCACTCAGTCCGAAATGGATGAGTGTTTCCGATTACTCAATCAGCAGTCGCAGTACATAAGATTTACGCGTGAACAGCCGGTTGATGGTTGGCTTCCGTACTTAAACGTTCAAATCAAACTGTCTGCGACACTCATGTAAAATGGTATCGCAAAAGTAGCTCTAAAAATATCTTATTACATGCTCGTTCGGCACATCCATCAGCCGTCAAAAATGCCGTTGTCCGGAATATGTTTAGAACAGCAACACAAGTATGTACGGGAGAGAAAGAACAGAAAGAGTCGCGAAATGTTGCACTGAGCATCGCTAAGAAAAATGGCTATCCCATGCATTCTGCTCGTGGTAGACCATTCCCTTCAAGTAATACTGCTCAACATAACAACAAAATAGCGCTCTGTCTTCCTTTCGTTTCGGATGAAATTAGTGTTGCAATACGGCACAGCATTAAACGAGCACAACTGAGCGACGATGTCATTTTAGTGAACATTCCGAGCGACAATCTCAAACGACGACTTGTACGAAACAGGCTCTATGACAAATACTGCATCTCGAAAGAGTGCGTAGTTTGTCCACATAGCAGCATTGGTGATTGCGCGAAAACAGGGGTTATATATCAGATAGAGTGTTTAGTTTGTGGTGCTAGCTATATAGGAGAAACCGGAAGAGCACTTGGCATAAAAGTTAAAGAACATCTTGCCAATAAACGAAAAGGTTCTAGTTTCGCCGCTCGGTAAACATAAACATGAATACCACCGCGATAAAGACTACGAAATCAAATGTGCAATTTTGGCTTACGAGAAAGATACGTCTGCGCGGAAAGCTCTCGAAGCGTTTTGGATCACACGCAGAAAACCGCTTATGAACAACAGAAACGAGTGCTTAGCCGTTACGAATGACTTCATGCCTTTTTATCACTATGTGAGCTATGATAGAGTAGTGCAATGATTACATCTACAATGAGCCGCTCAATTTGAATCACTGGCACTACTGTCACCAAGGAAGCGGTCGCACTATACCATCAAGTGGCCGGCGGTGGAGCAAAGGTGTGTTCGTCTTCTCCCGTCTAGCGACTTTTGCTTGTAAAACTCGAGAGGGGATCGAGAAGCTAACCGAGGGTTGATGAAGCACTTGGTGGGGCAGACATAAGGTCACTAATCCCGCACCACTTTAGGCCTCCGAAGACGACGAGTAGTCGAAACGCGTTAGGCCACTGATGTAATAAAAAGCTTCACCCAAACCTCGTGCTGGCTACACTATACTGACGCAATCTGAATTATGCCGAGGTTTCAACAAGAGAGGACGAAAAACTTACTGATCAATGTGCCGCCACAATTAGTCCCTCTCGTGCGGGAAGCATTATCGCTCCGCCAGAAAATAGTTGCGACTCGTCAATCCTTGAGATTTCTGAAGCGATGTAAGGCCGCCGACATGGTGCCACGGTTCATTTCAAATAAGAAGCTGGGAACAGTATGCAACCTTCCCGAAGAACATCCGAAAATCAAGAAGATCTACCGCATCATCCTGGGAACTGCGATAAAAGAAAAACAACATACATTGTTCTCCTGCATTTTGAAATGTAACACTAAAGAACAAGCCTGTCAACGGCTTCTAGCTACTCCGACTTGGAAGAGGATTGAGAAAGGATCGAGATTGATTTGTGATTCTGTTCGATCTAGCGCCAAGTCTTCCCTTTGCGCAAAGTACGACAAACTCCTGAGCGCTACTCGCAAAAATCAAAGGACTGGTGAGAGCAACGTACCCGAACAAAACCGCAATGTAAGTGACATAGCTCAAAACGAATGTCTGGATTGCACGGCAAGAGTCACAGTAATCGGCAACACTCAGATTTCCGACAATGCGCGTAAATTTTTAAGCTTGGGTCCTTCATTTTCCATTACTCAGAACGTCAATGAAAGCGTATTTCGTAAAGTCATCACTGGTCTTTACAGAGTACGAGATCAATTGAGAATAAGGGCCAAAAATAGCGAAAAACGAAATTCAAACGCACAAGAAGTACGAGCTGAGCATCCACTTCCTTGTGTTCCCTTTCCAAGCACTTTTTATAGAGAGCCTCAACCAGTACCTGAGGCAGACGTCAAGTTCAGAATTTTATCCTCAAACGTTTTGACTGCTTACACACAGCCAAAACCTTGCTGCCGTACTAACTTGACTTATTCGGAAATGCTTGGATATAAGGAAGTTCGTGATTTGATAAGATCTGAAAAAGTGCGCATCTCTGTCAGTGACAAAGGTGGAGAGTTCGTGATCATGCCACAGGAATTGGATCGAGAAATCACCGAACTCCATCTCAATGACAAGAGTGTGTACAAGCGCGTTTCCGAAAAGGAATATCATTCGCAGTACAAGCGTTTAAATCACGTTTGGATGAGCATAGGAAAATCAGCTGGCCTCAGCGAGAGCTTTCTTGCCAGACTTAAGTTAGACACGCCAATATGTCCGGTTTTCTATAGCCTTGTAAAGACTCACAAGTTTACAGAAAGTGATGACATTCGCTCGATGGCAGCCAGACAGTTTCAGATAAGACCTATAATAAGTTGTGTTGGAGGCCCAACCGACAGAATATCTTGGTTTCTGAGCAAAATTATAGGGCAATTACTGGACAAAATACCTTCCCATTTAGCAAACACTAAGCAATTCCTCGACCGCTTGAAATCCTCCAGATTCGAAAATGGATGTGTAGCTGAATCATTTGACGTTGTGTCTCTATATACCAACGTTCAAAATGAAGACGCTTTACAAGCGGTATCCGAAATGATGGATGAGTTTAGTGCAAGCATTCGTACCTTTGGATTGAGCAAACATCAAGTCATGGTCCTGATCAGAGAATGCTTAACCTGTAACATCTTCAGATGGTCAAGCATGTACTTTGCTCAACAAAGGGGACTCGCAATGGGACAACGGCTTGCTCCAGTTCTTGCAATATGCTTTATGAGCAGGATCGAAAAACCGGTGCTGTCAAGACTTCCACTTATGTATTGTCGTTACGTGGACGACTGCTGCATAGTAACATCCACTCAGTCCGAAATGGATGAGTGTTTCCGATTACTCAATCAGCAGTCGCAGTACATAAGATTTACGCGTGAACATCCGGTTGATGGTTGGCTTCCGTACTTAAACGTTCAAATCAAACTGTCTGCGACACTCATGTAAAATGGTATCGCAAAAGTAGCTCTAAAAATATCTTATTACATGCTCGTTCGGCACATCCATCAGCCGTCAAAAATGCCGTTGTCCGGAATATGTTTAGAACAGCAACACAAGTATGTACGGGAGAGAAAGAACAGAAAGAGTCGCGAAATGTTGCACTGAGCATCGCTAAGAAAAATGGCTATCCCATGCATTCTGCTCGTGGTAGACCATTCCCTTCAAGTAATACTGCTCAACATAACAACAAAATAGCGCTCTGTCTTCCTTTCGTTTCGGATGAAATTAGTGTTGCAATACGGCACAGCATTAAACGAGCACAACTGAGCGACGATGTCATTTTAGTGAACATTCCGAGCGACAATCTCAAACGACGACTTGTACGAAACAGGCTCTATGACAAATACTGCATCTCGAAAGAGTGCGTAGTTTGTCCACATAGCAGCATTGGTGATTGCGCGAAAACAGGGGTTATATATCAGATAGAGTGTTTAGTTTGTGGTGCTAGCTATATAGGAGAAACCGGAAGAGCACTTGGCATAAAAGTTAAAGAACATCTTGCCAATAAACGAAAAGGTAGTCTAGTTTCGCCGCTCGGTAAACATAAACATGAATACCACCGCGATAAAGACTACGAAATTAAATGTGCAATTTTGGCTTACGAGAAAGATACGTCTGCGCGGAAAGCTCTCGAAGCGTTTTGGATCACACGCAGAAAACCGCTTATGAACAACAGAAACGAGTGCTTAGCCGTTACGAATGACTTCATGCCTTTTTATCACTATGTGAGCTATGATAGAGTAGTGCAATGATTACATCTACAATGAGCCGCTCAATTTGAATCACTGGCACTACTGTCACCAAGGAAGCGGTCGCACTATACCATCAAGTGGCCGGCGGTGGAGCAAAGGTGTGTTCGTCTTCTCCCATCTAGCGACTTTTGCTTGTAAAACTCGAGAGGGGATCGAGAAGCTAACCGAGGGTTGATGAAGCACTTGGTGGGGCAGACATAAGATCACTAATCCCGCACCACTTTAGGCCTCCGAAGACGACGAGTAGTCGAAACGCGTTAGGCCACTGATGTAATAAAAAGCTTCACCCAAACCTCGTGCTGGCTACACTGTACTGACACAATCTGATGGAATTCTTTTTATTTGCTCCTAGCTCTTGATCTTTTTCGTTTCAAATCACGGGAATGGTGCCGCTGCAATGTGCAGAATTTTCTCTACCAAATAAAAATACTTCCAATATTTTTCGTGATCCAGCTTAAAAAATGCCAGTCTTGACTGATTTCCTTCAATTGCCTCTAGCTCTAGAACTTTCCAACGCCAATTCATAGCAAAGGTACTATTGTAAAGAGAAAGGTTTCCTCTTTTGAAAGAAATTAAATTCAAGAAAATCCATTGAGTGGCAAGGAATTTATGGTTTTTTGAATATCCAGCGCAAGAACTTTTGGGACAACCTGATATATAATTGTAAACAGTATTTCTTAGCGGGAGTCAGGAGTTGATGTGTTAGGGGTAAGACCCAATGGCGTACTCAGAAAAATTTTTTGGTTTGCTTCTGAAAATTTTCGCGGGCCCATAACTTCGAGATTATCGAAAAAGGGAGCATGGAGTCAGCCACGCCTCCGAAAAAAAAATTCTATAAAGCGAAATTGAATTTTTAGAAAATTTCGAAAATTATTCTAGTTATTAACAAGTATAGGCAAGTCATTTGCACATTTTTACACCCTCGGTATGCCACTGGTAAGACCTTATCATAAGCCTTAATATTTCCCCAATCGCGGCGTTGCTTTCCACCGTAAAAAAATAAATAGCGGTCTTGATAGTCGCATTACAATTCATGTCCATCCCACCATCCCATATACTTCCGCTGTCATTGCTCTCAAACGACAATTTCCACTCTTAGAAAACAATGGCACACGCTTTTTTTTTCGAGACCCATCGCAAAAAATATAATCACTCTTTGTCCCCACTGTCAGTGGGGTCAGTGGACGAAAGAAATCAATTACTTATTCAGCGATATTTTTTCGCAATATATCCGACATACTGTGCGGACCCGTCATACTTCGCCGAAAAAAGCTCAAAAGCGCTCAAAAAAGCCCAACAGCGCGCGCGGAAGGG
>CATQJL010000001.1:20787807-20821308 GCA_958299035.1 Cylicocyclus nassatus
AAGCAGTGGTATCAACGCAGAGTACTGGAACAAATGCTGGCCCAGTTTGACGAAGTGTGTGGAAAGATCGGTCTACAGCTGAATCTAACGAAGACGATGTTCATGAGGAACGGAAGAGTGCCTGATGCTCCTTTCATGCTCAACGGGACGAACATCACCGAATGCTCAAGCTACACCTACCTAGGTCGTGAACTCAATATGATGAACGATCTAGCTCCGGAACTGAGCAGGAGGAAACGTGCAGCATGGGGAGCATATAAGACAATTGAGGACGTAGTGAAGAAGACCAAGAACATCCGGCACCGCGCCCACCTTTTCAACTCGACGGTTCTTCCTGCTTTGACGTACGCTTCAGAAACATGGACAATGAGAAAGCAGGATGAACACGCGGTTAGCGTCATCGAACGAGCTGTTGAGAGAGTGATGCTAGGAGTGAATCGACTCACGCAAGTGAGGCAAGGATTACGAAGTTCTACCCTACGTCAACGATCGAAGATCAGGGACGCTGCCGCGTACGCCAAGCAGAACAAGATAAGATGGACCGGGCACGTAATGCGTTTCGACGACAACCGGTGGACGAGAGCTGTAACAGATTGGATACCACTGGACGTCAAACGCGAACGAGGAAGACCGCCGACGCGATGGTCAGATATGTTCACGAAGTTCTCAACTACGTCCTCAATTGTCTTATATGCTCCCCATGCTGCACGTTTCCTCCTGCTCAGTTCCGGAGCTAGATCGTTCATCATATTGAGTTCACGACCTAGGTAGGTGTAGCTTGAGCATTCGGTGATGTTCGTCCCGTTGAGCATGAAAGGAGCATCAGGCACTCTTCCGTTCCTCATGAACATCGTCTTCGTTAGATTCAGCTGTAGACCGATCTTTCCACACACTTCGTCAAACTGGGCCAGCATTTGTTCCCCTGCGTGATGCTTGGTGTTATCAATACGATGTCATCAGCAAAGCGAAGGTGGTGTAGCTGCCGGCCGTCGACTTTCACTCCCATGTTGTCCCATTCCAACTTACGCATGACGTTCTCCAGAACGGCACTGAATAGTTTCGGCGATATCGCCTTGTCGCACGCCTCTTTTCACGTCAATGATGATGTCCTTGTAGAATGGTGTTATGGTGGTTGTGAAGTCGTTATACAGCTCACGAATTATCTTGATGTAATGAGTCGGAATACCTTGATTGCTCAAGGCATCGATGACGGCTTCAGTCTCAACCGAGTCAAAAGCCTTCTTCAAGTCGATGAAGGTGAGACAGAGCGGCATCTTATACTCTCGTGACACTTCAATGAGCCTTGACACCGTGTGTATGTGGTCGATCGTGCTGAATCCTCTTCGAAACCCAGCTTGCTCGCATGATTGTCCCTCGTACAACTCTCTTCCGATCCTGTTGAGAATGACTCGCGTAAAGAGTTTGTAGACTACAGACAACAAGCAGATAGGGCGATAATTGCCGATGTCGCAGGGATTTCCCTTCTTGTACAGCAACACGGTTTTGCTGGTCTTCCATTGCCTTGGAACCTTGCCTTCCGTCAGGTACCGCGTGAAGAGCCTTGCCAAAGTCTTGATGAGAACTGGTGAAAGATTCTTCAGATGTTCTGGCTTAATCCTGTCGGGACCGGGTGCTGTACGGTTTTTCATCGACATGATAGCATGACGAATCTCGGAAGGAAGAACAGACGGTGCGACATACTCGTCCTCCTTGAGATGGCATGGTGGAAGGTGGACGTGGCTCGCAAAAAGATCCGAGTAGAAGTCGTGGATGACCTTCTCCATTGATCTTCGGGAAGCAGTTATGGTTCCGTCAGGACGACGAAGTGCGGTCATCTTTGTCTTGAAGTTGACGAAGCTTCGGCGGGCGTTGCGTATACTTCTTCCAGCCTCCGCGGCGTCAACCATCACTGCTGCTCTTCTCTCCTTAAGGTCTTCTTTTATCGCTTCTCTGCATCGCTTCGCAAGCTCGGACGTCAGTCGGTAGTTGCCTGTGGCTCGTGCGCGTCCACGTTGGCGTATCAGCTCCAAAGTCCCCGTGGTGAGACGCCTTCTCGTACTTCTTAGACTCTGAGCTTCCTTGGCACAACCGTGGAGATGTTGTACGAACCGTTCGTATTCTTCGTCGATGTTGTCCTCACGGTATCTCGCCATGAGCCGGATATCGAAGAAAACAGATCCCAGTTGGTGGTATTCATGGGACGATTTTCCTGAACTTGACGGCTCTCTCTCCATTCCGCGGAAAGTAGAATTTGGCGCGCAGGAGACGATGGTCTGATCCCGTGTAGAACTTCGGAACAACAGCGACATCCGTCAGGCAGTACCTTCTGTTGACGATGATGTGGTCAATCTCGTTATGGTACTCTCCACCGGGCGATTCCCAGGTCCAGCGTAGGGAAGAGGGCTTTTGGAACTGTGAGTTTCCATGGATAGTCCTCGTCGTCATGATAAACTCGGACAGTCTCTCCCCTTGTTCGTTCCAGTGCAAACCATGGATTCCGATGTGAAGTTCCTCAGTCGACCTTCTAGTTCCGATCTTCGCGTTGAAATCACCGACGATGATCTTGTAGAAGGTATGATCTTCTCTGTAGAACTTCTCCAAGTCCATATAAAATTCCTCGAGTTCGTCCTCGTCGTAGCTGGATGTTGGGGCGTACGCAATGAAGACGGTCAAGGCAGGGATTGATCCACATCTTGATATTCGCAAACGTCCGATTCGAGTTGTAAGTTGTTCGAACGAATCGATGTTCATGGCCAAACTCGTGTTGACAAGGACTCCCACTCCACCTACTCCTCGACTGTCGCATGTTCCTGGAAACAGTTCTTCTCCAGTCTCAAATGTGGCGTTCAGCGGGTGGTTCCTCCTTGTCTCGGTCAGTCCGATGACGTCGTACTTAATCTTCCTTGCTTGCATCATGAGATCTTCGATAGATGCGTCCGATGCCAGCGTCCTCGCGTTGTTGTCAACAATATAATGTAAGTTGGCTTGTTGGCTCTTGGCTAAATTCCTGCAAACTAATATGCTTATGTTGCATTCATACAAATTACTACAAACGTTTGCACCGCTGTTTTCTTTGAACAATCGTTCTCTCATCTACTCGATTTACCAAATTCCTTTACGAAGAACCTTAGTCAAGGCACTTTGAATTGGACATGCGACCTTTTTATAACCCTTTTGAAAGAAGTAATGTCCTTTCAATCACCATCCTCCCCCTCAGTTTCTGGCCCTTCCCTGTCCCCACAGAGCCTTTTGGCCACGGAATTAGACAATCCTCAATTTTTTCCTTACAATCTAATTTTAGCAGCTCCTTGTCATGCTTATCCGTGAAGAATGCTCGAACTCGTTTTTAAACCCGTTTCTTCCTTGAGACACCGCACCCAATTTACATCGCCTAAAGGCTGGCTAAAGCTGACAGAAAGTAATTGCATGTGGAGTGGAGGTTTTGTGGGTTGAAGAATCACCTGGCTTCATTAGACGAGCTGTCGTTGGTTTTTCCGTCCACATTGTTGTCCTTTGAAGACTGACTTGCTCTAGGAACGGACCTTGGCAGCCTTGTTCCTAACTAAAAATACCATTCTTCCCTTTTTTACAGCAAATTTTTTCGACAACTCCTGAATTGGTCCTTAAAATCTTCGTTCCATCCAAAAGTGGTTATGCTGACGAGTTAGTGAATTAGTTTTCACCTCACCACCCCTCATCCCCTTCATTGAGGGGGGGGGGCAAATTTGAGGGAGCCAATGCTGCCCAATTATGTGTTCCGAAAACTGACCACTCCTGAATGATCCTTGTCCTGCTGCTGTTATTAGGGATTAGCTGTGGCTAGCAATATTGCCTAAAAATCAAAGAAAAACGAAAATTTGAGATATGGGGGATTCGCATTCATTCCTATGCATAGAAATAGGAAAGTATTCCATTCGAGCAAAGTTTGCCTTCGCTTCCTGCAAGACTCATTTCGTCCATTCATTGCCTTAACCATTCAATGTAACAATCACTTGCTTTTCCAAGGCAGTCATAAATATATCATAATGCAGTGATAGTCATTAGATTAGTTATTAAACTCGCCGTTCGATTTCCTTGTTTTTACAAAATAATTCTTTGTATTGAACTTGGTGGCTTCTCCCATTCAGCAATCAAACTCAGCCTTTTCTAGTATTCAGAGCAGTGTACTCGTATGGAAATTTCAGTCAGATTCAACATAAATAAGTTTTTTCATTGGCTAATAAAAAAGTATTAGAACTTCCATTTTTTCGTCACCACACCAATCTAAATAAGTGTGTGCATTTGTATATCAAAGTACACCATCTCAAAAACTGTTGTTGAGAAAATTACGATTGTTGAGAAAATTACGAGAAAGCAAACAACTGGAATTGTGGAAACTCCCATGTCGTTGACATTGACACAGGCCATCATGTAAATTTTGATAATTTAATCGTTGTTTTTTTTTTGATTTACTTATGTTTGTTTCAATTCCTATTGTATGATTACTCATGATAATGAGGCTAACACAAACAAATTTCTTTTTTTTCAAGCGTGAAGTTAGCTGTCCCTTTTGCACAAAACTGAGACTGCGTCCTCTTATTTCAAACCGTGATCCTACCATAACCGCAAACAGAAAGCTACTGCCTGCAAAGTCTACTTTACAGCCCCTCCGAGCTTCACGACCACCACCTGAAAGGAATGTCAAATACACATCAACCTCGTTGTGGAACACTTAGGTCTTAACATCAACTTGAAACACGAAGTTCTCACTCAAAATTAGAAAGAAAAAATTCGGCAGCTACAACTTTTTGTAAAGGCATTCATTTAGTAGAATTAACCTTGCTTGAAGTAGTGGTTCGCAGTCACACACGTTTGAGCATCAGCACTGATACACACAAATAGAAAATTCGAGTGTTCGTCTTTATTAATATAGCTTTTATTGCGGCGATATAACAAAATATTTTTTGCTTTCACAATCTATCTTATATTATATTGAACAAATTAAATGACTCTTTACAAATTTGATCTTCATAATTATTACAAATTTTTGATGCAAAGCCTATAGTCTAACATAACAGTGGAAGGTTTGTGAAGGCTCATGACAATTAAAATTTGTAAAAGTGATTAATCTGGGGTCCTATAGAATCTAAAGGCAGCGATTATTATGAGCACTATGTGCTCACTTAATATCTGTGTAACGCTATGAGATCTTGTCGAAGGGGTGTACTTACAAGGAAAGTATCCAGTGACCGTGGCTATTCGTAATGAAATGTATCCCATAAGACGCATCTCAAAACGCTGATTTCAAACCTGTACCCGCTATCTGCAAAACGATCTTCTAAAGGATGTTATGAACTTTTTTTGAGAAACTTGGGCATTTCTGAATAGCCAACACTCTCAGTATGGATCTAATATATTTCCTCATGCAACGTGACGAAATCTTAGGAAGATGACCATTTTGATTAGGTTAAGTGATCCAAGTTTAACACTTAAAACAAGAAAAATTTGCATTGATGACTCTGAGTCTTTAATAATGCAGTTTTTTTTGATAATCATAATTTCAGCCAGATAATCGCTTCGCAGATATTCAAATCCAAAGTTTTGCCGTCATTGATAAGTAACTGACCAGCATTTTTTCCACTTTCACTCTTACTCTTTTACTTCGTTAACTTCCCTCCTAAATGGGTGTTTATCTCAAACAGATTTTTATAACCACAGACATCGCCACTGCTCTTTCATTTTTACTAAATATTGCTCGTTCTCGAACCTGCTGAAGCGATTAATTGAGAGCATTTTAGTCAAGTTATTCTTTGCCAAAAATTTTCTGGGAAGAGTTTTTGTGAAATAATGCCAATCGTATTTGCCCTACAGTTGCTTCCGTAACTTTTCGCTAAGTTTGGGCGATTAAAAAACTGTAGGTCAGATAATGTCAAGGTATATTTTTCACTTCTCTTTCTCTCTTCTTACTGGTCCATCGCTGTACAGTATTGAGAAGAAACTGCTAAGTAGAATAAATTTTCTGCTTCAGTACTACGATTTTTAGGCATGTCGCCAAGCTGAGCACATTCTGATTCCGATGTTGAGACTAGACAGAATACTGCGATGTCTAACCATTTCTTTCTTACCAATTCTAGCAGATTACAATTTTTTCTGTCCACGAAACTATTTTCTTGCTACTCAATGGCCGACAGTGGTTCATCAATAGGGTCTGGTTTCATGGTATAATTCTAAAAAGTTTATCGTTTGAGCGATTTTAGAGAAATTGACCTTTATAGCCTATCCCTTGCGACTAATATACTTATTTATAGGAAAGTTCAACCTCTTCCAGAGCTTTCAAAAGCCTTATATGGTTTATAAAAAATAAAGAAGTTTTGTCACGCTTAACTGTATTATATTGGCGGTTCTTCTAAAATAAGGTTGCTTTCCCTTCAAAACCTTTTTTGCGAAACAACTTGGCCATGTGTTGATGAAATAAATTCGGAGGTACAACTACCACCTTTATTAGAAAATAATTCCTTCTCCTGGGAAAGTTTCTGCGTTTGCCAACAATTTTGCTGATCACAAAAATCTTTCCACTTATTGATAGATAAACTCGTATACTCAAGATTTACATCCCTTTCTTGAGTTATCATGTCTCCTACTTGAGTGACTTTTTCTAGCATACACGAGAAAACGCAATTACTCTTGCATAGCCTTGCAATTCTTTATTTGCTGGAAAAACTCTTTCCATAACCAACAATCAGAACGTCTCTGCTATTCAAAAACGATGAAAGAACTCGATGCGAAGGGCGGCACAGCAGAAACAATGGTATGTGCTGCACGCATGTTATGAATCAGCAACGAAGGCTCGTGTGTAGAGCGAAAGAGAAACAAAAACGGCGAAAGGCGGACCGTTACGTCGCGTCGTCGTAGTTTTTTACGTGAGAGTTGTTCAAACTTGGACTAGAAATTCCCGCTATTACGTTGGGATAAAGGCGTGTATGCGAAAGGCGGCTATGTATTTCAAATTTCGCTCCAGTCGATCTCTCTTTCCACTGGTCGATTTAGGTCCCTGAACGATTAGTGAGTAATTGAGTAATTTGAGTAATTTTCAGTAATTTTCAGTAATTTGAGTAATTTTTCGTTTCTAGGTAATTTTTCCGCTGCAAGCATCTTTTACCACTAATGGCCCAGCTACACTTAACCCTGTTTTCTTCATCTCCACTGAACAACGGCTACGTATCATTGCCACTTCTTTATCCCTTGTATAAAACAGAATTCTTTTTGTCTGTTCATTCAATCTACTTTACGGGTAATTCTCTAGAAATTTGCTCTTTTGTCTTCATCCTTTTCACTTCACTCAAATGTTACCTTACTAAGGCAACAAAATCTCCTTTCACAGTCTTTAGCGTAATAGTCTATTATTTAGAAAATTTGAGGAATGGCCTTCAATTTTTGGCGTTCAGAGCAAAATACCCCAGTTTTTAGAGGAGGAGGGAGGGGGGGGGGAAGATGACAGAACCAGAAACCTAAAATCTGGCTGGAACATGAACTGTCTTCCTAAAGTATCCCAAGGAAACGTGGAGTAATCTTACCATCATCTTATATCCCTAATGAAATGGGATTTTCCTGTTCTTCTACTCGATTTATTTCCATCACCACAATTACGATTCAAAAAAAATGGGATAAGAGATAGCTAAATATGAAAGTTATCCGGAAAGCACAAATTCGACTCAATGATAATTTCTATGCTTTTTTATCACTACTTCCAATGTTTTCTTAGCGCAAGTGCGAAAAGTCCAAATCAAAATTTTTGAAGTTGTGACAACTTTATTGAATTTTTTTTCTTGAAATCATCGCACTTTATTCACAGAATAAGGTCTAACAAAGTGTATCAGTTCTTGGGAGCAGAAAAAAAATCCAAAGAAAAAAATGAAAATTACGAAGGCGGTATGTGAATCCGTGAAATGAATGTTACTCTTGCGCACAGTGTTTCTTGTAATCAGAGATTCAGAAAAAGGATTTGGAGTTTGCCAAACATTCGCAGTAAGAGAATTCGAAAAATGAAAAATGAAATTTGGAATTGTCCACACAGATTTTTCTTCAATTTTTCTCTATAAATCTTACAACTTTGCATATTTCTTTTAACAATACAATACGTGAAATCTTGGCATTGACGCTATATCCGTATCGGTTGCGACCGACGTTTTTTCTAACTTCAGAAATAATTCACAGTTGTCGTCGTTATTTTACCCGGATCTTAACCTATTTTCGTGTCATACATGGTGTTAAACACATTTATTGCGGTGAACGAGAGAAAACTCGTCCGGGTCGCGATTTTGGGCCATGTTCGAACATACGCTACAAGGCGCGAGGCAAAGAGGTCATTCCGGGATTAATCTCACACATTCTGTTATCAGTGTTATGACTGCGATGAGTGATGTTTATTTGGTTGGGGGAAACAGGGGGGGGGGGGCAAAGGAGGATCAGAGGAAGGGCCCCTTGAACTTGTGAAATGAATCTTTTCTTCGATTTTAACAAATAACTTATTTTGGGCTCTCTTTGAGCAAAAATGACCCCCTAAGCCAAGTCAACTCGTCCAAATCTCTCATTCCGTCCATTAATCGCTCATCATGCACCCAAGACAGTTGTTTTTGCAACCAAAGACACTAGCGAAGTGACCTATACAAATTGCTTCGACGCTTCAATCGCTTTCAAAGGACTCAACTCATCCAAGCGCACTTGGTTATCGAAGACAATACCGTATAAATCCACTGTATTAACCTCCAATAAACCATCGCCGATTATTGAAATAATGACAAACAAAACAACTTTGCTTGCTCTTTCATCATGTTGCCCACGATTATGACTGATTAAACTACCCTCTTATCCTCAATCATTTGTCGGTATAACTCATCAATTAGATATGATTTGCAACATCCGCTCCAGCCTCTCGATCACTCTGCTAAAGGCCAACCCTTCAAAATTGCATTATATGCAGAGTTTTGAAAATTATCACTAGTGCCAGTTCACTTCAGAGGCTTAATTTTTCGCAAACTTTTCACAAAGTTAGCAGCTATTTTTGTCAAGAAAAATAAGTATTTTGAGCTTTCTATATCAAACACTTGAAAAAGCAAGCAATCTTTTACCTAAGTACTAGGGTGGAACTGTTTATTTACGAAACATCAGCACCATATAACTAATTCATGACTGTCCAGAATATTTGAACAGTTCTCCCTCTTCCACTGTTCGGCGTAATAAAATTTTACGTCAATATAATTTCGTAACTTTCGAGGACCTTTTTGCAGCTTTACAAGCCGCAATGGCTGTGTGTGCCGAATCGCTGCCAAGCGTGATTCATTGTTATACTGTACTCGTGCGTGATCAGAGAAAATCGCTTTGCTTTTTTATCCCCCCAGCATTTTCCCATTCATGGCTTTTACACAGCCATAATAAGGAAACATGTTTTGTCGCAGGTTATGCCGACTCTCCCAGTTTCTCTCCAAAACTCGTCCGAATTTGAATAGCGCAGTTACTTTTTATGGGCAAGGTTGAGGATTACACACATGTCATTTATGATGCCATTTTATGATTCGGACCACTCCTTCTTAGTCACGGCCAGATGTACGAGTTTTCCGACTACCTCCCTTGTTATAACAATAACGGTGGTCTTACAGCTACTGGTTGTTTGGTTGTTAATCGTACATATCGGTGGTCGTAGTGACGGAATTTTAAGATCCAGATATCGTTATTATGAGACATGTGAGTGGAGATGGGGATGTACATGTGCTCCTGAGAGGAAAATTATGAGCGGGTACGAAATGGGATTTGTATGATTAGCGCAAATAAGTGCACAAGATGCTTCGAAATCATACAATACTGTAGGAATACGGTAACTGCAACGCCCACCATTACCTTAATGTTATTGTGTGGCCTTGCAAACGATTTCTTGCTCAAACTCGTCTTCACTGTGATCAGCTTGTTTGTAGTTCTGTGGCCATACCCTCATTTCTTGAGTCATTGTGGGGTACGGTAGGCAGTGCACGTGCTTATAACACGAAATGATCTGGATTTCTGCACATTACTGCACATCCTTACAACCATCTTAGCCTGAATTCACTGTGTGAAACTTATTAAGGAGATGCACGCATTTCTCGCCTTCAATAACATCTTGTTTGTTCTAATCACTATAAGTATACTGTAGCTATCTGGTCATCATTACTTACTGATGGGGTCGTCAGCAATCTCATCGGCAATTTACTTAGGATATATCTTTATGTTTATGCTTTCTACTACTCGCTCATTCCTGCTCCTGTGCACAGTCATAGCCTTCGTCGCATTCAGATGGTATCGCCGACTACTGTAAAATATTGTAAATCTCTGTTTTTAGGTAAACATCTACGCAGTAGGAACGTCACTATCTCGGCTGTCACTCAGGAACATTGCATGTACTTTACCTGTGATTAAATCACCCCTCTTGTTCCTTCCTTCTATCTCCCTCATTCACCTAAAGCGAATCATAAAGGAAGAAAATGCAAGTTTTAGGACTGTTCTTTTTCTTTCCTGCTTTTACTCTTAATTTTACAACAAATAACTCATCACTTGCTTAAGATAACAGTGTTACCTTTAGCATCAACTTTATCTAGGGGTGTCATAGTTTTTTTTTGTTTTGAAATACGTAGAATCACTCATTCAAAGTTTTAACGGTTGAATATAGCATTTATTTGTTCGCGTTATAAGTTTGTGTGCTTTTTTGACATAAACTATTTGCTAATTTCCTGCATTGCTCAGGGAGGTTGTTATGCATTTTCTCTTTTTTCGCTCTTGTTTTACCAGTTCGTCCGAACTTGAAAATAAGGATTCCAAAGGTAAAAACCCATTGACTCTTATTTGTAGTTGTTTCTTGTACCAAAGACAATGAACACTGAATATTGCATAAAATGTTTTCTGGCAAAAAGACTACAACACTAGAGCAGAGTGAAAGCTTTTCACATTTATAACTTTGATCAGCAGCGTATAGAAAACGAGAAAAGCTCAACCAAAAAGCGCACGAACTTATGAATGAACAGTTTGATACGTAAGTAGTTCGAAATGCCCAAGAAACAAGAAAAACGAACAAAAAATTGAATTGATCACTATTTTCGATATAGATTTTGGATATATTATGGGAAATCATTACATGCAAAAAAAGATGGCCTCTCACATAAAGACAAAGACTTAATTTTTTTTCCTATCATATCTATTGATAGCTTTAGTCCCTCTCGGCCAACAGGACTACAAATCTTTGGCAATTCTATACATTCTCGAAAAATATTGTACGGCAATGAGTGAAATTTTCTAGATGTGAATCCCCAATTTCCTTTCAACCTCTACTTTGAGAAACATGACTTGGTCTGGGATGTAGAGAATTGCAAGAGCATTGCTTACTGTATAATCAACAGTTGGCTGAGCAGTACTGTTGGCCTTAGATTTCGAAGTTCTTTACCATTTTTGCAGAAGAATTGTAATAGACTCATTTTCGCTTTTTCTGACATGACATAAACTGTACTTTTCCAAGCTTTTTGATTTTGTTTCCGCACACAATTGACGAAATCACAATTTTCATGCATTTTATAAAATTCACAGTGACAGGTCATGTTTCTGCTAATTTATAGGTCCAAGATTTTTCCGGCACAACTCTCCAGCAAACATGATATATTGCAAAAGAAAGTTCTTCTTCTGGCTGTAGAATTCACACGATAGTAAAAAGCAAAATTTCCACATTTGTTTCACTGCCCTATTGGAGTACGCATCGGCAGAATAAACAAAGCTCTATGAAGAGAATGTATGCATGAAGAAAACTAGATGAAAGGAAGTATCAAACGATCTAAGCACAATATAATTGTTGTTCTCTGCGAAACCAGATACGTGGAAAAAAGCTGCAAAAAACGGGTAAAACTCTCGAAAGCAAAGCGCAATATGTTTGCATATATTCATTTCCAAGGTGGAGTGACACTAAGGCCCGTATGCACGTACATCCCCGCGGGGAGGGGATGTGCGTTATACCATTGAAATGATCCCCGCTGGGGATCCCCTCCCCTCCCCGCGCGAACCCCCGTATGCACAAAGACAATATCAAACAAGGGATCCCCTGTGGGGAGGGGAAGTGAACCCCCTTATGCACAAGAGGGGATCAAGCGGGGAAATCACCTTGCTTTCAAATTTTCTATGAAAAACTCTTTCTTTTTTCATATTTTGACTGCAACTCATCTTCAACTCCTCACTTTCAATAATTTAGGGTTGCGGAATGCGCGTATGCAGTGACTGCGCTCGGATCACCAAAAATGATTTTTTTTACTCCCATTATGTTCTTGCTTTCTTGAATGCTGCCCACTTTCGCTCATGCTGCCCCATTTCAGCGTAAAAATGTTGTACCATAGAAGTTGATGAGTCTCTGCAAGGGAATGGGTAGAAGACGTTATGCTGCCGAAAAGGGGGGGGGGTGCCGCGCGGACGCTCAAAGCAGTATTTTAACACATAACAGAAGCTGCAAATCGTGCCAGCTCTCCATAAACGCTACAGCTGCATATCGTCTTTTATCCCAGGGGAATGATCCCCAGCGGTCATCCCCGCTATGCACAAGGGGAACGCTGGGGAGGGGATCACTCCCCCGAGGATCTCTACCCAGAAACACGCGATTCTGCTAATTTTCGTTTTATAAAAAGCAGTTTTACGTTAGAATAACAAGATAAAGAAAATCTATCATATAATGTGATAGTTACAATATGTTGTACCAGCCTTTATGGATAAAACAATCATGTCAAGTAGAAAATGCGCAACTCTCGTGAATAGTCTCAAACTTCTACAGATATTCGAAACTGGCAGATGTATGTCCAGGTTTTTTTTACAAGAAGCGAATATGGAAGAGAGAGTTACAACTGCAAGCTACAGGTCGCTGAGAGAGGAACCCGGCTCCCGTAAAAAATCTTTCATCAATTTGAACGAAATGCTTTGTAATAATTGACTGAAATTAGAATACTCGCTTCTCTGGCTTGACCTACACCATCGAACCCCTACTCCGTTTCAGGGGATGTCGATCCCCTCCCCCGCGTTGTTGAGTTACACTCGTGCATACGGGGATCGAGTGGGGAGGGGAAAGGGATCCCCTCCCCCATTCGAACCCCGTATGCACTGGGGTTCGCTCGATCAATACCTCTGAAACCATTCACACCATCCCCGCTTAGGTGCAGGGGAGGGGATCGCTCCCCTCCCCTCTGTCATGGCGGGGGTCGGCGGAGAGGATCGTTCCCCTGGGGATCCAGCTCCCTTCCCCTCCCCACGGGGACGTACGTGCATACGGGCCTAATTCAACATCAAAAACGGTCCAATCACCAGTTGAAATTGCTTTACCATGCGGATGAAACGGGAATTTTACGAAAAGTAGTCCCAAGAAAGACTGTATTCGCCCCCATGTGAAGAGTTTGCAATTTGATGAGATTTCTATGGAAAAATTTTTCCTCTTTCATTTTGCTACAATGCAAAAACATGAAAAGACAGAATAAGAAAATAAAACCATAAAAAGACAGAATAAGAAAATAAAACCTATTCTAACAATTTGCATTAACTTCATTTTCGTGAATCTCCTACCGCCGACATACCAAACTGCTGACCACCGGTCTCACATCACATAATCCATAACGATACACCCTTCAGAAGCCATCGGGAATGTTCTGGCATTCCGATTAGGGAGATATTCATTAGATTGGGGTAATGTAGTCGTGCTGGTGGTCCCCCTAATGAAAGCCAGTCAATGGGGTTATCCTGGAAGTGTTTCGTTGGGTGCGGTGGGTGAGGAACGCAGAACAACGCAATAGTTGTCGAAATTCTTACGCATGGCTTCTTCTATTCATCTTTGATGAAAGCGATGGTGGGACTGCTGTCACCAAAGCTCGAAAATTAATTCGAAAATTATTGGCACACATTTCTATGGTATAAAAATTCGTTTTCACGCGAGTTTCTGAATCCATCAGAATGCAGCAAAATGATTTACTTTTCTATTTTCCTAGAAATTCTAGGAGTAAAGCGAAAATATACTCTTTAACCATTAAATCGACTGAATAAATTGTATGAATAAATATAATAAGTAAAATTCGCCAAATTCATGTGCTTTTTCTTCTGTAATCTTTCTTGCCTCTTCAAGCCCTAGGTCCTTTCGCTTTGTCTCCAAGATTCTCTGAGGTCGAAATCAAAAAAGGTAATATGCTCTAGCAACTTCCATACAATATCAAACTTACTACAATCTCAAGGCAGAAGGAATAAATCTACCTTACTCCTCCCCCCCCCTCATATAACAGCTCTTGCGAAAAATTCGAGTCAGAGCAGCATCGAGATTACTTATGCATCTTGTTTTTCACCACTCAGCATGGATGGAGCGACAGGAACGTCATGAAGACATGTGTGCTTGCTAGCTGTGGCTTTTGTTCACTTGTGATTTTTGTATCTTCTCAAATCTAATATAGGTATACAATCGTAAAAGTGTAATCAGAATTTGAATACAATATCAATCCTCTTTCTAAATTTGTCACTACTGGTCTATTATAGGATCAGAATTGCATTTTTCGCATTTTTTATCAACTACGAAAATTAGGCATGAAAGGTCGCTGCTGCAAGGAGGGGGTATAAATTCTGAGATGGACAGCTCAAAGCACCTAAATTTGTTTACAGTGGATCCTTTGGATTTTGAGCGATTGACGCAGCCAGCTACTACTTTTGGATCGCAACTTTGAAACCCTTCGCATACTCGGGTTTCATGAATGATTCTAGTAATCACTGTTGTTTCGGTTCGCTGATGCGTTTTCAGTTTCCCGCTAGCAGGAGCCGAGATTTTTGGTTTTGGGTAGCTCATCCCGCCTACAGTTGGCCAAAAGGCTCATAAACTTCTTCGAATTGCTTGAAAATACTTTTTGTGCTTTAGGCTGCAAAATACTACAGTACCCCCATAAATTTTTACTTATCCATAAAAGCCTCATAAGCTGCATCTGAAGTGCTTCTTGCGTATGACTCCATGCATATTCTACAAGAATCCTCCAGCGATCCTCGTTGTCTCCCAAAGTGATCGCAATTAGGTCGGTCCGATTCTTGATGGGTAATAGCGCTGCTCAGCGCCCATAAGGCCTAAGGCATACCTCGAGCGATTCCGGTCGCTGCGGCATTCGGCACAACAGCGACTCTTCTTTATTCGTCGTTGATGCGCTGTCTTTGGTCAGAACTTGCTCCGTTTGCAACAACTTACACAAGCTACCCAAATATACTTCCGAGAAGCGGGCACGATAAATTTGTAGAAATCTGGCAAATCGCCAAGTCGCGTAAAGGTGGCGATTCTGCCGAATCGCGTGAGGTATGCCTTAGGCCTAAGGCCCTCATGCAATCACTGTCCTTATCGGCTCATTTTACTTTTTCCTATTTTAATACATTGATCTTATGGATTAAGCTGGACGCAGATCACTTCTATTTTTAAGGGCTTGCACAGTTAGAAATGACTTTTTGTGCTTGGGTATGTTTCTTGATAGAAAGAGAATCTCAGTAATATAAGTGTAGAACAACATTCTGAATGGCTGCCGTACAAAACTGGGACCGCCCCAAATCTTCTGACTCAAAATGGCTTCCAATAACCTGATAGACGCCGTCATCTGCTGTTCATAACTGATTTTCATAACCATTGGCTCTTCACAATGCTCAGTGCTTGTGTTCGGCTTGCGTGGGTGGCGCGGCTTCCTCAATTAGCAAATCGAGTTCTGGTGATGGTCATTAGAAGCTGAGAACCACCCGCTCGCGGTCATTTCGCCTCATTCAAGCGTTGAAATTGAAACATGTCCCGATCATAATGAGGTTCAGATAGATGACGGGGCGGAAGTGGTTTGGCTGTCGCTAAGTGAAGTAATGGAGTGAAAAGTTTCAGTTATACCATGACTAACGACATTAATCTGACCTAACCTCAGCTTTTTTGGCTGAATTTCAAACTTAAAAATTGATTGTAAACGGTTGAATCCACTGGTAGTCGTAATAGTGTGCAATTGCAATCTTCACTCAACCTAAAAATTTTCCTTGGAAAGAGTGTCATAACCGAGGCTTTTTTGGCGAAGAAGCCAAAAAATCTCGGTTATGATACTGCACTACCGCACCGACTTTACTCTGTCGAAAAGGAAGTACTTCGGAAAGAAAATAGCGTAAGAAGTACGAGAGCGATTATGGTACATCTTGAGAAAGTTGAAGGGCATGTGCAATCACACAGCAAATCACAATCGTGCGGATAAACAGAAATTTTCTTGGGGCAAACGTGTTCTAAGTGCAATATCAATCTCTTCTAATAGTTTTCTAGATTCTACTTATCGTTAGATTCCTTCGAAATTCATCTGAGGAATGGTTAGAAAAAAGTTTGAATTATGAGATTTCCAGCCAGAAATTTTTTGTATTGCTGCATATGTGCCCTGGGAAATGAGTGGCTAATTCTAGAGAGAGCATTAACGCCAAATCCTATATGAATGCTGATTGACCGCCAGGGAAGGTCATACTATGTAATTTTGAATATTTTTCTCAACTATCACATATGATGAGCAGGTTGAATGGAATACCACTTGTAGAATTTTCCGCCTGAAATTCAAGCTTGGACACTGGAATTCTAGAGATTTTGGTATTTAAATACTCTCAAGCACATCCATATCTGGAATGAATTTATTTTACTCAATATAGAATCATGCTAAGAAGGAAAGGAAGCTTGAAGGTGAAGTTGATATGTATTCCTTTTGAGCAACTTCATATAATAGAGATTTCTATAACATTTTCAAATAAGATAGTCCCTCATTTCTTGAAAGCTCCCTACCGCTCTTTTCCGAGAAGCATTCGCCCACATATAAAGAAAAATTTCACACAAACCGCAGGTTTTTTGTAACAATCCAATCCCTCAGCAGCTCCTTGTCAAGCTTGTCTATCCGTGAAGAACGCTTCAGGCATGGTTGTCGCCTCTAACGAACTCGTTCTTATACTGTTTCTTCCTTGAGACCACCACACACCAAATTGCATTGGCTGGCTAAGGCAGGCTAAAGCTGACAGAACGGTAATTGCATGTGGAGGGCTGTTTTTTGTGAAGAGAATCAGCTTGGCTTCATTAGGTACCTGCCGTTGGTTTTTTGTCCAACTGTTGTCCTTTGAAGACTGACGGCATCTGCTGAGGTTTCTTGTTCCTAGACTGAAAGCTCCGGACAACAGCATTCTCCTCCTTTTTAGCAACTTTCTCTAAAAGTTTTAAAGTTTTGAAATGACTGTGCGCCATAAATAAGCGCTTCCAAGCTTCGATGTTTAGCGAATTACTTTTCACTTCAGCACGCTTCACCCCCTTCATTGAAGGCGGCAATTTGAGGGCCAATGCTGCCTAATTATGCGTTCGAGAATTGACCATTCCTAACGAATGATTATTGTCGCTGCTGCTGTAAATAGGGGTTAGTTGTGATAACATTATTGCTTGAAATTTCGAGTTTGGAGAGAGTAGGGTGGGACTGCATTGTATACGATTTCCTTAACTTTCAGTGTGTCTGCTGCTGGGTTAATGAAGAGGCACTAAACATCGATGAGCTCCCCAAAGTTTCACTTTCCCATGTTTGAATTCTTGAAATCATCTCTCATTTTCTTGATCCTATAGTGCTTTTGTAGCGCAAGGATGTCATTTCGCGGAGGGGTTCGTGGATTTACTTTTTCTGAGGAAACTCGAAAATTTCTTTCGAGATCAGCTTTTACTTTCTGCAAAATCCACTCCATGACTTTACACACTCTTATCTCATACCTCGCCTTTCGTTTACTCAGTTGCTAATCTAGAGGTAACTTGCTTTTCCACAGCAGTCATAAATACATCATAATGCAGTGACAACCATTAGACGATTAGTTATTAACTGCTGCTGTTCGATTTCCTTTGAAAGGGTTACCATAATGGCCGTTTTCCTTGGAGCTCCACCTGTGTAACCTATTGCTATAGCTGATTAATGTGCTAGCTGCTTTGCTATAGTATTTTTATGTTCCTTACTTGTTCGTGTTGTTACGAATTAAAAATCACATTTTGAGGGGCATTCAACAAACTTTTGTATAGCTTCACAGAGCAAGTTTGTGCTAGCGTTCTCGCCAAATATGAATTTTGAGCTTATAAGACGACAAGTTATGGTCACCATCCGAAAGGTCGAATCAGCATGCTTGTGTAAATCGGTGACAAACTCATGAATACGATTACACAGCAGTTTTCTTGGAAGTGGAGAAATCACTTAAACTTCTATTATTCTTTCCATAAAAGGGTGACTGTTTGATTCCATAAAATTCGAATTAGTAATTGCATACCATTCAAAAAGTCTGCTTTACAATCTCTCGTTTGACTAATCTTTATTTGGAAAAATTACCGGCACAAAAGCATGGAATCAGGCCCGCATCTAGGCTTAGTTAATGATATCAAGTTGAAACACAAATTTTTCAATCAAAATTCGGGATAAAAGAATTTCGAAAACTACAGCCACAGCGGCATCGACAGTATTCTGAATTCTCTCGCTTTTTTGCTTGCAAGAATTGGTTCATCAAACCCAAAACAATTTCCATTGCAGAAATTTTTCAACTGTTTAGAGGTAGCGCAAAACCAGAGAAATATAAATCAGTGTTCGTCTTTGCTTGTTTTTATCGCCGCGCTATAACAAAATATGGTACTTTTCCGTTATCCGGACCCATTTCTTCGAAAAGCTCTCATAATATACGTTTTTTAGCCCAAAAATTTTTCTTCATAGAATCTTCGAGGACTGCCTCCTTGTCACGTGTCACGAAAAAATTGACACGTTTTGGTCCATTTTAACATGTTTTTTCGAAATTATTTTCGGTGAGGTAAAAGAGAAGTTGTGATCATTTTAAAGCTGCTTAACTGTTTTACATAAACGCAAAGCAATCATAAGTATTTTCTAGAACACCTTGCTTGCTTTCAGCAGTGATTCAAAATGTATTTTTCTTCAATCCTTTTCGCCCTGCAAATTTAGCCGAAAAAACTATAAATGACAGCTTGAAGTATCTTGCTGCTCTTATTTCGCTTTTCAAATGACAGAATCCTAGCGCACTTTTCTAATGTGAGCAAGTCTAATCTATTCATCGATGATATTATGTCATTATTGTTATGACAATGTTCAGTTTGAAACTGTTTGATCGAAATGAGGTAAAAAAATTAACTAAAAAACAGATTAAACTTACATCGCTAGGTAGGGTAACAAGAATTCTTGGTGAAACCTGTTAAACACGTAGATGACAAGTCAAATTTTTTTTGACACATGGCAGAAGGTTGACATTCTTTTCTGTGAAGCTGAGAGAAAATAAGGCACAGGGATAGAAGCAATATCTTTCTTTGAAAAAATGGGTCCGGATAACGGAAAAGTACCCAAAATATCTCTTTGCTTACCACAAAATTTTCTTGAAGCATGTGCTTGGCGCCATTTATTCACTTGGGAATAACTGCTTGCTCTTCCCATTGCCTGAAAAGTATAAATGTTCTAAATATATAATAAAATAACTTTAACCAAGATCGCTATGGACTCTAGGTACCCCTCATACCCATTCTCCTTCTCTATCTATGTCGTACTCTACCATTTCCACATTTCGCGCACAAATTCTCTAGCAAATTCTAGTGTGCACTAGACACTTTCGCATGGTTTCGCGCGCTCCATTCACGCCTTTCACTTAAGAAAAAACCGGCAATTCGACTCGTACTAAATCATAGGTCTCGTAGCACCTGCTAGCTCATCGCTACGGTCGCGACCTTGTCATGAGTCCCTTGTAAAAACTGCATAGGATTCGGCCGCAGAATCTGTACGCAAAAGCTTAGGCTGTCCGTATGTGCTGATCTGTTTGTACGACGCTATGGCGCACAAACGACGCATACCGCCGATCGGCTTAACCATCCGTGGATTAAATACTTTAGCCACAGCAAAGAATAATAATGGGACAAGGATTTCAGCAAGTTCGTGTATAGGATGCGTTGCTTCTCCTTGATCACTCAAAGTAGTGATCGAGGAGAAGCAACGCATCCTATACACGAACTTGCTGAAATGTAAAACTAAAGAAGAACATTGTCGTCGTTATCTGTGTGATACAATTTGGCTGAGGATCGAAAGCGCGTCAAAACAGATATGCGACTCTTTGCGCTCCAAAATCAAATCCCGACTTTGCGAAAAATTCGAAAAACTCTCGCGCGAAGGTAAGCAGAGTCTTTTGGGAGTAGATAGAAATCCGCCAGTTACTCACACTCACAATACAACTGCTCGATCTGAAAACGAGAGAACGGCAAGAGTCACTGTGCTAGGTCAAGCTCAGATTTCTCCAAATGCTATTGAATTTCTGAGTTTAGGACCCTCTTTCGCACCAACCCAGAATATAACAGCCAGAACATATCGCAGCGTATTGGGTTCACTGCAACGATTTAGAGACCAGCTACGAGTTAAATTGAGGCATGACGACCAAATGCAAACGTCTGATGCTCTTAGTAGAAGGACCTTACCATCAATCCCATTTCCGTCTTCATTCTACAAAGAGCCTGAACCTTATGCTGTTGCAGACACCAAGCTCCGTATACTTTCGTTGGGCATATTGAAAATTCTCAATAACAACAAAAACATAAGAAGATCTAACTTGACACGCGCGCAGGAGCAGGGTTTCAGAGAAATAAGGGAACTGACTAATAATGGCACTATTCGCCTTTCGGTCAGCGACAAAGGTGGAGAATCTGTAGTCATGCCAGAGGATCTTGACCGCGCAATAACTGAAGAACATTTGTCAGATCGAACTATCTATCAACCAACAAATGAGAGGGAATTCCTTGCACAAAGCAAGAGGTTGAATCATGTATGGACGTTGATAGTTAGAGAAGCAGGTCTTCACGGAAAGTTTCTTAGTAGGCTGAAACTGGAAACCCCCACGTGCCCTGTCTTCTA
Source organism: Cylicocyclus nassatus (assembly GCA_958299035.1). Lineage (NCBI taxonomy): Eukaryota > Metazoa > Nematoda > Chromadorea > Rhabditida > Strongylidae > Cylicocyclus > Cylicocyclus nassatus. Next base: position 20,808,741 of record CATQJL010000001.1, read on the forward strand.
TGGACTAGTTAAAACGCATAAACTCTCCTTGCGCGATATGCAGTCGGTGTCCGCCAAGTCCTACAAAATACGACCCATCATCAGCTGTACCAACGGGTCAACGGATCGAATATCATGGTTCCTCAATAAAATTGCCAGTCAGCTCTTGAATAAGACTCCAGCCCATTTGAGCAGCACCAGTCATTTCCTTGAGCTTTTGCGGCAGACGAACCTTGACCAGAACTGCGCGTATGAGTCGTTTGATGTCACCTCTTTGTATACTAATGTGTCCATTGAGAGCGCCTTGCAAGCACTATCTGAGATGCTGGACTCGCATGCTAAAACCATGCTGATGTACGGTCTCAGCAAGACGCGCATCATAACGCTCATCAAGGAATGCTTGACCTGCAATATCTTCAAGTGGTCTGGGAAATATTTTGCACAAATTAGAGGGCTGGCAATGGGCCAAAGGCTAGCATCCGTATTGGCAATCTGCTTCATGAGCAAAACAGAACAACCAGTGCTAGCCAGGAGCCCGCTTATGTACTGCAGATACATTGACGATTGTTGTATCGTTACTGCAACTCAGTCCGAAATGGACGAGTGCTTCAGACTACTAAACCAACAATCGCAGTACATAAGCCTAACAAGAGAAAGACCACGAGACGGTTGGCTTCCGTTCCTAAACACACAATTGGTGGTGGCTAGCGGCTCGGTGCGCATTAAATGGTACCGCAAGGAGAGTAATAAGAACATCATTTTGCACGCAAAATCCGCGCATCCGATAGCCGTTAAACGAGCCGTTATACACAACATGTTTGAAACGGCAAAGAATACCTGTAGTGGCAAGACTGAAAGAAAAGAATCATTGGAAATTGCGGCTAAAATAATGAATTCAAATGGATATACGATGCATTTTAAACGCCCAAAAAGAGTCACGACAAAGACAAGCGAACAGAGTATCAACAGGATAGCTCTGTGCTTGCCTTTCATCTCCGAAAGGGTCACTGCCGAAATCAAGCAATGCCTAGCACAAGCACAGCTGCAAAAGGACGTTGTATTGGTAAATATTCCACGAGATAATCTTAAGAAACAGCTAGTGCGCAACAGGCTGTACGACAGAACCTGTGCTACACGAGATTGCGTAGTGTGCCCTTACGGAAGACCCGGTGACTGCGCAAAAACTGGCGTCGTTTACCAAATCGAATGTACAAGCTGCTCTTCCGTTTACATCGGTGAAACCGGCCGGCCACTAAGCGTAAGGATAAATGAACACCTCGCTAGTAAGAAACGTCAGAGCATAATGGGCCCGCTAGGTAAACATAGGAAAGTAGAACATAGCGGTGATGATTTTGAAATCAGGTGCAAAATATTAGCTTTGGAAGATCAAATCTCTGCACGAAAGGCTTTAGAGGCGTCCTATATACTTGCCCGGGATCCGAAAATGAACGGCAAGAATGAAAAGCTTTCTATCACAAGTGATCTATTGCCGTATCTTGCGTTATGCGAACTATGAGATAGCTGATCTATACTTAAGCAGCCTCAGAGTGTTCCGACTGCTCATTTCGTCACTGCAGTCCATCGAGCAAGTTCTGAAGCAGATAACACTGCTACTGGTGACACACTCGGTGGGTAGATTTCTACGCCCAGCCTCTCGATCTTCATCCTAGACGAATCGAGTGCGCAGATGGGAGAAGGGCTTGGCAGCAAGTAGAGTGATATCAATGTGACTGACACCTTTCCAGGCCTCTGAAGACGGTGTGTAACCGAAACGTCAGGCAATAAAGTGTGTCATCGTTAAAAACCTGTACGGCACAGAAGATTAAGTGAAGTTATACTAGAATGCCCAGGTTACAAGAAAGGAGGACTTTTGACATAATATTGGGACAATTTGGTCAACAAAAAAGAGATGGGGGCCTAATCAGAGATGCTGGTTTGTCCAGTTTCTCCGTGAAATTGTAGAAAGTACAAAAAAGTTATCGGACCATTTTGAAGAAACGAGGTTTCACAGGTTTAACGATTTCTTGTATCCTTGAACTCCCAATGGTTCCAGAAATCTTGCTGATTAGAATCCTTTGTATACTAGCTGGAACTTAGGCTTTTGTATACTCGCTGGAACTCAGGCGTGCCTTTTCGGATATCATAAAATGTAATTTCTAATGGGCTTCTTCCCACACTTTTCGCAGCCGTAATCGAATGAATGACTTGGGACTAATCTGAAATTTCACACAATTCATAGCCAATGTGCCGATTCTTGAAATGAATTTTCTATTAGATTAGGTGTGCGGCTTTTTGTAATTTTGAGGTCCCAAAAACTTTCAAGATATGCAAATTCGTAGATTCAAAATTTTAGAGTCACTCTCAAGTCATCCAATGAAACATTTGTGGTAGAAAGTATCCCGGCGCCCGGTCTCATAAATCACTCCTTAATTGGCCGCCAACAAATTTATATAAATTTTCCCCACTTATTTTTAAATTTCTCCAAGAAGCTCAGTCTTCTCGTCTACCAGCTGCTAACCGAACACATGTCTATATAACCTAGGTTAACTTGTGATTAGGAGTGTTGTTAATTACAATGACGGCACCTGACCCCGGTCGGTTACTCTTTGATGTGTCGTTTCGCTTTGTTCACACACAGCAGCTCGACACATACGATACTCTTTCTCTGCTGGAGTGTTTTATTGCCAGAGGTGCGATAGGTGGAGCCGGGCCCCCCAAAAGTGAAGGTGGTAGTGTCGGACACTCACCTCCCAAAAACGTCGACGGGGGGGGGGGGGAGTGCGGGGGGAGGGGGTAGAACGGACGAACAGAGCTATCTTTCTAGGTCAAACTGTGACCCAACGGCCCTCTTTAGGGCCACAGATACGATGAATATTAAAAATATTTATAAATTTTATTTATAAAAAATTAAAATAGACGTGTTTAGTAAATGGTGTATTTGGAAGTAAAAGTTTGTTGGACTGTACGGATTTTATTAAGTAAGTTTTGTCACAACATACTGCGAAGGAAGTAGGTCGATCTAGGCAGTAACAGGGCCGAGAACCAGAATTTTGATTAATTAACTAGTGAAAAATCATGCAAAATTTCCACTGTTATAAATCTGTTGTTTGAAGATGTCAGCAGTTGCGACTTCATAGGTTTTGAAGAGTAGATGTTGCCCTATCAGACAGTGAAGGAATCGAGTCGATTTGAGAGGTAGTCGTTAAAAACCAGAATTCTAAAAATTTACACCATTTTTGCGTGTTTTTTGACAGTTGACAGTTAAACTCTTATAAATCTTGAATGTGAAAGTGTGTGATGTTGCGACTTCTTTTATAGAGTAATTTTGCCTTATCAGAATATGTCTTGTCCGTTCCGATCCATTGAAACACCTCCGAGATCCAGAGTCATGAAAAAGCAGGTAAAAAAGAGCTTTTTGAACTTCAACAGCTCATAACTTCCTCAGAACTGCATGAATCATGTTGCGACTTCATAGGTTAGATTCTTCTCATCAAGAGCTTTCAGATGATATATAATATGTGGGGATTTCGCGCCTTTCACGGCATATGCCCGGGGGTGGAGCTTTTCACCCCAAAGTCTCCACTGGCGGTGTCCGGCCAATACATTAACATGGGCGAGGTGGAGACTTTGGGGTGAAAAGTCTCCACCCTGGGTTAGAGCCGCAAAAATCTTTGAACCCCCACATATTATATACCATCTGAAAGCTCTTGATGAGAAGAATCTAACCTGTGAAGTCGCAACATGAATCGTGCAATTCTGAAGAAGTTATGAGCTGTTGAAGTTCAAAAAGCGGATTTTTACCTGCTTTTTCAAGACCCTGGATCTCGGCGGTATCTCAATGGATCGGTAGGGCTAAGATATACTCCGATAGAAAAATTTTTGCTCTACAAAACCTATAAAGTCGCAACATCACACACTTTCATTTTCAAGATTTATATGAGTTTAACTGTCAACTGTCAAAAAACACGCAAAAATGGCGTGAATTTTTAGAATTCTGGTTTTTAACGACTACCTCTCAAATCGACTCGATTTCTTCACTATCTGATAGAGCACCATTTACTCTTTAAAACCTATGAAGTCGCAACTGCTGACATCTTCAAACAACAGATTTATAGCAGTGGAAATTTCGCATGATTTTTCGCTACTTTTTCATTCGAAATACTGGTTCTCTGCGGTTACTGCCTAGATTGACCTACTACATGGGAATATGCTCTCAATACTTTCTTTTACTTTCCTTTTGCTTATTTTCCTTCTTTTAAGCTTCAGCAAAAAATTTTTTTCAAACCCAAAAGTGAAGGTGGTCACCCTGTACCAGCTCAAAAGTGAAGGTAGGCGGAGACTCGGCTCCCACTATCGCACCTCTGTTTATTGCTCTTTCTGAGTCGTTGCGTTTTCGTGGTTTCTTGGTTTAATTTGAGTGTATTTGGGCAGACTAAGTCTGGAAAAGATACAGAGCAACATTCTCTGAGGTTTTACACGTTTATAAAAGCTACTCATCTATTTCGATATCATTGAATTGTTTGCCTATTTCGAAAGTTTTCTGATCCCGTCCACTTTCAATTCTTTCTTTCCTCCCGCCTTCCTAGCCCTCTAAAAATGTGTCTTCTATTTTCTAAATGCGCTTTTGAACAAAAGAACACACTTCACCAAGAAACTACCACTTTCCTCACCTTACCCCCGTGAGACACTTTTTATGTCTTCATAAATATACTCTTTAGAAATGCAAAAACGCTCAAGTTATTTTTTTTCTTTACAGATTCCCCTTGGAAAGCTCTTGAAGCCATGCATGAAGTATGAAAAGTTTTTGTCAGCTGCACTTCCTGCAAGCGACATTTTTTGTCGTTCTATGCCATTCAATGACGTGGTAGAAAAGTGGTAGTAATCCATGTTTATACTCAAACTAGATTGCAGTTTTTCTCCGTAATTTGACTTCAAAATAGCTGACTACGCTTTAATGAAGTGCTCCTACTGTGTATCTTCCTTAACTGAAAACTGTGAAGAATGCAGCTGAAGATTGAAGTTAAACTACATTTATATGAAAGAAAACACCAGTCTATGTACTTCTGTTCCAAATTGTTTCTCTTGAAAAAAGTTTTTTGTGTTACAAAGAGTCTCTCAGTGCATTGGGGCTTCAAACAATCGATATATCGATTGCTGATTATTTGGCTAAAATGCTGCAGTAATTTTTTGCCTATTCTTTTCTTTCTTCGCTTTTGACCACTATATCTATATACCAGTGGCGTACCGAGGGGGGGCGGGGGGGGGGAAGGGGGGAAGTTACTTATATGGGTTATAAAAATGTGCAAGTGACTTGTTTATACTTGTAAATAATTGAAATAATTTTTAAAAATTTTTAAAAATTCAAATTAGCCTTATAAAAAAAATTTTTTCGGGGGCGTGGCTGACGCCACGCCCCCTTTTTCTGAAATTTTGGGGTCAGGGGCCCGGAAAAATTTTGGGAAGCACTCGAAAAAAGTTTTCGGAGGGCGTGGCTAACGCCACGCCCCTTGATCCGAAAAAATTTTTGTCGCGCCCCCCCCCTCGAGCCGAAATCCTGGGTACGCCATTGCTATATACTATGTACGTAGATGGAAAACGCTTGGGTTGAATAAATAAATGAAAGAAAATGAACGTATAAAATAAAATAATGATTAAATGAATAAGCATCCTTTTATTCAAGCTGCATCGAGCTCGCGAGCCGAAATCAATGTCCTTTATTTCAAACTGAAAAGCGCTTTCATATCGTGAAATCAAATTTTTCATTCACGTGAATTTTATGGCACATTACAAATTTTTATACTCGTGAACCACTGTGCAATCAATATATTGATCGAAAATCTAAATGGACGTCATTTTCCTTCCTAAAAATCGATTTATATGTATGAAGGGTTATTCCAAGTGGATCACAGAAGAATTTCTGTATATCGCAATTATTCGAACTTGTCACCCTGTAACCGAACTGTGTTTAGAAAATTACTTTGAATCAAATATTCTTTGTTAGGATTCCTTCACTCTCCACTTTGCGATATACAGAAATTCTTCCGTGATCCACTGATCCAACGACCATCCCTAGTGCGTTGCCAATTTGCCTTTGCAAAAACTTTTCATTTTTAGTATTTTCCCTTTCATTTCTTTCCTCGTGCTGGTTCGACAGAGATTGCAATGCAGCAAAGAAAGAAGGAAACCAGCCATTTTCTCCAGTTATTTGATTATTTTCTTTCCCTCAAGTCAATCTTCTTAGCTAATCTCTTTGTACTTTTTTCAATCTAAAATCCTCTTGCAATGCGCTGGCGCTCTCGTCACCAGTTCTCTATATAAAAAGAATTCTCTTTCCTTTGTGTTTTATGCACGCCGATGAATGGCAGTGCTAGCAGCGCGGCACGTTTGGATTTATTGAAATCCTCACCGGCCTGACAACATCGTTTTTCACCTGGGGCCCCTGAACGACGCATCGTTCACTGTCACATCACTGCCAGTGAGCCCCTTCCAAATCCTGCTATGCGTTTATTTCAGCCGTGTTTTCTAGCTAAGCAGTTGTACAGCTCTTTTTTGTTCTTTTGTCTATTTGCCTACCGGATGGTAGGGAACTTTTGTAAGTGCATTAATGCAAGGAATTTTCTGGTTGACTGGTCGGGCAGGAATTTTCCGCAAGTCAAGTCAGCGTTTTTACTTTGTGTGCTTTGCAGCAGGAAATAAAACATATCTGCAAAGCCGGCACAAAATATTTTGTGGAAACACTGGTCAATTTTTCTAGAAAATACCATTTTTAGTTTCACTTTATGAAGCGCAAATTCAAATGTATCGGAGGAATTCGAGAGATTTTCCTTGAAACTATCTGGCAGAAGCTTATGGGGATGCGGAGGAGTAAACCTAACTCAAATAAGCTAGAGTACAGTGGATGAAAGTCTCTAGCTAAAAGTTTCAAAGGTTTTTGGGCTAAAAAGGGACTCCGAGTTAATAGAGCTCTAAAACAACTTGTTCGAAAAATCTAAACTTTACTCATAATATTTAGGGAAAAAGGAATCAACCTGAATCAAGAGCCTAAAATCTCCATTCTGTTGGAAAAAAAAAATAAGTGTGAGTGGTGGGGGAAATAAAATATAAGGAAAAGCACTTTTAAAAGCATAGTTATGATCGAGACCTGACTGACCTTCTGACAGTAAGACTACTTCCTTGAATTTTTCTGCGTTCGTATGATTTTGCAAGCCTACTATCAATGTATCTCGGACTTAATTTTATAAAAAAATCGCATTGGTATTGAATGAGTTTAAATGTTTTTAAAGTTTTATGTATAGCAGGCCCTTCCCCCAATTCTCCTCCTTCCTCGTAACCATATCGAAATGATTTAGAGACGCCTACGAATAATGAAGGCAATGTGTGAATTGGTGTTGAAAATAGGCACGTTGGACCGGACAATTATAACAATTTCGCCTGCAAATCCATGTCCTTTTGGTTGTCTCAAATTGTGCAGACAACATTGTTCGTATAGGTCATTTCCGGGCTTGGGAGAAGGGGGAGAGGGGAGGAAGATGTAGGAATGAGAGTGGGGGGCGAAAGTGGAGTCGAAGTGTAGGGAAAGTCATTTACTTTCACCACTTACATTTTCAAATTCATTCATTCATTTTATCATCTATTTTCATCCACTCACTCATTCATTCGTTCGGTTCGACTCTTCATTTGAACTCCTCCAAAGATTTACTTTCCATGACCTAATCCACCTATACTCCGTTTATTTCCCTTCCCCTCTCCCTCTAATAATTTTTTATTAAATCCACAGCAGGTAGTTGCCTAGTTAGTCATGCTGCTCATCGTGCCACTTATGATAGCCAATTAACACCTATTTAGCAGCTTTTTAATATTGTATTGTTTCCCAGTGGGGGTCCATTGAAGCGCAATGGCTGAGGCTTGCATACAGGTGTCGGTGTATGGGCACCACCTGGCCCAGGGCCAGGATGACTATATTGGCAACAATATGGCGCATTCGTTAACTTGAGCCAAAGTGTGAAATTTTATAGTAAGAAGTGATTGAGCGAATTGGGATCATGAGGAAGCGATCGATGACTAGGCGAATTAGAAGCTCAAACTCTGTAGAAAGTAAAAAGGTGTAATGTGCACTTACAGTAGAGGAGTTAAGCGCAATTTTTCCAGTAACACCAAATTCTACAATGTTCATGTCTAACAGATAGTACGTTTTGCCAATTTTGCGGTCCCCTTTCACATTTTTTGCAATGGGAAGATTCAGGCTCCCTATCCCAGATCATTCAACCTGGCCTTGCCCTTATTAATTTTATTAAGAATGACCAAGATCTATTCTGGCTTGACAAATCCAGCCGTTCAGTGTGTCACGGACACTTTGCCTCAGCATAATCGCTGAGGAAAATCACTTGAGGATGACAGCGCAATTATAGTCGAAATAACTCGACGCCTCCGACACTATGAAGGGGGAGAAAGGATGTTTGTGACAGTCGATACGTTATGTGTATACGAGTAGAAGATTGGAGACGGATCTGTCTTCGGCCCGCAGATGATAAGTGCGCGGGGCTGCTCTGGGTAAGGCGAAAATCTGTGGAATGGAGGCATTTCTATTCAAAGAAAGGCAAAGAGCGGGGGGGGGGGGGGGTGGGACCCGCGATCATTCAGATAGACACGAAAAACCGGCAGTAGTTCGAATTGGATTAGCCTCCCGCAGTAATTGTCGCAATCGTCTTCCCCATACGGCTGCGCTCTTCCACACTTTTTTCCAAACCCAGTCATATCAAATTTACTCAGCGACATTCTAGGATATGAACAGGATGAAAGACGAGGGTAAACATTTGACTGGGGCTTCTTCCTTAGTTCTTCAATTTGTTAACGAAAAATCAAGTGATTATCACATTTCGAGGACAACTTCCAAAAGAGTGCCATGCCCTATTTCAGTATAAATTTTTTCCACTGATGTAGCATTTCAAATGAATGTATTACACCACTAGTACTTTGTTTACAAAAATTTCTTGAACGACGCCTTTCGCCTTCTGACAGCGTTCTGTACTGATTAACACTACTTGTTTAACGTAGCCTCCCCCTTTTTTACCTCTACGATTTCTTCTGACAAGTTGTGAAAAGAGAGCTCACGCCTTTTTTTCTTATCAGAGGCATACCAGATTTCTGAAATCTACACCCGAGGCCGTTTTGATGCACATCTTTGCTTTTGAAATCGAAGCTCTGCTTAGCGCAAAAGTCGGCGATCACGATACTCTTTACGACATTTGCGTCGTGAAATCAAAGGTTTCAGCTGTAAATGCGTTTATTTTGCACGTCAAATGCAAACATTTATAGCACGCTACAACTTTCATAGCGAATTTAATCACTAAGTGAAATCAAGTGTTTTCTCTTTCCGCTTCAATACCAAACAGAAATCGGTTAAGTGGGACAGCTATCTATGTTTCTTCGGCCTTGTCTATTCAATCATGCGTGCTCAGAAACTTTCTTTATGGAAACGATGTAATTTCGAAAACTTTGAAAGGATTGACACACTTTGATCATATGCATAGCTTTTCTTTGTTGATCTGGTTGTGGGAGACATAAGTCAAATGAGTTGCACATTAAGCAAAAAGACTGTATAACTAGACAGCAACGTATCTTGCAAAAATTTGATACCTCGTTAGAAGTTGTCGGATTATCCGGTTGTTAAAGCCGAAAAAAAGGTAAGATATCGTAGCTGAAAGTGAATTGCCACAGAAAAGCCAAAAAAAACTTGCTTTGTGAGTTTTCGCTTTTACTTCGTCCGGTGATACGATACCCTCCCCTCTACCCTTTACCTAGCTGAACATCTACCTATCAAACACCACCTTGACTTTTCTCCTTCGTTAGGCCACTTACACCCGGGACCTGTATCGGAGCTATAGTGTCACATTTGTCGTTTTGTTTGTTGTCTAGGATGTCCTTGGTCAGTCTGAGTTGCTAATTATACCTACAAGTGACCCGCCCGACCCTCTCATATTCGTGTAACCGCCTCAAACTCGTCCGCGGCTACGGTAATCCCTATCGGACCATCTGTGTCATGCTTCCGTACACTATACTTAGCTTTAACCGCATTGCAACCGGCATTTTGTCTCCCAGTGGTTCCCAAACACTTTCCGAACTCAATTTCCCAAAGAAAAACCCCTTCTCACCACAGGTGCCCAGATTTCGTACAATTAATTATCTAGTAATATGGAGAGAGCGGCGAGGAATGCCGCGCGATATATCGCGCTTCACTCAATCATAGCGACTGTCTGAAGAGCCGGACAGTGATGAATCGCGGTAACATTCGCAGTTCCTATCTCATCCTTCTTACCTTCTTACTGTCACAGTGTCGTACTCGGTCGGGCAGGTCAACCTTTGTCTGTAGTATTCCGTCAGGTGTTTCTTCTTTTTTTCGAAATTAGGGGTTTGCTACATTATCTTATCGGAAAATTCTCTTGAATCTTGTCGCAATTTACGACTCAAAACAACGGTCTCATTCTTGTATTCATGTCAGAAATAAATGATTGAAGCTGAGTTCACTGTCATAACGGTTTTTACATCATAATTTATGGTAGCTCAATCCATGCCTCTTTCAGCAAATATTGAACTTTTCAAATAAGCTGGCAGTGGCTTTTTACTTGGTCATTTCTTCGTAATCCAGTCCTGTTGTCAATTCAGCTGAGCTATAAATACAGCTTTAAAATAAAGCAAAATTAATTTCAATCATAGACTTCAAATAAGCAAACCTTCTATGGTAATTTTTCTCGGGTTAATGTACAGTACCCACACTAATTATTCGACAGAAAACGCAAAAACTGACGATCCGCGTTTTTTTCGTTTTTTCTTCATAACTTCCTTCAAATTGCATAAAATACAAATCCGAAGAAAGCATAATGCTCAGCTCATCAAGATGAATCTTCTGATATACTGCACTCTCGTACTATTCCGTTTTCAATTTGCTCGATTTTTGTGTGAGGACGGGTATTCGTAGTGGTGTAACTCTGCGAAGAACACACATGGACGGTTCATGTAAACATGGTTCAGTAGTGCTGTCCCCATAGATTATCATGTACTAGTGAGTAGCGAACGATTCCCTTTCCATAGGGAAAGATAGGCCGTTTAATTTTGAAAAAATCGATGTCTCTCAAATTTTCGTTACCGTAACCGTACAGTAAGACGCTAATTTGCAAAGCAGGTATGTTTTTCGTGATCAGCAGGTTAGATAACCTCTATGCGCAAGTTTTCCAAAGAATTCGGAACCTTTCATTTTTTCTCGTTCTGGGCTGTGAAGCTCGCCAACGGGTTTTGGCTAAAATATTGATGATCTTGGATTGACCGGAAACTTCGCCCATAGAGGTTTTCGGACTTGCTGATTACAGAAATAGTGTCCTCTGTGCAGCATAAGTTCTTCTGGCAGAGTTATGTTGAGAGGAATGCTGCGATACTACGCAAGTTCCTAAGTTCGTCTGCCCTTTGCACGTGTCTGTTGGACAACTTACCTGCTCCTTTTTGTAATTTGAAATCACTAGAGGCAGTGATCTCAGAGCATGTTTAAACTAGGCCCTTACCTGTATTGATCGCCGAACTGTGAGCTGACGAACTCACGTCCTCATGAAAATCGTTCAAAATTTTAAGATCGCATATTTTGGCCAAATATCGCCGCGAATGGTTACAGATGACTCTGATTGCAGATATTATGTTTATATACACATGTAAATTGATAATTTATGCCGCGTACTGCTGCTTATTTATTTATTTTATTTATTCATACGCACTTCGGCGTGCTATCAATCGAACAAATCAGTTAACATGAGGATACTAAGGAGAGCCGCAATGAAAATGAAGTAGTAAACACAAAACAAAACAAAAAAAACACCGGATATCTTTGATCAGCAAATCAAGCAGCAACATATGGGTGGGACCAGAAATAAGCTGAAAGGACATACTACCGAGTAGTATAAATTCCAGACTAAAGAATTCGTATATCCACTTACCCTCGCCAGCCAACAGACATGAAAGTGGCCCAACAGTGGGAGCGGGAGCAGAAGCTCGGCAAACGGATACGCCGGCAGCCCCCGCCGACATACCCAGACGGGTACTGGTAGGGGGCCACCAGCATACCCGCTCACAAAACCTCCACATCACTCCCATCATCCGGCCACCACCATCCCGGTGGGCAGGGGAGGGAAAGCAGCCTTAGGAGGATAACTAAAGAGTGCCTACACTAATTCATGTATGCCGCCTAGAGCTTACTAGTCCACCCGCAAGAAACACATACGGTAGTCGGGTCTCAACAAAACAATGTGATCACGCAGACTCAACAGGTCTAGTACGACCTGAGCAGAAACTAAAGGCAGAGAAGGCAAGGTGCTAGAATTTATAAAGACAACCAAAAAGGAAAAACAGAGCTAAAAATAACATTGAAGCAATCGGAAGGAAAGGAAGTAAAAAGTAGTCTTACCCCTTGTGCCAACTCTTACACCTGTAACTCAAAGTTTGCAAAAAAATCGATAAGCCGATATCGACCGATAACGAAATGTAGCCTATCAGACCAGCTCGGCTCCTAAGGCTGAGTTCATACTGATTCCCATGTTCCGGAACTGTT